>JAHLJT010008756.1:37279296-37477597 GCA_031308135.1 Acheta domesticus | reverse complement strand
GGGGGGAGGGGGGAGGCCAGGAAGAGAATGGGAGGGGGGAGGAGGGGAAGGGCTGAGAAGGTGAAGGCGCAGCACTGTGCTCCAGATTGGACGTCTCACGGGCGGAATGTGAATGCGGAGTTAAATGTTCTCGCATGCAGTGGAATGCTAACGCCGCGGGCAGGTAGTCGCTTTGTGCTGAATCCAAACGTTTTTGAGAAAACATTAATATTTTCACTTCACAACAACAACCAAATTAATTATACCGATGATTTGGATAGATGATTTGGTTGTAGTACACAAGATCATCAGGCAAGTGAACTTGGTCGGTATACCCACAACAAATACAAAAGCCTTCAAGAAAAATATGTCGAGATTTCAAAGTCTCTTCCACTGGTTGAAACTATTTAAAAGCAGTGACTTATGGACCTTTTGAGAATCATCTCAGTATCATCCATATCACCGCGGTAATTCCAGAGATGCTATTTAAACATTCAAAGAATTTGAATGCCAACGTTAATATTTACAAGAGTATGCCGAAGGCTGTTTTGGTTACTACAAGATTAGAACTGAAGTTAATGGGGGTACAGTAGTTTGAATTCTTAACAAGTAGGGCTTTGATAACTATTCTTTGGAGATGTATGATCTGTCTGCCTTTACAATAATAAGTGAGAAATTGTGATAATAAAGTACTAATATTAAAAATACTGTAATAATAAATATAAAATGAAATAATAAAATAATAAAATAAAAATAAGAGGAAGAAGAAAAACCACGACAACAACAATAGTATGTAGTGATCTCCAGACAGAGTTGGAGATATTCTTGAAACCGTTGCTAGAGGTAGACTCTAGTTAGGATTGCACAAGAAATAATGGGATCTTTACAGAGATCTCCAGAAACGCCTGTGCATTTTAGGCCTGTATATGACTCACCAATCCATACTTGATTGTCATGGCATTAAATAGTATCTACAATGAATCTTTAATGAAAAATTAAGATATAAAACTTAGACCCATACCAAAGTAAGGTGTTGCTGTACAAAGATATAGAGATAATAATATTCGAAGATGGAACATTGCCAAAAGATATTTTAAAGTTACGATACCAACTTCAAGAAATAAGTCAGGCAGTCTCCGAGAAGAAGAAAATAAATATGTCGGGAAGAAGAAAATAAACAAGTCTGGTAAAAATCTCCTTTTCTAATTTTAACTCGACTGACTCGATTATTTCATTCAAAATAATTGCACAAAGTGAATTGCTGTTTGTATATTTACTTCATATTAGAAGGCTCCATTAAGCACATTGCAAAGGAATTCATTTGTAAATGCTTCGAGATAAAGAACAGATGATGGCAATATAATCACGATGAAAGACAAAAGCACTCGCGAGATACCGCAATTACATCCATTCAAATATATTAAACAGTACTAAGTCAACAAGATGGATCCACATGTAACCTTGTTTGCAATAACGAGCCTTTATTGTCATGTGAAAGAATTGTATGGCCTTGAAACAAAATTCTTAATCACAAATAACTTTTTATCGGTTTGTTTAAAAACTACTGCAGCAAGTACAAATATTATGCGAATGAAGCCTTCGACAAATGAGTCCGAACAAATGAAGCCTTCGACACAGCTGAGACAGCTGAGAGCTTTTGCATGGTTCAAGCTGCGAACGTCTACGGCAACAAATACAAATGTAAGTAATTTAATTTTAAGTTTTAAGTGATTTATTATACATTGAACAAACATAACATATATGATAATGGCATGAAAGGATTAATACAATCATAGTACTCTCTCACACTTTTAATTAGAGTAGTTATTTCGAACATTAAGTTATTTTAAACAACATGAACATTCTAAAATAAAAATTCAAGAACATAGATTTGAGTCCGGGGAGAAGTATGACAGCGTTACTTATGATCGCTGCGAAGGCGATGGTGCAGGCGGGAGCTGCAGGCGACCGGCGGCGGGAGAGCGCGCCCTAGTATATTTAGCTCGCAAGCAGCCCTCTGTATTGATCATTCTTTCATTTGCATTTTAACAGCATTTCCGTGACCTCCTTAAGAATCCGGCGTCGGGCGCGCCGACGCGGCGTCGCGGCGCCACGGAACAATGCTCGGCGAATGCGGCGCGCGAACGCCCGGCAAACGCTCGCGACGCCCCCACCCCCACCCCACCCCACCCCCGGGCAAACAAACACACACCTCTCGCCCGCCTGCGAGGTTTTTTGCTTGAGAGACAGCTAAAATATATGGACGAAAGGGACAATTTTTAATTAGAGCATTAACCACTTTAGCATCGGATATTTAAGTATTTCACTGAATAGGTAAAGTTTAAGAATTTTATTTTTGTTGTTGCTGTAGTCCTGTCCTGTGTTACAGCTCGACAGCCCTATAGAGGTGTTGGCCGATCAGGTAGGACCCCACCTTTCGGCCATGGGATAAGGGGTTCGTCTGCTAAGCACGAAAACATCCCTTTACGGCGGCGATGCTGTAGCGGTTAGCGTAACGGACTGCTGTACCCACGTTCGTGGGTTCAAACCCGATCGAAGCCGTGGATTTTCAGGAGCGAAAAAATCCTTCGGAGGAGAAGTAAAGCCTGCTATCCCATGTTAGTAGATTTACTTGCATGTAAAAGATCGTCAAGCCTAAATGCAGCCTCTGAGCTAAATTCAAATCGCCGGTTTCGTCGCCTCAGTAATACCTTCTTTCCGCTAGTTGGTGAAAGGAGCGTAAAAAAATTTGCGTGGTCAGACGGAAGAGCAGGCCTCATGGCCTGAGTCTCGCCACGTGAAATAAGGCAATTCAATTCACTGTATATACTGGTCTTCACAACCTTAAGGTGGGATTTCTCGTCGTCACACAGCAATAAATATTGGGCCATTTGTAAGGAAAGCGCACAGTATAATTTACCCCGACCGGGACTCGAACCCGGAGTTGTGCCGCGGAAAGCGAACATGCTAAATAACGAGCCACCAAGGGCTGCTGTTGTACAGTAGTTCCATAAAAAATAGGATTTTTAAGACTTCTTTAACTTCTAATAGTAGCTACGCCGAGGAAATGCTCCAAGATAAGCTTCATCTTTATTTTGGTGTAAAATGCGCTCCGAATGTTGGAATGTTCTGTGTCAATCGCGCAGCCCGGAGCCTCGCCGTCGACTTGGAATGCCCGAAGGGAGTTCGTTTGATTTCGTTTTATTATTTCGTGTTTCAACGTCTATGGTCGTTAGTCCCATGAGGGTGGTGCATGTTTTCATGACGCTAGGTAGTGGTGTTCTTCCCCCCCCCAATGGATGGCGAGATCCGGCGCCGACCTACACGTCGGCTTGCGGGGGGGGGTTCCCCCATCCCATCTCCCAATAACGGGCACCGACCCAGCGGGTACATGCTCTTAGCGACATGTGTGGTAATGTTGTGCTTATAAGTGAAAGTGAGGGGTGAGGATAGGAAAAGGCAGAAGAAGGAAGGATCGCGCGTTCCGTGCTCCGTTTGTTAGGAAACTGCTCCGGCATTCACATGATACTGATTGGAAAAACGATGTAAAACAGCCGATCAGAGCAGCCGGCCGTTAGAATTGTCCTTCAGACGGCGCTAGCGAGTGACGAACCTTGCGAGGGACGGGTATGAAGCCAAGATCGAAAATCTTGCCACCGTCGGGACTCAAACCCCAGGGCCTCCCGGACAGAGGCCCTGCAATGACAAACATCATTGGATGCCCTGAGCCACCCCCACTGGTACGAAAACAGTTGGAGAAATCTGAAGCAACATAATTCAAAAGTCAGTCAAAAGAGTCAAATTGGCGATTTTTTCTTCGCTTATTTTTCCCACCTACGTTCACGTGAACAACTTTTTGAATCACTTCCAATTATACATCTCAGTCCACACGTGATCTATTTATCTATTTTCTTTAGCTGTTGGAAAATATATGTCGCTACCCGTCTGGTTCATAGCCATATTGGGGAAAATCACACCAAAAGTGTTTTTAGAAGTTATTTTCTACGAAAGTTTCCGATGAAAATATTCTTTAAGAAAACAAATCATCGGAACCAATCAAATTACACAAACGTGTACTTATGATTTAGTCGAGTTCACTTGTCTCTCAATAGTCCTCAATATTGGCCGCTGCCGTCACGTCGCCTGTCCTGCAGTTTTCTCCAACAGAACAGACTGAGTTTCGCCAAAGAAAGTGTGACCATTGCTGTTGGCGTCAAAGAGGCAACAATGATGTAAAAACAATATTCAATGGCCCAGATATTTTACAGAATAGTTTGTTCATATATAAGATTGATAAAAATTCAGAGACTTAATAGGTCTTGTAGGAAAATGCTTTAGACAAATAGATCTGGTAGAAATTGAATGAGTGAAAATAAAAACACAGTTTGCATGACGTGGTGCAATCAATTTATAACATCTTGACAGCTTTATTACTTCTCTCAAAAAGCAGTTGAAGGATTTCTGGGCAAAATGCAAGCCATAACGGCAAAAATATAAGCCGTAACAGTCATAGCAACCTTTTGCCATTTATAAATGATAATATATCTATTTCAGTAAAAGTTTATCTTATTTTCTTAATAAATATGCTTTGTTCACATTTGTGAAGGACTCAAGGCAGTAACACGATAACACACCCTTCGACCAAAATCGAGATATTAACGTAATGGGAGGCTGTAGCGCGTGTAACTAATCTGATTTTCGTAGCCCTTCAACTGTATTATAATTTCCAGAAAGATCGTGGTCTTCACGGCTCTTCATTTAGTACGATACCATATGAACTTATTCTTGTGTGTGAGATTACAGTGAGTATTTAGATCAGCATTTGTCGTGACCAGAATATAATCATGTTAGTTATTTACGAGCCCATCACTTGATCACTGAATTACTTTTTCGTCGCTTGACTTTTTTTCATCATTCCAATTAGAGTGACCTTATCATTTATTTACGCTTCTGCCACATGAAACAAATGCTAAGGTTCAAGAAAACAAACCAATCTCTACAATGATTACAGATAAATCCGAAGCTACAAAAGGAGCAAATACAACAAAAGACAACTGCATCACAAGCAATAAAACTTTTCATCATTAGACGATTAAAAAATTACTTTCGCTTTTCTGTTGTAAAGCCGTCATACCCAACGGCAAACGGATACGTAGCGAAACTCCATGCTCCATTCGCTTCGTCATAACCGCGCCTCGCCTTTCTCGTCCCGCCCCCCCCCACTTGCACCCGCACCTGGTCACGTGCTCTCCGCTTCCTGCTCCGCCCCCGCCCCACCTTAACCCCATACCTCCCCATCTCGTCCGTTCCCACGATTAGCCCACCCGCCCCTTTCCTCTCGCCCACTCGCAAACCCCATACCCGTCCCTGCACCACGCCCACTTTCGTGATTGCCTCACCTTACCTCAACCCTCTCCGCTTAGCTTCTATTCCTCCGTGTGCCAGCTCGCGCCGCTCCCCCACGCCAGTCCTCGCCCCGTCCTCCCCCCTCCCCCGGTCCCCGTCCTCGCGCCCGCCCACGCCCCCGCCACTCGCGCCGCGGGGCAAAACGCCGCAACTCGCAGCGAAATTAACGACGTAGCGTCGTCGTAAAACGAGAGAGCGAACGCCGCGTGCACACTGACGTGTATTGTCTCCCGATGAGACAGCCGCTTACACAGGCGTATGGCCCAACTGCGCGACCGTAACTTACGGCTAGACAATGAGCCAGTGCACGCCGCAATAAAGACCTACGAATCTGAATAGAAAGAAGAGGTGATACAAATTGGTCGTTGCTTGCGATAAAGAAGGCTGACGTGATCGAGTGGCACTGTCTTTGGAGGTCAGTGAAACGTTTAATGGGTTGATGGAAATTACATGGCATGCGATATGCGTGTGGCACACAGTTTCGAATGTAAATGAGTCACAAGGTTTGCTGTCTTGTTCACTGTATGATACATACGTATTAAAAAAACGTGTATTGAAATAGTCTAATAAATAACACGATATGTGTCGATCGGTAACAAAAGTATTTTTGCAATTTTTTTCGTCTCCTTGGAAAGCGATTAATGCCTTAGTGTAGAAAATGGTTTGTTAGTGAAAACTTATGAATGAGGATACACTTTAAAACAGGTCTCATTTCAAAACATTTTAGCTATAAAACATATAAAATGCATTGACTTTCGTGGGAAAAGAATATTCAGTATTAAAATCTCACAAAATTTGTAAATCTCACAATTATCATATATGTCAGTCAAAGAATTAGCTTATATGTCACTAGTGCGAACCGTGTTAGAATATGGCGCGGTATGCTGGGACCCGTACAGAATATCGCAGCAAGGTAATCTAGAGAGGCTCCAGCGCAGACCATCAAAATTCACTTTCAGGGGTTCAAAAAATAGAAGTGCATGGGAGTCACTCGAAAAAAGGCGGATTAAGTTGCGACTCTGTGCTATGTACAAAGCATACAAAAATTATCCTGCTTGGGGTGAAATTAATCGTCGTCTAGGAAAACCTACGTACTTCGGTAGAGCGGATCACGAGCACAAAATTAAGACAAGAATGCAGAAAACGGACGTTGGGAAATTTTCATTCACTAACAGAACTATTAGAGACTGGAACAGTTTACCTGCGACAATCTTTGAACCCTTTCCTCAAAGCTTGAGAAAATTTAAAAATAAATTAGTTTCCTAACTATTTATCTATATTTTAGGTCATTGTATTATTGTTAAGTTTCTACTGTTAAATAAGTAGAATTTTCTATTAAGTAGTTTGTCTAATTGTTATTATTAGTGGTAGTTGTAGTAGTATTGTAAATATTATTATTATTATTATTATTATTATTATTATTATTATTATTTTTCTGTTCGTGTAGTTCAGTTCAGTGCAGTGCAGTGTTGTGTAAAGGAGGGAAACAAATGCGAAAGAAATGCATAACAGTTAAGTGTTGTGAAGTGCAGTGCAGTGAAGTGAAGTGAAGTGGAGTAAAATGAATTGCAGTAAGGTTTGTGCTGTGAAATTATGTACTATTATTCTTAATTATTGTTTGTTTGTTGTTTTTTAAATTAACTACTCTCTTGTAATTTAAATATTCTGCCACCAAGTACTTACTTAATTGCAGAATTAATAATAAATCTAATCTAATCATGGAGCTAGTAAACGTTAGAATGATCAATTTATATGCCTTCTCAATTACATTGTATCTTTTAGATGTTTCAGAATATTCTTTCATATAGTGCATTAAAATTTTGTGGCAATCAACGCATGCTTATTCAATATGCATATTTATGGATTACAATTTATATTCAGTGGCTTATGTTTCACCAGATTGTTACATTCTTTCCCATGCTTTTTAAAGTTAGGCAGAATCTTTCATACTATTTGTACTGCATTTGATATACACAATAAATGAAATTTGTACATGAAACCACTATCAGGGCTCAGTTAAGCATTTATTTTATAAAGTCTAACAGTTCTGAATTCTTCTTCATTTAAACATGTCGCAGGATTTTAGACATGTTTCTTTACCTTATATTTAATTTTCAGCAATTTATCATTTCTGTGATTATATTCAGGTAATTAAAAGATGCTGTAACAATATCTCATTACTGTTTAAAGCATTCCACATCTAAATTTGTCTCAGAAAATAAAGTTAACTACTTTTTCAGGCTTCTTAATGGTCTTTTTCCCTTTTTGCTTATTCTCTCAAGTACTAAGCTTACCCTGGAATGTCAACGCATTTTTGAAAAGAAATACATTTTTAACAACTCAAGAAAGAGTTTAGCCGTAATGAAAATATTAAATTTGGTAAAGGGATTGTGGATGATGCACTCGTGATAAAGAGTCATTCAAAAATGAAAAGAGAATTATTAGATAATGAATAATAGTACGTGAAAGTACGTAACTGAATATTCACTAATTAAATTTGGTGTGTATTTCGAAGGTGGAGACCCAGTGATGAAAGTAATGAGATGTTCTGTACAATAATATTCTTCATATTTTATACATACTTCTTTATTCTTACTGTCAGCTCAGGATAATGGTGACTAAGTATCAATGATTACTGAAAGTTATTTTATTGAATATAATCACAGATGCCTTCCTGATCTTTTTAAATAATGATGAGTTCATTTTTAGTAGTGGTCAGTTGTGTGATTTCCACGCCAGGATCACCTAGTGAAACGTGACGCGAGATTTGAATTCCATTATTTTATACTGCTCCTGTCACATACAATTGCGCAGCCAGGGCCAGTACGATATTTGTAATAATAAAAGAGCACCATCCCAACTTCCATCAATTGAAATCATTATACATTGAGAACAAAATGTTAACACATGTATAATGACGTATACATGTATAATGACGGGCAGTCATTCTCAATTCTGCACTGACCCTACTGAGGTCGTTCACACAAGTGTCTGCCACATCGGATCAAAAGGCACGACGGCACAATAAATTCAAGAGAGTTAAGTGGAAAACTAGTACTTTGAATGTCTAGTGTGAGCTACTCAAGTTTCAGGAAACAAATCGAAAAAAATCTATCAAACTGGCAATAGGTTATATCAGAGCATTAACAGGTATATTTCGCTGAAGAAACAATAAAAAACTAATCCTACGGCACATCCTGGTACAACATGCTACATATGGCAGTTTACGGAGAAAGAAAACATTTCCAAGCAAGAGCTTCCCAATTGCCACAACTGAGAACGGTAACCTCTTCCTGGTGAGAACTTCTGAAGGATCAACTATGAAATTAGAAATAATATCTACACCATTGTAAAGTGATAATTCTGAAACCATAGGTATTTTATGAAACAGATGTTTCAGAAAAAAGTCTCTATCGACACATTCTTTCACATGCTCCTAACAAGTTATGGCAGTTAAAGACAAAGGAAAATGAAAGTCTATCAGAGGTAATAACCGGAACGCAAGGCCAGAAAATATCGGGTTAACCTGGCACAATTGTCGACTTTCCGTGGACAGAACGGCTTTCCAACGGTACTAGTGAACAATGTACTGTAATCCATCAACATCCGCGAATTCGCTATTCGCGAGTTCCGAACATTCGCCATTAGAGAAATGCTACTGGCTTTAACATTCGCGAGTGCGTCGTTCGGTCGTACTGCATTCCTTTTTTGAAGCGAGCACATTTCATTTCCTTTATTAGCGTCACCAGGGAAACGAACTCGGCAGGCACTGGAGCTCAAAGTATCACGTTCTATAAAAATGCAAAAGATAGAATGTCAATCCACATTAATAGAGTGACACAATAGTAAAATAATTCAATTCACCTGCTAAAAAATTGGAAGGTAAAGGTTTTTGCCACAAGAACAGTAAATCCATTCAGAATCTGAGCAACTCTCATTAAAATGACCTCACTGAAGAGGAGCTTCTGGAAATCATGAACGAAGAAAACCTCCTCCAACATAATGAAGTAACGGAAGAGAAACTGCGTCATCACGCTCTGGTGAAAAGGGCATTCGAATATGATCCAAACATGGAAATAACTTCGAAATTTTAGAGAGAAATAGAACCAGCAACACTTCCATACTTGGATATTAGAACAACAAAAACAAAACATATCCAATAACTATCAACTTTGAAATAAGTTTCAAATATTGTTTTATTTCTTCTCTTTAGGATGTTAATTGCGAATTCTGTTCTATTTGTAGTAGCTTACTCAGTTCTACTGCAATTTTTTGTCAAATATTTTTTCTTTCTTTTGAAACAGTTTTTCGGTATCCAGGAATGTAACCCACCTTTCTTCATTAAGATGATTTTTGAGAACCTAACTCCCCCGAATGTTGAGGGATTACTGTATAAATTTGTCCATGCTATTGGCACAAACATAATTCAAAACCTTATCAGAGACATTTTCGGGCACCGATGGCTAAAATTATTGTTTTAACAAAACACTAATTCTTTTACTTTATATCAGTTAAGAATAAGGCGAGCGCATCCGTGGACGGCACATTAAAGTGGCGAAACTATTAGCACAAGTAAGAGTATTGAGCGGATAGTAAAGGGTGAACTATTAGTGCAAGTCAGAAAATTGACCATCCTACTGACCCAAGTTAATCCCGAAACACTATGTGAGGTAATTCCAGGAACCTGTGACCCTAAACCAATCCTATGAATCGACTGTAGAATAAGATTCTAATACACCATGCTAGTTGAAGACAAAAGTACCATATTCGAATTCCCATAGACGAGTTAAAGTTCCTGCCCTGTTGACTGAATCAGCAGAGTAATTCTTCTCCACAAAGTTAGCTTCTAAAGAATCAGCTAGGAAGTCAGAAATTACTTCTACCTCAATGGCAAAACCCAATTCCAAATAAATAAATATAGCCCCCGAGACCGACTGCTAAAACTATCGGCTGAACCTAGCACACATTCCTATTACGTTATGCCAGTTAAGGACAAAGCGAGCGCTTCCGAGTTCCTGTGGACGCGCCATAAAAGTAGCTGCCCTATTGGCACAATCTGGCACGGTGGAGCGCCTCCGACCCCGGACTCCACTCCCTCGTTTCTGCCCCGCCTCCACCTCCCGCTTCCAGCCTTCGCCTCCGGCCCCGCCTCCAGCCCTCGCCTCCGCCCCCCTCCTGTGCCTCCGCCTCTGCCACCGCCTCTGCCCCCGCCTCCACCCCTGCCTCCACCCTGCTTCTTGCGCCCCGCCTGAACCCCCGCTTTCAGCCCTTGCCTCCGCCCCCCGCCTCAGTTGCCGCCATCACCCCTGCCTCCGCCACCATCCCCGCTTCTAGCCTTTGCCTCTGCCCCGCTTCCACACCCCGCTTCCAACCCTCGCCTCCACTGCCTGTTTCCAGCACTCGCCTCCGCACCCCGCCTCCACCCCGCCTCCATCCCCGCTTGTAGCCTTTGCCTCTACCCCGCTTCCACACCCCGCTTCCAACCCTCGCCACCACTCCCTGCTTCCAGCACTCGCCTCCGCACCCCGCCTCCACCCCGCCTCCATCCCCGCTTGTAGCCTTTGCCTCTACCCCGCTTCCACACCCCGCTTCCAACCCTCGCCTCCACTTCCTGCTTCCAGCACTCGCCTCCGCACCCCGCCTCCACCCCGCCTCCATCCCCGCTTGTAGCCTTTGCCTCCGCCCCGCCTTCACTCCCCGCTTCCACCCCTCGCCTCCACCCCCGCCACCTAAACCACGCCTCCGCCCACCTCCCGCAAAGTGAGAGGCGCACCAGGAGTCGCGGCGGCGGTGGCGGCGGCTGCTCGCGTGGATATAAAGAAAGCGGGCGCGGCGTCGCTGGCGGTCGTCTCGGGCTCATTGTGAATTCCGCGGTCCGGGGACACATAAAGCGAGGGGAGACGGCCGCCATGTGCATGTAGATGGGCACGTCGCGGCGGAGTCAGGCACGGGGGACGGCGAGGTGGCGGGAGAGGGGGGTGCGGGCACCACGCGCCACCGCGCGGCGGCAAATTAGCAACCCCCACCCGCTCCCCGCCTCGTCCCGCACCAACCTGCCCCCGCGGCTGCCCTGAACTTGCAACCGGGCTTCCCCCTTGGCGCTGGATTACGATGTTGGGACATCGGACGAACTGTCGCGCCGGGCACTGTCACCACCCACAGTCACTATAAAGGTAGCTTCTCAGTATCAACCTGTATTTCCACCAACACTGATACCATAAGGTAGTTCCTCTGTTTCAAACTCTATTTCCATTTACAAAAATCGCAAAGATTTACATACCACAAAGATAGACTCTCTGTGACAATCTTCATTTACGTCATCTCTACTTCCGAATTCCAACTTCGCAGAGACAACGTCCACTTCTATCAACACTGTCTCCATACAAGACACTCCATTTTTATCAAAGTTGACTGGGTTAAGCCAGTTCGTGAGTGTCACCTTCTTTCAGTTTCTACCAACTTCCACCATAAAGTCAATTTATCAATAAAATATTTTATTTCTGTAAGGCATTTCAGCTGAGAAGATCACAGAAGATTGGCCAAAACATTGGCGCAAATAAAGAAGCCTACGGCTACTCACTGTACATAGTTTTCCGTATTAGTATTTTTGGAAATACTAGTATTTAAGGAAATCTGTTCCTTTAATAACGGGAGGGAATATCCTGAAAACATATCAAGAGGACATTAGAATGCACACAAGACCTGCATAGAGTCAATGAGTCATATTACGCTGTGTACAGTAAAAGAGTGCTAGAAACACATCTGAAGTTTGAAAAGCTGATTTTTTTAAAGCACAAGTATGTGTTCACAGTTCTCTTCCTCTCATAACATTAATTCATTTCTTAGGAACTTGACTCCACAAGCGATCACTACTACCTCTACTACTCCCCACGGCTGCCCGGGTGCTTTTGGTTCCCCGAGAGAAATATCAACTATACGAGACCCCTCAAAAGCAAAAATAAACTTGACAAATGTAAGAAAATGTAAGGAATATAAATGTAAGAAAATTTTAATATTACAATAATTTTAAATCTTTTACAAAACTTAAAAAAAATAAAACATATATATTAAAATTTTGGATCTCTCAGCCAACTGGCACCTGGGGCATCACCAAAACCGCAATCTCTGCCTACCACCACCACCACCACCATCACCACAACAATAACAATCACCGAACGTCCCTCCCTCCTCCTCTCCAATTTTATCCCTCACAACACTATTGCCACCAACCGCCATCTCCCAATATGGTTTGCAGACGCTTTGACCATAACCATTACCACCATCACCACAATCGCAACCCCTCCCACATTTCCGTATTCTTCTCACAACTACCATCATCGCTGTCAACAAGGCCCAAACTTAACAGCTTCAAAATGCCATCCAATCATTCGACTCTCTTCACTACCGACATCACTACCAAATTCATTCCACTATTACCGCCACCACGATTCGACCATAACCACAATCAAACTACCTTCTCCCTTCACCGCTACCATCACCATTCCCACCAACCACCCACATCCCGGCGGCGGTTTTAAGACGCCCCGACTGCGGCGGCGCCGGCGTCGCAAGCGGCAGGCCCGCCCTCGGCGGCAAGGCAGCCCGCGGCGGCGGCGGCGAGAGGGGGCAAGATCAATACCGGAACACAGGCGGCCAGGCGGCGGGGGCCGGAGGGCACGCGAGGGGCGGGTGGGGGCGGCGGGGGCGGCGGGGGCTGCGGCTGCCGGCGCCAACAATCGCGGGCTGCACCGCGCTTCGCTGCATCGCGCGCGCGTGCCCCTTTGGCGGGCGGCCGCAGGGGGCGGGAGGGGGGCGGGGAGGCGGTGCGATGTCGTGCGCTCCCTCGCCCCCGCTGCCCTTCGTGCCCCGCCCCCGCCCCCGTCCCCCTGCCCCCGCCGCCGCCACCGCCGCGAGGTATTGACCGGCCTACGCGGCGGGCGGCGGCGAAGGCGGGCGCGGAGGCGGTGGAGGCGGCGAAGGAGGAGGCGGCGACGCCGGCGGGGAGTCAGTGGTGAAAGTGGTGGAGGGGAGGGGCGAGTGTGGGCGGGTGACGCGGGTCTGCAGGAATGTGCAGGCCGCGCGATTGTGGAAGAGGAGGAGGAGGAGGGAAAAGATGCAGGGGGTGTTGGCTGGGTGAGGGAGCGAAAGCAAAGGTGAAAGTGGTAGAGGCTGGTCAGATGGGGAGCTATACAAAGCGACGCGACTGTTGCATTCAGGAAGACTGAGAGGATGTGGCCAAAGATGCGATGACTGTTTATGATTAATGGAAAGAACAGTGAGAACGTTGTAAGCATAGAAGTGCTGAAATAATTCGAAGAGCGATGGGGTTGTAAGAGTGTGTAGATTGCAAAGGAAAGACAAATGTTTTGCGAGTATTGATACTGATGACAAAGAAGAAAAAGTTCTAAATAATTGTGAAAGTAAATAATAAAAGTAGCAAGCAATGCAGAAGAGTAATTACATGAACTATTGATGACAGCTATGATAAGTAATACAAATAGAGACCAGTCAACCGAGGCATTATCTTACGCCATTCTTGTTTTCCGAAGTTTTTATTTACTTACAAAAAAAGATCCAGCTCATCATTTCGTTTTTTTCCTTTTCTATGTATAATGAAAATTAAAGATTATTTCAAGATTTTTTATTTTTACATTTATTAGTATTTTTCTCTAATTTATAATTTGGCATGCAGCAAGTTGACTGCTTTAGGTTCCTACAACGCTGTCATCTTCAGCTAATCTATTAAGTTGCTGTCTTTAATTTTCATTATATATTTTTCTCTTGCTGCTCGGGTTCTTAGTGTTTCTCTGTTCTGAATTCATCTCTTTTAAATAAACGAACCTACGGTGATACTTTTAATAAATGATGCATTTTTCTAAAATCATTATCAATTTTTTCCCTTATTTTGTTAATCCTCGAACAAGAAAACATAATCTATTGATAAAATTGATAAAGAATTATCCACAAACAACTGGAAAGTCTGCCAAGCCGTGTGTCATAAAAACAATGCCCATAGTGTGTTAGACTTCATTGTGTGTCTAGCGTCGAATTAATACTTGAAAACCAAAACATTAACTACTTTGAAACGAAAGACATTTCTATTTGATTACGTTCACACGCATTTTATAAATGTATTAGAATTTAATTTTTGGTAGGGTCATAGTTTAGTAGTGGCAAACTTCAACAATTGTTGTTGTTTCTGAACTTATGATTTCACATTACCTTAAGTACTTTCTTTATTATTTCATTATGGACAACATTAAAATACATCAACAAAAACACAGTTTTCACTTCCCTCCTTCCGTGTCATTAATTAATGGCTTCTTGCTGGAATGTAACTATCTATTGTCCATCGTCGTTCAGAACTTTGAAGTTCCTGAAGGTGCCACACATCTCGTGAAACCGAACTACGAGTATCTTGTTGTGATTGTGTTAACCCCTTCGTTGAACAAAGTGGTCTGTGATTCTACGACCTGTCGTGTAACACAAAGTTGAAAGGAATTTCTGCCACAATCTGGATTTACATCTGGACCGTCAAATAAGTGGTCAGCTATCTTTCTGAACCCTAGACGACTACATCATACTAATTCTCCCGCTTTCCGAAAAAAGAACCACTCGTGGCTCGTTTTCTCCGTTTGGCAATATCATCTTTTTCATCTCAGACCTGCTGTTAGACCTCACTCACAGTCCAGTACCCCTCACCACTTTGCCATCACTTCCCTCCAGCTCTAATTCGCCAATGTCGCCACCACCTCCACCGCAATCGCTGTCACTACCACTCCATCCAACGCCGCCGCCACCGACGTCTCCTTCGCCTCCACCTCCAGCGCCGCCGCCACCGCCGTCACCACCGTCATCGCTGCCACCGCCGCTGTCTCCACTATCTTCGTCGCTACCACTGCCGCAAACATTGCTCCCCCTTTTTCGGCACTGCCTCCAGCGCTGCCCCCCGCCCACTCCCCCACCCCACCACCGCCACCGCCGTGCCTCCTGGCCACCGTGCCCTCCTTTGCCTCCGCCGCCTACTTCTCCATACCTCCAGCGACCCCTCCCGACCTCTCGCAGCGACGCCCTCCCGCCGCCGCCGTCGAGCAGCGCGGCGCTGCCAGGCAATTTCCGGAAAGATTAGACATTGCATTCGGCGGAGAGCGAGCGCGAGGGCGTCTCCCGCCCTGCCTCGCCCCTCCCCCTCCCCACCCCTCCTCCCACCCCTCTCCACCCCTCCGGTGCGTGTTTAGCACTCGCTTCCTCCGTCGCTTTTCCTTTCAAGTCCCACCCGTGTCGCGCGCGCCCTACCGCGCCGGTGTCTCGCGAAAGGACAGCGGGCAAATTAATAATTTTATTTGATGATGATAGACCATTGTGCGCCGAATACAAATAAAAACGACTGCCGGTGTCGCTGCTGCTGCTGCTGCTACTAGAGAATTCGCGCTCCGCCCCGCCTCGCCGCGTCCGCCCAACCGGCACGAATTTGAAAACAACGAATCGTCGACAAATGCTAACACTGAAGTGCCGCGCGCGCTCATTATTTCGCGCGAGGGTCTGTCATGAGCGTACACGCTTCGCGCGCGCGGGCGTGCTCGCGGGACGTTTTTGCTGGTCAAACATGGTTGATCGACAGCGCCTTTTCAACGTTCCAACGCAGCACAGTGCAGGCCGAAATCAAATGGTTTTCCGAAAGTGAATGCGTTCGTTAAAAGGGCTGAGAAGCAAATATTTGCAACTACAATTTTTACAAGGTGTTTCGAAGAGAGGCTTATGAAACTCGCAGTTGTAGATCATTTCAGTTGATGAACCTTGATAATTACAGGTAATGGTTACGAGTTAATAATTTGAGGTTTCTTCTGATGTACAAAGCGTATGTATTTCACTTTCTATGAAAACTGCGAGAACTCCAACTCGTCTGAAATATCCTGGCAATAGTCTAAGGCCTCTACTAACTAATTTCACTGCAGTAAAAGGATACAAGGCAGGTACCAAGCAATTTCTTACTGTACACGTAAAGAGTATCGTTAAAGTAAATAAATAGTTTCTCTTATAAATATAATTGAACACTTTTTTCTGGTTCAATTGTTTTGGTCCAAATATATGTATTACTGCTGACGATTTCCAGTATCGAGCGAACTATTAAATTACTCAAGAAATATAAGTTCTTTGAAACGTTAAATCATACTGAAAGAGTTTTATCTCTAGGTCATTTATAAGTTTATACCGTGGTGTGGTAAAAAGAAACGTTTCTTGCCTATCTGAGAATAGAGTGAAAATTCTAAAAATGAAGACCGTGAATTCATTTTGTTTTGAAGACGTTCCTCACTCTGCGAGGAAATAAAAAACAGTTGAGATGTTAAGGCATTGTAACTGAACTCCAGACGTCAGTACTGAGGGCAATATTTTCTCGTAACAATTTGTCGCCGAAGCAGAATCTCCCAATGGACAACGAAACCTCGGGAACGAGTAACAGAGATGGAGAGAGCAGAAAGTCAATCCGAAGAGCCCATCCAATAAAATGAGATTTTAGCTGCAGGTCGCTAAAAGTACACTCTATCGAGTAGCTCGCCTCGTTCCCTGTCTCGACGTAGCCCGTCTCGGGATTTCACTGCAGATCCCCGTGCAGGGTCGGTATCACGCCAGAACAGGTCTCGATCTAAAATGCGAACCACGGACCTCTCGGAGCGGAAGGCCCCTCGCTCGTCTTTCCGGGGCACCCTCTCCCCCTCCACCCCCAACGATCGCCCACTGCCCAGCGCCCCCGTCACCCATTTCCTCTCGCCCTCTAACTCCCGTCTTCCGTCCCTTACTCCTGTCCCTATTACCTCTCTCACCATCCTCTCTCCAACCAGCCACGCCCTCTGTCTCTTCACTTGCGACTACCCTACTACAGTCCTACATTTATTTCTTTCTCTCTCTCTCGCCCTTTTATCCTCCCAGTATATCTTTCTCTGTTGCCTCTTTTTAACCGTCTCTTTCTCGCCCAATCTTTCTTGTCGTTTACCTCTTCCTCTCCCTCTCTAATTTTCTCGGCATCTATCTCTTTTTTCGTCCAATCTTTCTTGCCCTAAACCTCTTCCTCGCCCTGTATCTCTTTCTCGCTCCCAATCTCTTTCCCACCCTATGTATCTTTCTCGCTCTCTATCTCTCTCGCCCGCTAACTCTTGTCCTCTGTATCTCTCACGCTTACCACTTCCCCTTTGCCCTCTCTCCTTTACTCCTGACGTCCATTCTTGCACTCACATTGTCTTCCTTCTTCTATCTTGTCTCACCCTCCCAATTTCCAGCCCGCCACCTGTCATTTCGCCGCCATCCCTTGACTCCCGACTAGGAATAATAAGGTTGTATCGTTTCTTCCTTAATATCCGTGGTTTACTTTTAGAATGTGAGTGTATTGATATCCACAATTTCTTTTTATACTTTCGAACCTTTAATCTAAATAGCATACAATTATTTTATTCTATGATTTTTCCTTCATCTACAATCACTTCATCTTGAAACTGCTTGGTCAAGCTCATGTCTAATTGGATTAAATATTTTAGAAACTGGAAAAATTATATTTTATAAAATATCCCATATGTTATGGTCTTTCAATAGATCTTACTACATTGAAAAATTTGCCATCTCTACTGTCGATGTCCACCCCCTAGCGCTCATGTCCTACCATCACACACACTCTAACCGTGCTCAACGCCTTCCACACATCGCGTTCACATATCGAGTATCACCCACTCTCATCGCCTGCCATTTGTCGCAGAAGGCATCATGTTCTTGGAATATCAGATCCGTATTTCTTCTGGTTCATCTCTTGAAATGCCACTCCTGTCGATTATGATTTTATGATTGGGTTCTGATCTTGTTGTTCAACTTAACTAAAAACGCATTTTGATGATAGACGAAATTATCTATTTCCCGCAAAGCGTGATGTATGTTACACAAAGTTATTACGGTGAACACCAAAACAAAGTATTTCCACAGAAATGTTGGTAACTTCACTTACAGGGGAGGGGTAAAAGTATTTTTTTAAATGACAATCAACTGTTTTCAAACGCATTGGGACATTATTTTGAAACCAATACAATTCAAGGATTTTTCATCTCTAGTATCCTACGTATCAAAAAATAATAATTTAATAGTAGATTAAGTGTATAATGTTCATTCAGGTAAGATCGCATACAACAATCAGGTCTTCGTTACCCAAAGTTTTTGTTGCCAAAAGGCAGTCTTATCTATGATTCGCTCTTAGGCTGAAACAACCCACAAATTTACCGCGTACTACTATCATTTTCCCTCTCTGATCCTCTATCGCTAGCAGTTCACTACCCGTCCAGGCAGCTACAACCCTCTCCTAATTCGTGTTTCCCGATTTCCACTCCTCGCACTCCGCGCTCCCCTCCGCCCTCCCCGCTCTTTGATTCGCACTCCCCCGCCCCGTCCTCTCACTGCCCGGCCGTCCGTCGGAAGTTCAGAACGGTAGCGGCGGCGATAACGATCCCTGATTGCTACCATTTCTTTCTCTTTATCGGCTTTCCTCTGACCTCTTTCCCATCAACTTTGTCTTCTGCGCTACAGAGCCGCCCCGCCCACCCGTCTTTTCTTTTCCCCCGCCTTTCTCCCTTCACGTCGAACACGTCTCCGCCTCCCCCCTCCCCCTCCCTGCTCCTGCCCTCCCGACCTCCTTCATTTTGTTCTTTTCGATCACGTTCTCAGATTTCTCGAAGCTTTTACCAAATTCAGCGCGCTCGACAGATTCAATATTACGGGCATCCTTTTCCCCAGGCCGAGATTTGCCCTGCACTCGTTTCGCGCCGTCGAGCCCCATCCCCTCCGCCTCGACACCTGCTCATTGTGCTCCAAAGCGACGAACGATGCGACCGCCTTCGACCCTCCGCCCTTCCCCCCACCCCCGTCCCCTTCGCCCCACCCTCGCCCTGCTGCCCGAGTGCCACGCCCAGCCGTGTGCCCTAAGACAGCTGTGGACGTGGAGGGATCAGCGAAACGCTTGAGGTGATTTCAAGATCTGGAACCTTGGAATAGATGCCTGTATATTGCAACGCGATAGACTACACACCGGCCTTGCACTTCGTGTTACTTTACAAACAAATGCTGAATGGAAATTTTTCTTTTGAAAACATCGGAATTTCAATTCTGAATATCCACTATCAATTGTACGGTACTACATATTCTATAAGTACATTGGTATTTATTTACATTGGTTTTTATTGATGGAATGTTTGTATCGACAAGTGAAAATTGAATAACTTGAATGAAATTAAACTCTATATTTCTTGGCCATAAAATTCATATTCAATGTACACTCGTAGCTAGACACGACACTCACAGAAGTCTCATGACGTAAATGGCTTGTGGGTAAAGAGAGTTACTGTGCATGCTTCGAAATTAAAATTTACTAATGTTTTTCAATACATTGGAAGAAAAATACTACTATTTCAAAAATGCACCATTTTGTATAATAATATACTGAATAATAATGAATGAATGAAGCATCATATATTATTATTATTTATTATATTTATTATTATTACTTATTATATTTATTATTATTTATTATATTTATTATTATTATTTATTATATTTATTATTATTATTATCAGTCAAAGCGCTGAACTGCATCTTCTATTCCTCATACTTCAATTGGATATTTAAATTAAAAAATATGTCTCTCTGCAATTGGAAGTGGTTCAGTATTATTGTTATCTTTCATAACCTTCATTATTGTTATCTTTCATAATCGTCTTCAGTCCCATACAATAATCAAAGAAAATATTATCCTTAACTTCGGTAAACACTTTCTAAGTAGTAGTAAATCACTTATGTAGTTGAAGAAAACATAATATAGAAGTTCGAATATCCACGTATTTTTACAACTGTTTCACCAAAAAACAAAAAAAGATTCATTACATAAGGGATATAAACAATAATCAAATAACACACTCACTCTGGTTTTCAGATTTGAACAGCAATTGAATGAAAGTCTTGCTCACCTGAAACAAAAGAAAAAGAAAAACAATGAACACAAAATTCTTCAGTATCGGCTAGTATCCAAATTGGATTTCTCTTTAATAAAATCACAAAATCCTGTAGTACACAAACAATTAAAGTGCACTAGTAACTCACTGAATTCAACACGCATCCCGTGAAATACTTATAAAGGAAAAGTGAAATTAATTTGTTTTACATCGACTATCCTTTCACTAGAATCTGATCAGAGTGACAATAGAACGAATTTCAGTTTTCATCGCGCATTCACCAACCAAATTTATTAATAGCATTGTGCGCTGTTAATTTGCGGAATAACAATGTTTTAATTTTATATAATTTCCGGTTATCGTTCAATTTTTAGGATATCGTTGATTTGAAATGATGCTGTGAAACCTGCTTACTCGTATATGATGACATTGTGAAGCTGAAAAAAAGCAAAATAAATGTGTGTATTGCAGAAAAAAGATCAGAAGAGATTAAAACCCTATTATAATTCTTTCACTAGTTACAAAACAAATATGATTCTTTAACAAGGATACTAAAGTTGATTCACTTTGACTAATATTGCCTGAAAATGTTTCTCATCACATTAACAGAAATTGAAAATGAATAATGAGAAAACCATTAAATTGAATAAATTAAGTTTAATTACAGAAAATAGCCTAATTAATTGTCTAGATTCCGACCTGATGTGACATGTGCTACATATATTTAGTATTATGCAATATTTACGAAAACAATCTCATAGTAATTAAGCGCGGAGCTCTTTTCTCATCCTAACATAAAACGCACTGCCTTTGGCACTTGCTTTGTCTTGGCTTACTTCCTAAGCTGCCTTGCCTAGTTCCTCACTAATAAATTAACAAAAAACGTGAGCTACTTCTTGCATACATGGTCAAATAACTGACAAGCACTGTGATCTTGAAAATTACCCATTTTAATATGAGTTTTTTTCAAATTAATTTCTGCCTGTGAAAATCATTCAACCAACACAAGTGGGCCATAAGACATAGTTTTATGATACTTATCAGGAAGTCGTCGCAGCTTCTACATTCTTCGAATTTACAAACCTACATTCTACAAACCTACATTCTACAAACCTACATTCTACAAACCTACATTCTTCGAATTTATGACCTCAGAAAGCGTGTATTCTGTGAATCATTGAAAAAAAGAGGGTCATTATCGAGAAATTTCAGTTTCTTTATTGACTATGAATATTATTATGGTCATCACCATCACCATCATCATCATGCTCTTTTGTTCGATTAGAATATCTTTCAACTGACACTATTGACGCCTTAAAAATAAGTATTTGCAACATCAAATTTAAAAACTGAATCACAAGATACGCCTCATGACAGCGATATAATCAGGACATTTCTAATATGCATTTACTCACATACTGAACACTTCGGATATCATGTTCCAGTTATATAAAAGTTACGAAAGACAAAAGGATAATATGTTCATCATTGCAGTTTAAGAACGTTTTCAATATACGAGAGTGAATTCAAAATACCATCTCCTCTTAATTCTTGCTCGAATTCCACTTTCTTAATAAATTGTTAAAATACAATGATGAAAAGACGCAATTTACACTGAGCATTTTACAGCGCAGATAGTATGAATTCAGTGCCACATGACTCGAATGGAACTTTAGGGACAGGGAATTTTCAAAGTGGTCAAAAGAGGATCTGGAGTGCTCATTAATTTTTACAATGAAATGAACGAATTTGGGGTCACTACTTTAAATATGACTTTCTACGTAAGTTTTCTTTCTTTTATTTCTTTTGAACAAATATAACTACGTCACACCACAGTTAAAAAACTGTAGTTTATGTTACGTTTATATGAAGCCACTATTTTAGTCACGGGTCTGATTATGTACTGGAAGGCAAATATCGTCTACCTTATTGTATTGTCTTGTCGTTTTAGTCCTGAGGCATATAATATCAGAATGTCTTGAACAACAATTTTTACGCAATTCAAAACGAATCATTACTCGTCAAATATGAATTATGTGATGTGTCGCACACGCCACAGTTTTGGTCGCACGCCATACTACTAACCAAAAAGGTATCTTTTAGGATCTTTTGGTAGGTCAAATGATGTCTATTAATTTTAAACGCGTCCATATTAGGCGTTTTTATTGTGAATGAAAATTCAGTAATTTTACGGTAGACAGAAATATTGGGTTTTGCAACATGACCCTAGATAATTGTGAGTAGCGTGTAATAAATAGCGTTTTACGTCCAACACGTAAATATAAATGTTGATGATAAAATTTCCGTTTGAGATAATTCATTCTTTGAGAGGCAATAAATACGAAATCTGTTACGGAATTAAACGAGAATGACTCTCTCTATTATAAAGATTGGTCTTTATCGAAAATATTTCAAACAATTATGGTAAATAATTTTATTAAATAATTAAATTAATCGCATTAATTTCTCAAAAGCTAAAACAAAGTTTCGTTCCATTTTTTTACGTTGAAAAGTAGCTTCATAAATTTTTAATTTATGGATAAGGAATAACTCCTTGAAAGGACAGAAAACAAGCATAAAAGTGCGCAAATTGCACAATTAAAAATATTATTCTTCCAAAAATGACGGCATGCAAGCCCGTCACACATTACGAAGTATTTCACTTCGTAATCTACAAAATTATACATTTTTGGACTTTCTATTATTTTGTTTCAGCAGTCTCTATTTACTCTGCCCATTCATTTCTTCTTAAGTAACGTATTTCTTCCTTGTCTCCCTCTTTCCAGACAATCTATAATTTGCACAAGACACATGCCTTGCATCCGTTTACGTTTTATCTTGTCACTATCGCACTGCGGCCTTCATTTCATATATACGCATGCACATCTTTATTTGTTACATTTTCAGTCTACTTGGAAGTTTTGAATACTTTCCCCAAAATGAAAAGTCTCAAAGTTCAGTAAACACTCCAAATGGAAGAAAGCAGACACGGTATGTATCATTCTCGACCTGCGCATGGTATGATCCGAGCGGAAACCATTCCCGCACACGTCGTGTGAGGACTCACTCATTGCCTTTATTTCTTGGGTCAAGTGGGTTCAACGTGTGATGCTAGAGCCACCGCCACCGTCGCCGCTGCCGCTTTCGCCACCACTACTGCATCACCGCTGACCTCGCCCCCCCCCTCCACTTCTACCGCTTCCCCGCAACATCATCACCGCCACCGCTGACCACGTCCCGACACTCAGTGATACCTCTGTATTCACCTTTACCCTCACCACCACCATCACGACCACCACCGCCGCCACCGCAACCTCAACACTGTCACCGCTGTCGCCCCGCCCCGTCTCCAGCATTCATTGGTGTTTCCACCTCCACCTTCACCTTCACCGCCCCCACATCATCACTGCCACCACTGCCACCCCCATTCCCGTCTCCGGCACTCACCATCTCCACTTTCACCTCCACCGCAGCCACTACCTCCACCATTACAAGCACCGCAAAATCATCACCAATCCCGTTGCCGCCCCGTCCCCGACCCTGATACTAACTGCTATTACAACCCCCACCTTCACCGTCACCACCCCACCACCGCCCCAAGTACAGTACTGCCACCACTGCAACCCCCAACCCTGCCTCCCGCACACACTGCTCTCTCCACCTTCACCTTCATCGCCATCACTACCACCGCCCCAAGTACAGTACTGCACCACTGCAACCCCCAACCTTGCCTCCCGCACACACTGCTCTCTCCACCTTCACCTTCATCGCCATCACCACCACCGCCCAAGTACAGTACTGCCACCCCTGCAACCCCCAACCCTGCCTCCCGCACTCACCGCTCTCTCCACCTTCACCTTCTTATCCATCACCACCACCGCCTTCTGCAGCAGCAGCACTACCACAACCGCCGCCACTAGAGCCACCTACGCGCCGCAAAGCCCAGACCGCTCAGTCGAATCACCTTCTTCCGACCAACTTTTTTTTCAGCAACATCGAGTTAAAAAGATTTCCAGTCCGGAGTAAGAAATACGAGCACGGGAGGACCGGATCTGCCTCTCGGGTTCTCCCCATTTCCGCTGGTCTCCCGACCGCTGCCGTCGCCTTAAAATCTGCGCTCTAATCGGCCGCCGGTGATAGTGCCGTCGCCAGGAGTACCATCATAAACAAATCCCGCCGTTCTTCAGAACCATTGTTTTCCACACTGAAATCATTATTCCCCTAAATGGTTTAGTTGGGGCGGAACTTACCGGATCGACGTTTCGGAAAATATTTTTGCTTCCACGCGTACTGCATACGTAGTATAGATTAACTGATTGTGATTCCGGGCGCGTCAACTACAGAGGTCATTATTCCTGGAAGTGTAGTGCTTGTTTATTCTTCGGGAGGTGACAGTGGTCTTTTGCCCACTGGATGGCGAGATCCGGCGCCGACCTTCCGTCGACTAACGGGGTTTTACTCTCAACCAGGTATCTCCCACCAGCGGGGCACCGCCCCTGCCGGGACAAGCTCTAAGCTCCCGACGAATTTTCTTTCCACTTTCTTCTGTATTCCGACATGTGTGGTAGTGCAGTGCATGTTAGTGTGTGTCTGTGTGTGTAAAGGATCAGGACAGGACAAGGAAGAGGAAGGAAAGATTGTGCGCGGTCCGTGACTTCTTTGTTAGGGTACTGTTCCGGCATTCGCCTGGTGTTGGTCGGAGAAACCACGGAAAACTACCGATGAGAGCACCCGGCCGCTAGAATTCTCCTCCAGACAGCGACTGAATTCGACCTAGCTGGCAAGCTAGTGTCGAAAATCCTTTCGCCCCTGACTGCAGTGACATCAGGTTGATGCACTGAGCCATCTCTCCCAGTACGTAGTATGGAGATAATGTAATGCTGCAGCGGAAAACGACGATTTTACGACAGTAAAACTCGTAATGTGTGTCCATGATACAGAAAAAATGGATGCTTCTTGCACCCATATGTAATAAATAATTTCCTCTAACATGTTTTTTAGTCAAAATCTTCGATTTTGGGGATCTTAATACAGAAAAATTGATTCACAAAAAATATTAGTCAGTCAGTCTGAACAAAGATAGCAGTTAAACTGTAGGTGGAAGTTTTATCAAAATTCATATTCCGGATCGATCTGGCTGATGTAGCGGCTTTTTGAATAAGAAGCGAATAATTTGATTTTGGAAGTAATTTTTCGTGATTGCCTCAACGATATTTTCAAAATTTTTTCAAAAATAGTTTCAAGAGTTTTCTTTAATTTTTATTCGAATAGAGAAAAGCGCGCTCGTAAAAATGGTTCAGATTCGAATTTCATAAATTCTCTAAATTTTAGAAAATTTCAAAGGCTTAAAATTGTTTGGTGTCTTTCTACATATTCAATTCAAAGATGCAGGTTTTTATTAATAAAGTCTGTTTTCCAAAAATAGATCTTTACAAAAACATGTACAATTTTGTCAACATATGAGAGGTTTTTGTATAATTTTGCGATCAATAAAAGCAATTTTAATAACCAGATTTTCACAAAAACATCTTAAAATTTTTTCTTTACATTTTTCTGAAATAGCGGCAGTAGGCCTACGCTTATAAAAATAGAGCAAACCCCAATTTTTGTTAAACTCAATGAATTTTTAAAAATTGCTCAAAATACAAATAATGCGAGAAAATATATGATGTAGTACCACTAGCATCCTTCTTCATCATCATCATCATCATCATCTTTTTCTTCAGCAGCTACTCTTACAGTGCAGGCAAAATGAGTTCCGACTTCACACGAAATGTTGTTCTCATTGATTTACTCATCGTTGACCTTCCAGCATCTCTCCTTCCCCTCAGTTTATAATCTGAGCACTCTATCTAAAGACCAGGAAGCAAAAGCGTTTCCACCACAATAAATACAATACTCAACGAAATGAGAAATATGCTGCTGATTGCTAGATCAAGTGAATTTACTTTCATAAATAAATTAGACTTTGCCCATTTTCGATGAATTTTCTTTCCACTTTCTTCTGTATTTTGATATAATTTCTCATTATTTTAAAATTCGGGTTCCGCGCGCAACCATCGATTTCATCTGACATACTTCATTGGGAGATTCACTGCGAATATTAATCACGATAATTCTTCTCCTTTCTGAATTCAAGTGCCGTTCATCCTCTTTGAATGCTACCAAATTTGAATGGATTTCATAAAAAACGTAGTGTGATGAATGTAAGAGTAGATAATACAGGTAAGTGTAAGTGAAGTGAAGGAGAAGCTACGAATGTGATGATAGGCAATGATACAAAAATTTGATAAGGGCAAACGCACATATAGAGGAAAATTAGATGCCAATGTTTCCCAAAAAATTGCTTCGAATATATTTTTTACTTTTAAGTATATGATCAAAAAGCGGAGTGAAGAAGAATTCTTTGTACAAAACACAGGAAAATATACAAAACAAATTAAAGTTAATCTCTCAAACAATAATTTGAAGAAAATATTACCTTTTCTGTAATTAAATTACTTTTGAATTTCAAAGTAGATACTGATAAAAATGGATAATTAAAAGTAAGCATTTTGTCGTTGAAAATTTCTTAGTTGCTGATGGAAAGGGAATTAGTTATCACTTATTACTACACATTATTCACTATTATATACACATATATATTATATACACATTATTCACTTCATATTTGACTTTTTCGAAAAAGTTTCCACCGAAATATTATTTTCCGTAAACCGTGAAACATGAAAGGAAGAGCACAACAAAGACGGAAATGCAAGTGCAAAACTGAGATTGCACGCACAATTTCCTTTCTATCTTTCTCCCATCAAATTTCCATTTTCTGTCTTCTTCCTCGTTTATCCCATCATATATCAATCCCAATCTTTTTCTCTTCCTGAACGGCCCTTATTATCGCTTTCGCTCCTGTAATGAGAGACATTTCACGTTCCTCAAATCGTTTGCCTCGTCAACTGTACAAATAATCTTTTATTGAACATTCTTTTGTTGTGGTATAATTTTTCTTCACTAGCTAGCATTACAGGTTCAAGTTGTTTGTCATTTACACTTCATGTCATTTTGATTTCTGCACTACTCCTTCCTTTTTTGACTCTACAACTACCGATCACGCAGCTACATCACCTTTTGGTACGACATCCCAGTCACCAGCCCCTCGTCCTTCCCTTCATCCTCTTCCTCCTCCTCCCTCGGGCTGTCTCGCGGTGGGTCTGCGTGCCACCGCCAGGGGCGGGAGGGACGGGGAGGAAAGTTTCCCCATTTTCCGATGGAAAATCCGAGGAGCCGCCCCTGAACAAGATCAAACTGTCGGCCAAACCAGAATTTACACACGACGCGCCCGGGCCCAGATACGCTATGCTGCACGCCGAACAATTTCAGAGCAGACTTAAGTCTTTCGATGGAGAGATTTTTGCTCGCTGTACGTTCTCGCCTCGGGGGCTCTCTTGGGAGACTTCCGTTCCCTGCGGCTCTACGGCCTGCGACGCCTACCGCCTGTCCTAGTACGTCTACGTCTTTGCCTTCTTTTCTTCATCTTCGCCTCCACTTGCACCTCCGTCTCTGACTCCCTCTTTGCCTCTCTCTCTCCGCCTTCACCTCGTTATCCGCTTATCTCTCTGCCTCTTCCTCTTATTCAGCCTCTCTGTCCGCTTTGTCACCCTTCCGAGTCCCTCATCGCCTCTGCTTACGACTTCTTCTAATCTTCCCTCCTTCGCCTTCCTCTCTTTTTCGCGTCCATCCCTATTCAGCTCTCCCTCAGCCTCTCCTATCCTCTCCACCTCGCCTTCTTTTTCCCCCTGCTCTCCCTTCCGCTCAATGCCACCATCTACATCTTTCCTTCTGACTCCACTTACCCCTCCACCTGTCTCCCATTTTGCCTCCCTCTCCGCCTCCACCTCTTCATCTCTCTTTCTCTTTCCGAATCCCTCTCCACCCCTGCTTACTCCTCCATCTATCCTCCCTTTTCGCCTACCTCTATCTCTCTTCGCATGCGTCCCCATTCAGCTCTTCTTTCCTCTCCGCCTGTGCCTCCCTCTCCCCCGCCTCTCACCATCTACTTGTCTTCTCCTGCCCCCACTTCCACCTCGACCTCCCTCCGCCTATGGGCTCTTCCAGAGAGCGCTTCGCGAAGTCTGGCCGACTTGGTCGTCTCGGGCGACGTCTTTGCTCCTTGAAAGCGCCCGGCGGCGCGCGCGGAGCCGCGACGCGAGAAGGGAGCGTGGGATGCGGGTCCGAAAACGTGGATGTTTCGAGTCCATTGGAAGCGACGCTGTAAGCCGGTGCGTTCTTCAATGTGTCTCCGTGTAGCTGCTCAGTCGATTAGTGCATTGAGCGGTGAATAAAGGCTATTGAACGCGAATTGAGAGACTTGAAAGATTGCGCGGCAGAAGCAGCGAAGTTTGGGACTGTAGTGTTATCTCATGCCGCTGTGCTTCCCGTAGGTCCCCGTGAATGACAAGATTAACTTTCTATCTAGTGTTTTTCTTCCACTTTTGTAGTTGTCTTCTTTTTCCTTTCCTTTTTTCTACACTGCAATTCAAACTTTCAATCGGTATTACGTATTGGAACCAATCTCTTATAACATGTTTTGCAAGAAGTTTCTTACATGGTGTCAATTACATGTGTTGGTTTTAAGAGGGTCAATTCATATTTATTCTTACACAAGTATTCTCAGCAGAAGGTAAGATACCATTGCTGGAATGAGTGCCTGAACACGACATGAGTCAACCTATTTTTGTTTTATGATTTAGCATTGCTTTGTCTATTAATTATCTGGGAACTCCTTACACATTTATTCAAAAAGTTGATTTTTTATAACGTACAAAATGAAATGTTTTTGTAAACAGGTTAAATTTTTAATACGTTATGTGCTCATCTAGTTTAACGTGAAAGAGTATTGTACAAATAACTTCCTGCAATTTGCATTTTGATATCCTACATTTTCTCCTCAACTGTTCCATTTCCCCCTCCGGGTCTTTGTTTCATGTTTGGATTAGCAGCGATTCCGAAAGTCCCATTCGCAGATGGTTCTCCAGAAGCACAGGACTCTGAGACAATATTGTGTCCGACCTCAATTCCCATCGTGGACGTCTCCATTTTGAGAGCGATCTACGAGAATGCTTTTATCGAAGTTGTTGCTTTGCTCGCTCTCCAATTTGTTGCCAAGATTTAGAAAAATACTACTTACTATAAAGTAAGCACTTCATCGATATGCAGAACTTATTTCAAAATTACACAATAATAAAATGGGTAGATGAGATATAAATCGTACAAATGCAGTTTTGAGATTGGAATCACATAATGTTTGACTCATACAAATCAACGAAATGCCAAAAAATGTATCCTGCCAGCTAACAAGAAATATATCGTTCTAGAAATGGAATATGGGTTTTTCAGACAATGTCTTGATATGCTAACACAAAAAAACATTAAAAAAGCAAAGATCAACTTAGCATTGTGACTCGTAGTCACAATCTCTTCCTGACCCCTTACATTTCCAAGTTTTCATAAATCGATTATATTTATTAAATATTATTTGTTCGTTTTTATCTCGAATATTATCAATACCAAACCCTATAAATCCTCCTTCTGTTTTTTGTAACTGATTACCTCAGCAATAAAATGATTTTATGTACTATAAATGAAATACCAGTTATGTGAAAAGTTCATCCCTCATTGAATAGTCACTGGAAAATAGTTCTTAATTTTATTTTAAATAACTGCAATAATTTGCACGAAGCCTTCATTCTTATATTTTCATTCTTAACTCATCTTACAATAACGACTAAGCAAACGGTGACACGATTAGCATAATCGTAGACTCAAACTTATTGACAATTCATTCTGTAAACCTCAAACAATCTTTCACTTAAAACTTAATACTATCACCTGTATGCAACACTATTCTCCTATCTCGGATTTCTCAGAACGTGGCTGCTGGCTCTTGGGGTTCCTCCTTCCAAGTCTCCGGACGTTCTAGACCCCTCAACCCATCCGCACCACTTTATCGACTTTCCTCTTCCCACTTTCCCATCGTCCTCTCTCACCCTCCGCGTACATACCTTCCCAGCATCCGCACCATCGCACTACCAACACCACCAGCGTCGCAGTCCTCCCACCTCGTATACCGATATTACAGATTTTTCTGTCAAAAATTCATCGTCTTTCCTTCTCAAGCCCCACCGCCAACACTCCTTCCGATTTCGTTTCCCACTGCCATCATCATCAGCGCTTCCACATCTGACGCTACTTATTCTTTCTCCTCGTATTCTCCGTCGCCAACATTCCTCACAGTCCAAACCACTTTTACTTCCGTCCCCGCCGCGACATTCCTCCCACCCGAAATGATAATGTTACGGATCATTCTACCATTAAGCCTCCATTTTTCCCATGAGAATGAGCCCCAGCTGCTAATATTACTTCGGCCTCAGACCTCCCGCTGCCACTATTCTCACTACTTTCTCCCCCATGCAACACCCCCATTCTCCTCCCATTGTCGCCCTCCCCGTTCCTCAGCGCCGGTGCTATCCCCGCCGCCCACCCAACTCCCCATTCTCCTCCCATTGTCCTTCCATTCCTCGGCGCCGGCGCCATCCCCACCGCCCTCCCAACTTCCCATTCTCCTCCCATTGTCGCCCTCCCCGTTCCTCAGCGCCCGTGCCATCCCCGCCGTCCTCCCAACTCCCAATTCTCCTCCCATTGTCCTCCCATTCCTCGGCGCCGGCGCCATCCCCACCGCCCCCCCAACTTCCCATTCTTCTCACAATGTCGCCCTCCCCATTCCTCAGCGCCGGTGCCATCCCCGCCGCCCTCCCAACTCCCCATTCTACTCCCATTGTCGCCCTCCCCATTCCTCAGCGCCGGTGCCATCCCCACCGCCCTCCCAACTTCCCATTCTCCTCCCATTGTCCTCCCATTCCTCAGTGCCCGTGCCAACCCCGCTGCCCTCCCAACTCCCCGTTCTCCTCCCATTGTCCTCCCATTCCTCGGCGCCGGTGCCATCCCCGCCGCCCACCCAACTCCCCATTCTCCTCCCATTGTCCTCCCATTCCTCGGCGCCGATGCCAACCCCGCCGCCCTCCCGACTGCGCCCCGAGCGCCGCGCCTTCCCCGCGCCGGGTGAGAATATTACGGATCATTCTGCCATTAAGTCGCATTGCGATTTACGGCCTTTCGGGCCGCGATTGGGTTAGCGCGGCGCAGACATGCGCCGCCCAACGCGGTTACGAGTCGCGTTAAGCGCCCCGCGCGTGAAATACGGCCCTCCGCCGCCCCAGGAGTCGCTGGCCCCGCCCCGCCCCGCCCCGCCCCGCCCACGCCCCCAGCGATAGCACCGTCCCCGCTGCTGGCGTCACCTGCGCCCCTTTCTGCCGCAGGTTTTTCTTAAGAAAGCATCACCACATGCTTGTGGGCCTGAAGGTAGTACATTAAATCACATATTTAAATATACAGGGCGATTTTTAGAAAGCTGCCTCTCAAGGCACGTCTTCACAATGGAATACATCACGGCATTTCGTATTTTTCTCGGCCGTGACGCTAGATGTCGCATGATCGCGACCGTATCAAGCACTGCTTGGTCATGCGACATCTAGCGGCAAGACCGAGAATGATGCGAAATGCCGTGATATATGCCAAGGGGAAGACGTGCTTTGAGAGGCAGCTTTATAAAAATCGCACTACAGTATATATTTAAATAAAGATTGTGTCTAAATGTATAGAAATTCTCTGAACTTGCTTCAACATACAGAAGGCGAGACTGCATACTCCACCTACAAGATGAGCACTAAGAGGACCCGACATGGAAATGCTCACATCATAAAGGAGTAATATGCCACTTAAAATATATATTGATGTGATGAAGATGAAACAATAGGGGTATGATATGTTCATGTTCAGGATTGATGGAATGCCGGTAGCAATAATTGCTAGATATTCCTCTGTGGACTTGGCAAAGATGGCAAGATCTTACCAAATATAAAAGGAATGGAAATATAGTTGAAAAGGATACTGGGAAAACTACATGATAAAATATAATTAGTAATGATTTCAAAACCAACGTTAAGAATTTCAGTATTTTGAAATTTTTGTGATGTAGCATTGCCTACACCTCAATAAAATACTTGTTTAAAATATTATCACTTAAACTTTTGCTACATAAATGCAAATGAATGAAAATCTGGGGCCGTCAAATTGGCAAATTAAATGATTCCAATTGTGTATAATTTTATAAAAGAGATAAGGTATCATGAAATTGTGCAGTATTCATAAGAAAGGTGCTACAGTTGTTTTATAACACATAGGCGACAGATTTTTCAAAAGCACAGAAGCTATGACATCATTCATTTTATTTGAATACGACATATTATTTTGGAATGTTTGAATTATATATTAAACAACGTCGAACTCAAAAAAGATTTTGTTGAGATATCTTACAGTAAAGATATCACAGTAATTCAGACGTCTTCCTCGCAAAATATACAGACTCATTACTTCCTCTTTTGTCAAACATAACTCTTATTTCGTTTCACTCCTCTCATTCATCAATCAACTCAATCGTTCATCGTGTGTCTTCTCCAGCTCTGCGTTTCATTTCATTACTCCAGCTCTGCGTTTCATTTCACCATCCATTGACGCAACTTCCCTTTCTCGCTCTGTTATCATCTCGCAGCAACTCATTCCTTCCGGCCACGCCTCATGAGACCTCATGCAGTCCTTGGCTGCTGCGTCACCATCGCTGAGCAACACTGGACTTGCTCCCGCCCCCGCCGTCACACCGCCGCCACCCCACCACCCAATCCGCCACCACCCCCACCGCCGCCGCCACAGCCACCGTCGCGGAAGCAATGACACTCTAAACAAGCAGATTGTCTGCCGACTGTCCCGATGGCCGCGTATTCCCTTTCATTAGGCCACATCGATCCGTCGGCAGTAACAAGCCAAACAAGCGAGCGTCCCGCCGCGTCGCGTCGTCGGCGTCGCGGCGCGTCGCGTCGGCGGGGCGGGGGTGGAAGGGGGCGGGGAGCGGGGTGCGCTGAGCGCCGGCGCCGCGACGCCTGCCGCCTTATTCCCCCGTCGGCGCCGCCAGCGCCGCCGCCGCCAGCGCCGCTGACGCCGCCGCGGCGCCGCGTCGGGTTGGCGCCGGTTCGAGACCCGCCGGCACCGCTCGCTGCGTCTGTGCAAGGGGGAAGGGGGAGGGGGCGGATGGGGTGCAGCGGCGCCGGCGCCAAGGGCAGCGCAGTGGGGGGGGGGCGGCAGCGAGATGAGGTTTTGTGTTCAGGCGAAAGCGAAAGCGTGGAGGGAGAAGTGACGCGTAAACTGTGAGGAAAAGAGGAGATGGTAGCAGCGTGAATGTTACAATAATCGTGGAGAGGGAGAAGACGTTAAGATGAGAAGTAGTGGCTGTGAAATTGGGGCGGGGGATGATCAGTTGCTGAGAACAAGTCAGGTAAAGAAGGCTACTTTGAAAGATGTAATAAATGTTAAGAGATAATGTAACTTTACAGACAGTTTAATTAATATATTGTTGTAAATATTAATATGATATTTTAAATATAAAAATTGTAAGTAAAATAGCTTGTGCAATTCAAGAATTTCGTGTTTCGAACGTTATTAAAGTTGCAGAGGTATTGTGGGCCCCGCTATGAAAAGTTGAAATTATAAGGCAAGAGGCATTGGATTTGTAGAAACTACACAAAGGACAACGAGACCAAAGAAGTAACCACATGATTTGTTATTGATTAATTGATTTTTACAATAAAATTAGTTGAAAAGAAGCATCTGTGAAGTAACTTTAATTGGAGCATCCAGATGACGCAAAAAAAGTTACGATAATAATTCTTAATAATAATAATAATAATAATAATAATAATAATAATAATGGTAATAATAATCATTCTAAAGTTTTGGTAGAATTATATTTAACTAATTGAAGAAAAGAAGTAATTTAGATCTGTTAAATGGTAAACGGAAGCGTGTAAGTTTAGATGCTGGAAAAGCGTCCTTGGAAACATCACACTAAGGCGTGTACTCTGAACGTAGCAGAAAGTCTATGATGAAAGCAACTGTAATAGAAACAGTAAATGACATCACCCTGCAATAAACGATTGACGAAGTGTGGAAAATATCTATTGCAGGCCATGCGAGACGTGGGTCGATGTGAATTGTGTAGTGAGTTGGCGTCAGGAGGAGTGGAATGCCATGAAGTCGCGTGAGGGGTCATAAGGCCTTGTGTGACATGTACAGAAGCGCGAGTAACGTTGACCGATAGTGAGACTTTGTAGTGAGGGACGACCTGGGAATGGATGACGATCGCGTGAGATGTCATATGACGACGTGGAATGTTGTGAGAATGTGTCAAGACATTTAGTAGGGAAGCGTGGGTGTGACATGACGTGATAGGGAGTGACATGAAGTGGGACTGACCTGAAAGTAGATTGACTTTAAAGTTGACACGTGAATGCCAAATTGTGTGGAGTAGAGTGACATGGAAAAGATGTGGATGTGGAGTGGCATGGAGGTGAATGGACTTAGAGATAAAGTGTTTTTAACAGCTTTATTTTCTATCTGTTCAATCCAGTGATCTTATAGAGATTTGCATTACTTAATCCTAGAACTGGGTTAGGGCGTAGGTAGGCGGGGAGTTCATTTAGTCAGAGATAAAGTGACATCGAAGTGAAGTGGCGTGAAGGTGGAGTGGCGTGGATGTGGAATGGCAAGGCGCTGGGAAAACTTGAGTTTGATTGGCAAAACTCCAAAGTGGCATCAGGAAGTAATGGTGTGAAGGTGGGGTAGGGTAGAGATAGAGGTACGTGAGGCTGAAGTTGTAAGTCGAGGATAGAGAGTGAAAAAGATGTGGAATTGGCTACAACTCAGTGAGCGACCTGGTACTTGGAAACGCGTAGAGCACGCAGCGGAAAAAGAAACAGAGGAACCCATAGGTCGGACATCGTCCTTGGCGGCGATTGCAGCAGCGGCCTTGCAGAGAGGCGGGGAGGGGAGGGTCGGTTGGCGTCGGCGTCGGTGGCGTCGGTGCAGGCGCCGGCGCCGCCGCAGTCGCAGGCGCAATGCTGCGCTGCGTTCAACAACCCTGGCGGCTGTGGCAGAGGCGGCGCGCCGGCGGTCAAGGAGAATCTAGCGGCGGGGATGGAGGCAGCGGCGGGAACGCCGCCGGTATTGGTGGTGGCAGAGTTGGTGGCAGAGTTGATGGAAGAGTTGGTGGCAGAGGTGGTGGCAGAGGTGGTGGCAGAGGTGGTGGCAGAGGTGGTGGCAGAGGTGGTGGCAGAGGTGGTGGCAGAGGTGGTGGCAGAGGTGGGGGCAGAGGTGGTGGCAGAGGTGGTGGCAGAGGTGGTGGCAGAGGTGGTGGCAGAGGTGGTGGCAGAGGTGGTGGCAGAGATGGTGGCAGAGGTGGTGGCAGAGGTGGTGGCAGAGGTGGGGGCAGAGGTGGTGGCAGAGTTGGTGGCAGAGTTGATGGAAGAGTTGGTGGCAGAAGTGGTGGCAGAGGTGGTGGCAGAGGTGGGGGCAGAGGTGGTGGCAGAGGTGGTGGAAGAGGTGGTGGCAGAGGTGGTGGCAGAGGTGGTGGCGGCGGTGGCGGTGGCGGTGGCGGTGGCGGTGGCGGCGGCGGCGGCGGCGGCGGCGGTGGCGGCGGCGGTGGCGGCGGCGGCGGTGGCGGCGGCGGTGGATGCGCTGGCGGTGGCACTGGCGAGGGGGCGTGGCGGTGGCGGGGCAGCGGTGGGTGGGGGAGCCGGCGACGCGGTGCGGGGCATCGACGTCACCGCGACGCTCGCCCGTTTTTCTCTGTGCCCGCTCGCCCGCGCAGCGTCGCGTCGTTTCGGAGGAACTGCCTTTGGACGCGGTAAGTGCTGTTTGGGTAGTGAGCAAAATACGGACTTTTTCTTTCTCGAAATGAATTCGCTCAAAAACTCTACATTGTTTTCCTCCGCGAAGTTATGTACGATGATACTGTTCTTGGTTGAAGAGTTCGGCGTTTCATTTCTGATGGATCTCTTTTTCTGTGGATAAAATCATTTGAGTTATTTATCCCATTTCAAAAATGTTTTCATTAACGTAATCCTAGTATTCTGGTGAAGGTATTAAACAAATTTTAAAGAAAATTATATTTCAATATTATTAGTGATAATTTGGCTCAACAGACTGAATTGGTGATTGTGAAGACAGAACTATCCGAGAAAATTCGAAAGTAGCAAATTGACGTCATTTAATAAACAAGACTTTCTTCCTTCAAATGCTTGTTTTCCGAGGTACGTCCAGACGATGACGACGACGAATGATGACGCACTATTATAGCATGACGATAAAAATCCCGATTAAGTGAAAATAATTTTTTTCTTAAATTTAAATTTTTAAGAACAGAAACTTTCATGTATTGATTTGATGAAAATTGTAAGTGAATACATTTGGGTAATTGTCAGTATAAGACATATTCATCAGTATAAAGGCAAAAAAGTAATTGTTAAATATTATTTATTGCTACAAATATTGTTTTGTTGCATTTTTGCTCGTCATTTTACGACAATATAGATTCAAAAATAAATAAATCTTGTTGAAGCTATGCTACACGATTTGTACTGCCAATCTGTAAATTGCTTCTGCAGTAATCTTTTTAACTTAAAATCCATTGCATATTGAAATGTTTAGAGTATATTCATATTAAAAAGCGGATAGATACTTGTTGTATTTTGTAAATACACTTATGATCACTGTCACCCTAGGTAGCATATTTTATTTATCTATGTTATTCACATATTACGAAGTGCAATACACGTGATATTTAACAACTCAATATTGTATGCTAATTTCTTCCAATTCATTGCACACTCTTAATACACAACAATACTCAAATGTCATAAGTTGAACTATCGTGTGGCTTGTTCTGTTAGTAATTTCTATAATGGGATTTTCCAAAGTAAATCCATATTCGAAAAACACCTTTAATTTGAAACAACTTTGTTTCCTCTTTCCAGTTTCCATAATCATCTTTCGCAGATCGTGGCGAACATGGCATAATTATTTTCCACCTGCGAGTGGCAGAAACACGCAAAGGAGTTCAAGGGAAATGAAAATTATTCTGTCTTAGTTATGCCCCCATTCTGACAGATCCAAAGTTCGCAGAAGTTTAGGATGCAGCTTCTTCGCAGAACTGTCAGCGTCACAAGTCACCGTTAACAAGTCTGAACCACTTCGAAAGTGAAAACACTTCCAGCTTCCCTCTTTAATGAGAAGGACTTTCGCTCACTTGTAATGAATGAGTATTCCCAAGCTGTAGTTACAACATTGGTTCGGAACTAGGAGCACGCAGCGTTTTTTCTTTGTGTCATTAATGGCGGGATGGTGAAATGTTTACTCATGCATTATTTCTCACAAAATGACATAGCAATTTAAATACAATGAATTGAAAAATATTTGATTACATATATTATTGGTTATGCAAAATATACTCATAATGATATCAGAAAGTATTTATTGGTCCATAGCTGCAAAGTGTCATTGGCTCCAATGCGGGCAGCAAGGAAGGCATTTCGCCATTGCACGTCACCCTTAACCCGCGCCGGATCGCAAGTTGGCGCACCGCAGTGCGCTTATGCAGCGAGAGCACACAAATGTGCACCCTTGCAAGGACGTACTTACAGCATTGCCTCTTCAAGAATTCATTTAATAAGGTCTGTTCCGTTTTTTACTGCACTAAAATTTACGCAATTTTAACGTTTTTCGAGACTTCTCTCGTTATATTTTTCATAATTCTTTTCGACATAATTTGAATTACACTTTTGGCACATATATTAATCCCATTTAATTTTATTTTGTAGTTTATGTCTCCCATATTCTTAATCAAAAATGTTTAATTAATGTTCTATAGTTGAGAATATTTTTTACAATTTTTAACATAGAATGATTAGAAATGCAAAATAATTATTCCTTGCGATCTGGTTTCGTCACTTAGTGAGAAACATTCTGTACATTCAGTAGACATTGAGCCACAAAACAGTCCCGTACCTACCACTTTACAGTAAATACAGCACTTATTTCTTGTAGAGGAATAAAATGCAGCAAACACTGTTCCTCAGAATGTTTTTGACAGTTACTGTAGTAGCTAAGCCTCCAGTCATTTGGCATTTCTTTCCTGCAAACAAATCACAGGGGTTCTAACGACGTCCAGCGCTCCGCGGGCGCTCGCAACGCGACGGACGCGGCTGTCCCGCTCCCTCCGCTAGCACGCGTGCGGCGAACGGCGGCGCGAAAAGCACCATAAACATCCCCATGCGAATAAAAGAACGGATCCCGCGATCGCCTTCGCGGCCGTTCCGCCGCCGGTTCCCCTCGCGCCTGCCAAATCGAGTTTGAGAGCCGGTCCGCCTGTAACCCTTCATCACCTTAACGCACTATCTTTACTGCATTATGGGGCCGCGCAGCCAGGGGGACTTTTACTTCCCGCCGACTTTCAGTGACCATATCGGGGCCAACACTTTTAAAACACAAGTGCCGACGACCGTTTAGGGGAAAGCGCCACTAAATCGTCGCGGACTCGAGTTGCGAGCGGGGAGCGGGACCGGGGAGGCCAATGCGAGCGGAGGCGGCGGGGAGAACGGGAGGGACGAATAACTACGGGGGCGACCGTGATGGGGAGGGTTGGTGATCGCTTGCTGCGGAAGTGGGGACGCGGAGAGGGAAGTTGCGGGAATGGTGAATGGTGGTTGCGGGGGGCGGCGGGGACAACGGGAGGAACGAATAACTGCCAGGGTGAAGGTTGTTGGGGGGGGGCGGTTGTGATCGCTTGCTGCGGGGGTGGAGGCGGGGTGAGGGAAGTTGAGGGAATGGTGGTGGCGGGGGCGGCGGGGACAACGGGAGGGACGAATAACTGCCAGGGTGAAGGTTGTTGGGGGGAGCGGTTGTGATCGCTTGCTGCGGGGGTGGAGGCGGGGTGAGGGAAGTTGAGGGAATGGTGGTTGCGGGGGCGGCGGGGACAACGGGAGGGACGAATAACTGCCAGGGTGAAGGTTGTTGGGGGGAGCGGTTGTGATCGCTTGCTGCGGGGGTGGAGGCGGGGTGAGGGAAGTTGAGGGAATGGTGGTGGCGGGGGCGGCGGGGACAACGGGAGGGACGAATAACTACGGGGGTGACGGAGTTGGCGGGGAGGTGTGATAGTTTGCTGCGGGGGTAGGGCGGGGTGAGGGAAGTATCGGGAATGGTGATGGCGGGGGAAACGGAGTTGGCCAATAACTGCCGGGGTGACGGTGATGGGGAGGGTTTGTGATCGCTTGCTGCGGGAGTGGGAACGCAGAGAGGGAGGTTGCGGGAATGGTGGTGGCGAGGCCGGCAGGGACAATGGTGGGAGCGAATAACTGCGGGGGTGACGGAGAAGACGAGGACTTGTGATCGCTTGCTACAAGAGAGGTGTCAGGAGAGAGGAGAGAGGCGAGGGTGGTGGGGACAGCGGGGGGAGCGAATAACTGCGGGGATCATGGAGATGGCAAAGGGCTTTTGACCGCTTGCTGCATAACTGGAGACGGGGAGAGAGAAGTTGCGGTATGGTGGTGGCGGGACGGCGGGGACTGGGGAGGGAGCGAATAACTGCAGGGGTGACGGGGATGGCAAAGGGCTTGTGATCGCTTGCTATGGGAGTGGGGACGGAAGAAAGGGGGGGATTGGAGAGGGTGACTGGGGTGGTAAGGAGGGAAGGTGCCTCGGGTAAGCGGGGTGGCGCGTCGGCTGATGTTGGAACGAGAGACACGGAAGAAGGAGCGTGGGCGGCGAATGGCTGCGGGAGAAGCGGCGTTTGAAATGGTGGGGGTGGGGGGAAGGATCTCACGCTCCGGCGCTTTGACTTTTGGACAAAGATTTCTGTGAAGAAGACAGATTGATGATAAGATGGCGACAGGCAATGAAAATTATGCTTAGAATACTAAAAATAGAAAGCCAAATAGATCTGAAACACATGATTGCATATTGAAGTTAGAAAATGGAACAATTTCTTTGAAATGGGTAAAAATAATGAAGTTCAATGTGTCCTCTAAGATGTATTAGCCTCTTTGCAGTGAATGTACAGAATGGTTCATGAAACACACGATTTATTACTTCACAACTTACCCCCAATTTCGCAAACATGTTGATTAAAACTAAATATAACTGTTATACGAATAAATGGAAAGCAATGAATAGCTAATGACAAGAGAAATAATATATAGATAGATAACAAAAAGAACGGAATACTCTACATCCCGAACTGAGAATTGCTTAAGAGAGACGGAGTGATCATATAAATAATATGTTGCTAAATGCCATAGAAAAGTGTTATTATATTATTTAAAGGACCAACATATTCTAATCTTATATAACATCGATTAAAATAAAAATATATATGCTATTTTCAAAACAATTTGCTTATATTTTAAAATCAAACGTAATACTAATTAATTTCCTGAGGTGAATACGTATGGTCCATGCCGCAAGAATTCTTCCAAAATAAATTCTTTAAAAACGAATGTAAAAATAATATTTTGGAATACTATTACGGAAATGTCAATAAAATACATCGAAAAAAATCTTATCAAGTACTACTTTTTTATTTTTTTAAGTGGAAATGAATTTTATCCAAATACGTTTGTCAAAGAAAATCTAAAAGTTGAATTTTGAAAGTGAATTAACCAATAAAATTGGATAGGTTTATGGTTTTTCTCCACGACATTGTTCGAATATATACCATGAGAATTAACGAGTATCGTTGTTTCGTTTAACTTGTGTGAAAATGCCATGAATTGGAAGTTAATTTGTATCGAATAACAAAGCTGAGCACTATGATCATTAATTACTAAGCGTTCACAAAATCATTTTTGATTTCCATTATATGTTACCAAATTGACACATTTATAGACAATATGTTTAACTTTCCACTCATTATGCACGACCTATAATAATTTTCGTGATGACAAAATGAGTTATTGGGAAAGAATAGAACTGTTAAACAACTTCGTCGGTGAAATGCAATTAATTACATGATACTGTTCACAACTTGACGTTTATAAATGGCTCGTTTTTCAAACACCAATTTACTTATTTGGTAGTAACAAATATATGAAAGGGAATAATGAACAATAGTCTGTATGAAAATTCAACAAAATATGTTGAAATAATGTTTTACTGGTACTTTTACGAGTAAGTTTTGTTCATTTTACGATTAATTTTGAACTTACCCCGATTCTCTTGGAAAGAAGTGTATTTCTGATTTGTTTACGAGCAAAAAGAAATTTTCTAATCTCTAAGACATGAAACTAATAGGAATATACCTCGGTTACCTTCAATCAGCATCATGTCTTCGTCACCATTGCCTCATACGCGAAGTGGCCTTTACTCTTGTAGAAGCTTAAGACATGACCCTTAACTGTTTGTACAAAGGCTTAGTGAGAGGTTCTGGGTTCGACATTCTACGCCCGCTGCGACATTCTACTGCAAAACTCCGAGTCCCTTGCAGAAAAGGGTCACGGAAAGTCGGTCATGATGTGATCAGTTCAAACACAAAGTATTACAATGGCTGATATTTTTTTGCAAGGAATAGGAAAAGAAAACAAAAGAAAGAAAAAGACAAAGCCAGAAAATGTTGTAAGTCAAAACACTCGTTGTAAACGTTCTCTACTTTTATGAGAATATACATAAGGCAAATGGCAATGTAAAGGCAACACATATTTTGATTTACGTTGAAATTAATTTTGGAAGTGTACAGAAACGTTGTTAATTGTAGACATAGTTTCATTGTAAATAATAGTAAATAATCCCAAAACAACAGCAATAATATAATAATAATAATAATAATAATAATAATAATAATAATAATAATAATAATAATAGAAATCTCGTTATTTGCGTATTTGCATGAAGCATCACTACAATTTTTGAAGTTGAAAATGATTATTACGATGCGTACGAATGTTAAAATATGAAACATATTTTCATTTGCATTAAAACAAGAATTGAAGTTTGGTCTAGTAGGAAAAAGGATTCGAAATGGGATTAAAAAAAAGACAGTGAGTCACAACGTTCTACAATAGCTAGAAACAACATACACATGTCATAGGGTACATGCATCAACATACATATGAAGTTGCCATGATATTGCAAACTAAACAATAAGAACAATAGATACATGCTGCTTTAATGATAACAGTTTAAGAAAAATAAATTATTGAACATTATTTTTCAATTTACTGCCTCACCTAAATGTATTCTCTGCTGCAGGAATTTCAAAGTTCAAGAAAATGCGGCCTGCAGTCGCTCCAGGCGAAGGGTTTTAGAGACTTGCTACGCGAGACGGGAGCTCCTGAAAGAGATGACTTCATTGTCTTAAGCCTCACAAAGGGAATGACGAAGAGATTCAAAATTAACTCACGACTTTCTTCTTAATTCTTATTATACTAGTACGTTCCGTACGCTTTTATTCATTAAGATAGTGCATATCTGTTTTCTTATTCACTAGATCTTTCCTTGGGTACCGGTATACTTTCTACAATTCGTAAAATACATTTCACTGCATCGCGTCGTAATCAGTTGTAAGGGACACACATCGTGAAAAGATACGATAAAAATAGCAAACCTATATTTCGCGCGAGGAACTTTCATAGTTGTAAACCCTTTCAAATTTAAGCAGAGAAAAGGGCATTCACAAGGCTTCTCTAGTCTGTTCTTTTAGCAGCCTCCTTATATTTCTCCTCAACTCATTCCGATCTTCTTTGCCTCCATTTCTAATATCCACCACAATACTTTCATGGAATTAATTTTTTGTCGTTTCAGGTTTCACTCAAGGGCATTAAACTTTCCAATACTTCCTGAAAAATTTATTTGAATATATCGGATACATTTTCATTTCGTTTGTTTTGCCAAGTCTTTCAATGGAACTTGAATAATTTAATTCCACAAGTAGGGAGATTTCAGAATGTGTCGAAGGGACCTGTTAGCAAATACTTGCATTCTATTCTATCTGTATTCGGTAGCTTTCCACGTTTTGCATGGTAACTTTTAAGCTTTGTAGTTATGGAATATATAATAATAACCTCCAATGCACCCAACAATTAAATGAAAACTATGCAAACTCCTGCTATGTCAGAGGTGGCCATGGTTTCTTCAGATACACAGGAACTTCAGAAAACAAATGAAAAAGTTCGATTTTGACATAAAAATGCAAATATTTTTCTTGCGTTTACCCTATTATCACTCTGCGCACACCGACTGAATTCTCGCAATCAGTGCGTCACTGGTGACGTCAATCGACAACAACGCTCAAAGGAAGAGGTCGCCCGCCATTAAATATGTTTGCTATTTGGCGTCATGGAACAGAATCTCTTTTGATGATCTTGGAAGAACTGTTAAGAACTGTTGTACAGTATATCCTTATATACTGTTTTACGAATGAATGATATTGCGGTATTCACTCGCTCTTAAATATTTTTGCTAGTTGGAGTAATGGAACAGAAGCTTTTTGAATATCATGGTATGAAATGGGTTGTTGTACTTTATATCTTTACACACTGTACTACGGATTATGTCATTGCAGTGTGCGTGAAGACTATACTTTTTGAAACGTTTTATTTATATGCAGTGTTTTAGAGAGAGTATTTTATATGTTGTTCTTGAGCAGCGTGCCCATTATATTTCAGAAAACCACGTGATTAAGGTTTTGTTCAGCACCATTTTTGCAGCTGCAGGCCACTCGTTTTTTGCCATTCCCGCACGTCATTGAAATCAGGACGCGCTGTGTGTATCGGGGCCACCTTTCGGATGGCGCCCGCAGCGTGGGCCGACAATCACCCCGGCACGTGACACGTTGCGACACCTCGCGGCGGCGGCGGCGGCGGCGGCGTTATAATTGCATTTCTAAGCGTCTGCCGCCCGCGCGCTGGCCGCAGCCTCCCAAATGTCAGTGGGTTATCCCGAGGAGCGATCTGCGCACTGGGAGCGCGCGCCGCCGGCGCAAGATAGCGATCGCCGGCGCAAAGCGTTGGTGGTCCCAAGGACCCGCCCGCCCGCCCCCGCAGGCGCACCCTCGCGCCCACCCGCCCTCGCGCCTGCTCGCACTGCCCAATCTTGGTTTTCCTTAGCTGCTTTTGTAGAGGGTGGTCACTTTCTGAGAAAACGCGAAAAGTCTGCGAATTGTGTTCATTTAAAAAAAACAGCTATAGGATGTTCTTAGAAGAAACGGTAGAACATTGGAAGTTATTATTATAGAATCCACATGTTCGAAATGTTTATTACTTAACATATCTAAATGTGCTGCTCTCATAAATTGCATAATGTAATTATTTGATTTGACAAGCCTTCAAGGTTTTTGTGGATGTAACAGCAATGTAAATATTTAACTCAAAAATTGTAAATTCTATTGTTTTATGTTAATTTATATAACATTGTTAACCGTTGCCATAATTGCTCTTGACAAGGCACGTACAAAACGTGCGAAACGTTGAGCCATTAATAAATGTTTTTTTAAAGTTTAATTCCTGAAATCAATATTGATTGATCCTATAAGGTCAAAATATATATTTATTCGTACCATCAACACCTCCTATTATAGATTCCATAACTATAACGCTTAAAAGTAACCGTGCAAAACGTGGAAAGCTACCAAACACAGATAGAATGCAAATATTTGCTAACAGGCCCCTTCGACAAATTCTGAAATCCCCCTACTTCTGGAATTAAATTAATCAAATTCCATTGGAAGACTCGGCAAAACAAACGAAATGAAAATATATCCGATATATTCAAATAAAATTTTCTGAGGAAGTATTGGAAGGTTTAAAGCCCCTGAGTGAAATCCGAAACGGCAAGAAATAATTGTATAAAAATATTGTGGTGGATATTAGAAACAGAGACAAAGAAGATCGGGATGTGTTGAGAAGCCACCTCTCACATAGCAGGAGTTTGCATAGTTTTCATTGAGTTACTTTTATTGAAAAGTACAGGCTGGTTCACAAGTCGTTCGTCCTTCATTTGCACTGGCTGGGTCGCACGGGCAGCGGCCATCGCCGAGGCGCTTTCCTCCGGCCTGGAGTTCGTGGCTCGGGCCGCGCCTGCGCCGCGCCCTGCCGGCACGGGCCGCCTGGCGAGGCGAGGCGCGGCAGACGTTAACCCAGGCACTAAACGCTTTACGCCGCCGCTCAATGCAATCACGGCTTAGTGACGTCACCGGGGACGTAAAGGGGCGGCGGCGGCGGCGGCGGCACGGCCGTCGTGGCGCCGCGGCGGCGCAAGAGACAGGGGCGGTGGTGCCGGTGATGGAGGCGGAGGCGACGGTGCTTGTGGTGGGGATTGATTGGTTATTGTTTCCGGGCGCGTCAATTGTTCAGGTCATTAGTTCCGTAAGTCTACTGCATGTTTTTTTTATCGGAAAGTGACGGTGATCTTGCCCTGCTGGATGGCGATATCCGGAGCCTACCTTACACATTGGCTCGCGTTTTCCCAAATCACGTATCTACTACCAGCGGGGTGCCGCCCCAGCATGGACATGCATTAAACTCCCGACAGGTCTACCGACACGTGTGGTAATGTTGTGTATGTAAATGGAAGCAAGAGATGAGTATAGGTTAGATTGATAAAGGAAATTTTGCGCACGGTCCGTGACCCGTTTGTTAAGGTACTTCTCCGGCATTCACCAGGTACTAATAGGAGAAATCATGGAAAACTACCAATCAGAGCAGCAGGTCGCAAAAGTCCTTCAGTGGCTGAATTCGATGTAGCTGTGTAGGTAGTGTCGAAAAGTGCACGACTATTGGGACTCGAACCCGGGGTTTCGGTTGGTGGCGGGAACGTCATTGGTTGCGGTGGCCACGGCAATGGCTGGTGGCGGTAGTGGAGATGATAGCGGTGGCGACAACGTTAGCAGCGGTTGTTGGTGACGGCTGTGATGGCGGGGACTACAGGGGTGGCGGCAGTAGTTGGAGACGTGGCGGTGATGCTATGCGAAAGTAATGGTAGCGACGATGGTGGTAGCTGTGACGGTGGAATCGGGGCACTGATCGTGACATGGGAGCGATAGTTTTGGCAATCTTGGTCGTGAGAGACGCGGCGGCAAGTCCTTTCTCGCCGATTGCAGATTGCGAATGCGAGTCAAGAAACGAGTCACGACTCAAAAATATTTAAATTAAGAAAATAATAGCGATAGTTCAGAACACAAGCGTTTACAGAGCAAACAAATATACATCTTTGTATGCGAAATACCTGCCCCACTTAGTGCAAAACTGTTCTCTTGTAATATGACAATTTGGATATTCAGCAATTCTGTCATGTACCAACGATCAGAAGACGTATAATAATAATAATAATAATAATAATAATAATAATAATAATAATAATAATAATAAGGCTTATTACTCATGAGCTGTTTTGATTCCCCCTAGAAAACAAAACGGACTGTTCGTATGCTATTTTTAAACCAGAATTCAATTTTGCGGTCAGAGACAATAGCTATATTCACAAATTCCTTTAGTCATAGATGAACGAGCATCATAATCTTAGGACTTGTCTTCAATATTTGACCTATATGTCCTCGTACGTCTTTATAGCTTGCGTCTTTATAGCGAACGTCTTTTTCCTTCTTTTTCAATATGAAGGTACTGAGCCAATCTAAAGATAGAGGGAATCAAATTGCCCTCTTATACAACTTCAAATCGTTTCATTGTCGATTATAACAAGCGGTCACGCATGGTCGATATGTGTTCGTGACTAGTTACAATGTAAACAGAAGTGGAACTTCAATCATGCAAAGCCTGCAACTGATGAAACCAATCTTGTGATACGTTCCTCCATTATGTTAATTCTTTTGCTCTTTTTTAGAAACTGTGCTAAAACGTAAAATACAATAGTTGAGAGACGTTTCTTATATGAATGGCGATGATTCCAGAAGACATAATATATAATCGATGATAATATTAATATCTATTAATAATGATAACACCAAAACTGACTAATTATCGAAAACAAAAATAAATGAAGATAATCTCGATAGGTATTTTTAACTATACTACTATAGATCGAGAAATACGAACAGTGAAGCATGGAATACTATAACGCCAACTATTGTGTTAGAAACTACGTGTTTCCCTAGAGGGAAACAAGGAAAAAAGTTAAGTTATACCAGTATTGACATTGTTAGTGTTTTAGTAAGTTAGCCAGTACTATAAAAAATGTTAATCCTTTAGCTATGTTAGTGAATATTGCTAAAACACATGAAGATGAAGCACACTCAAGGACCTAAATACAATCCTCTAATTTCACTTTCTGGAAAGATTGGAATGGTCAATTTAGTAGTAATTTTTGAAAAAAGGGTTGAGGCAGGTATTCGCGACGTTAGTATACCTATCTTGCTCTACCACTCTAAAAGTTACGAGATAATCGTGTGTTATCGTTGCTGGTAATGCAGATTTAGATTCTCTGGCAATTAAGAAATATAGGCGCAGGTGGAGGGAAATTTGTAACTTAGATAATCTTCCTACTGTTTTTTTTTGAATTGGCATCAAAAACTACTATAAAACATTTCGAAATGAGAATGGGGTAATCAAATGTACGGACGGTCTGATTGGATCATATGAATGAGGTTAGTTTCCTAATTTTCGTCTAGTTTTGAACGCTAAATGTGTTGAGAAGTGAACCCCGATGGGGCCTAAGGGCAATGGCAAAAACGAGTTAACATCCTGCAGACTATCTTAATGAACAATTTGCAGCGTAGTGACTTCAGTAACAATTTTATTTTTGGACAGTTTTGGAGAATTTGTAGACGTGAAGGAAGATGGACTCCCAAGCGTAGAAAGAGTTTCAGAATTGTATGGAAATGATTTAATATTTTTTTACTTACAAAGGAGTCGTGATGGAACAAATAAAAAACTTTAGCACGAATTGATCTCATTTGCATAAGAAAAATACTCACCTACCACATTGTATCCTGAAGATCCGAACAGTTGAAAGATTGACTACAGTGCAAAAAATCTCGTAAAACTATCCTAGATATGAAGATATCCCAGAGCTTCCAAACCGCAATTAGCTTTTACTCCCTGGATAATGAACGAACCGAAGTGCGGCGACGGCCCAATCAGGTGGGAGCAAAGGGACGCGACGAGAAGGCGCCCTCTTCGACCGCTGAGTATCGATCTGGGGCTCAGCTGACGGCCAGCCGGGCGCCAGCCGCGACGGGCAGAGGTGGGGGCGGGGGTTGGGGAAGGAGGGAATGTCTGGCAGCCGCGCGGGTCACAGGGCCCGATTGCTAATGTGCGTGGGAGAGCAAATCCAGCCCCTATCGGCCCCTCTGCCGCCCCTCCCCGCTCTGTATCCAGCACTTCCAGCCCTCGCGCAGAAGCTCTCGTTCACGGAGTAAGAGGTTTGAGAACTCATTCGGATAATTTTCTTCTAGTCGTAAATAATCATCTTTCATGCGGCATTGCAATGTTTTATCGTCATATAAATGATCATCTATAAGAACAGGTCAAGGAGCAGGGTGTAAAGCACCAGCGAAAGGCACTAGAGATTTTAATGACAGTGAACTGCACAATCTTCACAATAATTATTACTCAAAGACATTGAGTCATCTCTCAGTACAAAATTGAATTTTAACAGTGGCGTTACATTGACCGCAAAATAATCTATATTGAGCATTGAGTGTTTACATCTTAACTTCATTTTTTCAGAGGCTAAATCTATAAGAGTGTGGTGCAATAACGTACAGAATAATGAAACTTCCTTGAACATGAAGTATTTTTGAGTCCAAAACTGAAGTTTTTTCTCAAGAAACTTTCAGGAGGTCCTAGATTAGAATGCAGTCAATGACAAATTTCAACACTATCAAAATAGCCGAGTCTCACATGAATGAAGTTATTGGAATTGTTAGGGAGACTGCTCTGATAGATCGTTTCCGAGGATCCCCGATCCTTTCCAGGCGGATGACGGAGAAGTTATTAAAATATCGGGACACAATCACGTTCAATCTTTCTTTATATTTTTCCTTTTCTAGGAGTTGCTCACGAGTTTCCTATGGTTTTGAAAGAAAGAGTAATTTTTTTAGTAGAAGATAGATATCTAAAGTAGCGTGATGGAAAAAATACTAAGAGAAAAGTCTCGTGCACAGCGATTTATAATTGCATTCGAACCCGCAAATTGCATATTTTTTTTACTCTCGATGACGCTGTTTCCGTGAAAAGAAATGTGAAATACCCGGCATAGTCACAGAATCAAAGATGTATTATTTTGATACTACGAAGAGCAAGGAGTTTATGAAATACTGCCTCTTGATATGATGCACCGTTGAAATGAACATCCTGAAATGTGGTTGCATTTTCTCATACCGCATGCATATGAATATGTACAAGTGTGATAATTTAGACGCTTTTCCCGACATCTGGCAGCAACCAGCATTGGCCTGTTTCGCCTACCCCCCCCCTCTACGGCAACATTAAAAAAGACAAAGACCCTTAAAAAAAACTTAGCGAACACCTCGGAACTTCTCAACATGGTCTAGCCCGACGCTATCTAAGCAAGGCACGCAGTTTTCGAAGTGACCATCGTTCCCAACTCGTACAGGCAGGTCGCCTGGCGTAGGCTTCAGCCAAACCGCAACTCCCTCGTGTGCCTGGGCGGATCCGCCAATGGTTCCTCCTGTGGAGCCCACTTGGAGTGGAACCGAGCGATCGCTACCCCGGTCAACCACCGCCGACGCTAATAATCAGAGCTGTCTGTCATCTCGATTGCTCCCGGGTTCGGCCACTGGCAAGATACACTTCGGCGCGAGCACGAACGACCGTTACTCCGGCTGACTACCCGTCACCGCGATAGCTGCCTAGTTCCCTCTTCCCTTCCTCGCGATGGACTGACTATCGAGCTGGGTAACTGCTATTCGATCAACAAAGAACATACGAGTAAAATAAACAGCTTTATTACCTTGAACCGTCCTCCTGGAATTCTTATGACCGCTTATGCCTGTATCACTCGAAGAGCCCAACCTAGAATGCCCTCCCCCCCTCCCCAGTCACATTCGAATCATCGTGCGCTGAGCAAACGCAAAGACCACCGACGGGGGTCAGTGAGCTGACTGCGCAAACCCGCGCGCAAGACTAGTACAACTCCCGTATCATAGCGTTCGCGCAGTTCCATTCACGGCACCGCGAATCGCTTGCGCGTTTCGCGAAAACACCCGTGAACCCGCGGCGGGCCGCGCGCTTTGAAGGGCACTCGCGCAACTAAATCGAACGCGAGCAGACGGCGAGGGGGGGGTGGCGTGCGCTCCTGTGCGCGGCACAGCGGCGGCGGCGGCGGCGGCGGCGGTGGCGGCGGCGGCGGCGGCGGCGGCGGCGGTGGCGGCGGTGGCGGCGGTGGCGGCGGCGGCGGCGGCGGCGGCGGCGGTGGCGGCGGTGGCGGCGGCGGCGCGGCGTCATGAAAAGCCGTTCGCGCTCCGCTGACTCCTTGCAGCTCACGCTCTGCGACATGACGCGACGCGACGCGACGCCAAGCGACACGGGGAGCGGGCGCGCCCTCGCGCCCTGAGAACGGGGCTGCTCGCTCAGGCGCGGAAACTCAGGCGCGTTCACCAACTCCTGCGAGATGATTATGTTGATTTCATAATAATAATAATTATTATTATTATTATTATTATTGACAATTAATAACAATTATTATTATTATTATTATTATTATTATTATTATTATTATTATTTGCCTATTGGTCATGTACGACCACGCTACACGTCATCTTCCGATGCCCGGAGATATGAACATGTGCTATAATGGGGATCAACTTTTTACGGCTGTATCCCGTGATAAGACAAGGTTGTTACGTCTTGAATTAGGTATAATCAAGTGATAGAATGATAAGGAAGAATGAAGAGACAATCACAAGTACGACCCTGCCTACGCAGGACTCGAACGTGTAGCCGCCTCGGCGCAAACGACGGCTGCGGCAACCGTCTGCGTGACGGGGTGACTTATTATTATTATTATTATTATTATTATTATTATTATTATTAAAATGCTTGTGGCACTGAGGGTCGGATTAATCCGACTTTTGCCAGCTAGTGTGTTCCCAGGGCTAGGCCATATTTTTATTTATTATTCACGTCTAGGGGTAAGGGAGACGTGTGACGAGCATGATGTACAAGTTTGTATTCTCGAAACAGTAGCTAGATCATTTGGCCTGCCCTAGCTTTCTTATGCCACAGAGCTATAGAAACTGAGACGATTTGTATTAGAAAGCTACAGCTTCAATTTGCTCTGGACGGGAATCGAACCCGAGACGACCTCACAGAAAGGTAGCACGCTGTTCATGAGCCACCCTGGAGGCACAATAATAATAATAATAATAATAATAATAATAATAATAATAATAATAATAATAATAATAATAATAATAATAATAAGAAGAAGAAGAAGAAGAAGAAGAAGAAGAAGAAAACAATTTTATTTACGCGATATTTAGTTCGCGCTCTAATTAGTTAGGCTTTGTTAAATGACGTAAAAAGATATAGTATCGCATTTGCGAAAAAAAATAGACCAAGAATAATTTTTTTATGCAAAATGTACAGGAAATCCTATTGTGGAAATACTGTCTGAAGACGGTATTCGCGAGATATCGACAACAGGGACTTTGAAGACGAATCAAGAAATTATGAATGTTCTTCTGTGGTGATTAGACAGTACGTTTCGTACCACAATTGCAATCACAAAGCTACGGGATACGAACAATTCAAACGAAGAATTGAAGCACAAAACTATTGCCGCCACAGATTTCTGTGTCACGTCTGCTCGAATTATTTTTCCAGTTGAGATGGCCAAATCCAAGAGCTTTTCGCGAAACGGCTTCCCCTTTGTACGAAGATAGCATTCGCAGCCAGATGACACAACCTTACGGGGAATTCGAACACTTATAACTAAGGTTGCCACCGCAGACATGTGCTCTGTTCAGATCATCTCGTTCCGTTTAGAGAAGTATAACTCTTCCAGCGGGGGGGATCACCACTATGAGACGACTTCCAGAATCTGCCCCTCCCTTTGTGCGAACGAAGCATTCGCGGCAAGATGACAAAACCTATGCGCCATTTAGATTATCTCGTTTCGTTTCGACAATTATAACTCTGTGAGTGGCGGTGACTACATTGAAGAGACTTTTGCGAATCAGCCGCTCCCTTTGTTCGCGCATGGGATTCGACACGAGCTGGCGCGTGGGGACCGGAATCGCGGCGTCAGCGGCGGCAATGGCGGCGGCGGCGGCGGCAGCGACTTCGCGGAGGCGAGGGTGAGGGCGAGGGCGGGGGTGAGGGCGAAGGCGAGGGCGGGGCGAGGGCGAGAACGAGGGCGAGTGCGGGGGCGGGGGCGCGAGCGGGGGCAGGGGTGAAGGAAGGGGCGAGGGCAAGTGCGAGAGCGAGGGAGAGGCCGGAGGTGCGGGCGAGAGCGGGGCAGAGGTGAGGAAAGGGACGAGGACTAGGGAGGGGCGGGGAGGGGGCGGGGGCGTGGGAGGGTGGAGACGAGGGCAGGAGTTGGGCCGAGGGCGGGAGCAAGGGCGGGGGGCGGGGGTGATGGCGGCGGCGGGGGGTGTGGCGGCACCCGGGCCGCGACCAGAGTGGGTCCCCGCGGCGCAAGGCACAGTCCAGCACGGGCGAGCGCGCCAGGCGGCGGCGGCGGCGGCGGCGGCGTCAGGTCACACCCGCCACTCACGGGGCACTGGGGAGTTGACCCGGCTCCGTCCAGCTGCCTCCCCGCCATATACGTGAGCACGCCCTCACGAAGTCTCCTCACCAGACACCACCCACAGCATGCGCTTTGTTACGTCAGTGTCTACGCCTTACGGCCATATCTGAAATAGACGAATGATTTGATGGATATGTGACATGAAGTGAAGTTGATACGAATGATACAAATACGGTGTTGAAGCGATAGTGAAACGGTAGGCAGGGGAAATGAGAGAACATCGACCAATCCTGCACAGAACCTGCTTTGTAGTTGGCAAATTCCACTTGGGCTGATCGTGATTGCAAAGCTAAACCCAGCTGTGGAAGGCAGGCGAATGGTCTGACCGATGACCCAGCCCACCCACAGCATCTTCACTCAGAATGATGACAGTCTCAGCATTACGAACATAACTGCAAGTGAGTGAAGGAATCTGATGGGTAAATGATAATGAAGATAATGCAAGGCGATGGAGCAATGGTAGGAAGGGAAATGGGAGAACTCCGAGAAATCCTTCTTTGTCCACCACAAATTACTCACTAATCGTCGAAGATTTAAAACCCCGGCCATAGCAGTGGAAGGCAAGCAACTGGTCGCCCCAACCGTATCATAGCGACGAGGGCGGTTACACAATAAAAAAAAACCTTTCCATTACGCACGCGCTAACAGTTCGATTGACGGCTATGTCGCCAACATAAACACTTGCCGCACGGTAACTTTCCCTTCGACGTTGACTGAGATACCGCCACGCGTTCTATATCGGTTATATGCACTGCATTACCACACATGTCGGGTGACCAGTCGGGAGCTTAGAGCTTGTCCCTAGAGAGGCGATGCCCTTCTGGGGGAGATACCTCACAAGCCGACATGTAGGTCGGCACTGGATCTCGCTATTATGCGAAAAACATCGACATTCCCGTGATAAAACATGCATTGCACTTACGAGATTAATGGCCACGGCAATTGTCGCGCCCGGAAAAACGAGAAAAATCAATAAATCGGAGATCTTCCTATAGAGTGAAATACTGAAAATTGTCTATAAGACATTGGAAAAAAGCCTGTAAGTCATCAGATATTTGAATCGTACTTGCTTAGGTAGTAATACATTTGATATATTCATATTTCACGGTGTAGTTATTCTATCTCTTCCTCGTAATAGCCTTTGAACTTCAGTTTGTTGATTTTAATGTTGATACCTTAATTCTAGATATTTCTGAAGATAGTCTGAGTTGTGTCAATGGATATGTTTGTATTGTTTTCTGTTAATAAATAGATCAAATTCTTATATGTATCTTTTTGCGTGAGGCCCATCTGATCTTTCCACGCTAGTGATCTATGTATCTGAAGCCCGAGATTTTCTCAAAGAGTTTAAGTTCAAAGCCATTGGATTTCTATGCTGTTTACAGTCAACGAAGGAATGGGATTCAAATGTCTTCGTGTAAATACTTTGACCAGATAATTATTTGCAGTAATTATTACTTTACATTTGTTTAGCCATTCATTTAGTAAATTTTGTAACTTCAATCAATAATTTACGCTAAAACAAATATGAAAATTGAACTCTTTCAATGTCCCATTCTTTAGATCCAACTAATTAAGAAAGATTACACAAATAATTGTGATTAGGTAAAACAAACACGGTGAAAGATACTTTGCGTTTAAATTTATTTTCCTTCCGTTTTTGTTTAGTTCCTTAGATTATTACCGAATTGTAGCGTAGAAGAATGGAAATAACCCATTTCTTTTCACCTTATTAACGCTTTATCAATAAATCCTGGGCTGTGTACGAGTGCAATCCAACAATAAAACATTTGCACCGTTTATGGAATACTATTGGTATGTTCCTGCAGCAATAACTTTGCACCCTCACGTGAGCCTTGGTTAAGCGACCTATTTTTCAGCTGCACGCAAAGCCCGCTATACAATGGCCAAGGCACTCAAAAGAAAAACGCAATATCTACTTGGCACTCCACGCTTTCTTAAGGAAGCCACGACTTATGTTTCAAGTATTCTAAGATAAAAGGTAACGTGATAATCCGCATTGCCGTTTCGAATTTCCACAAACATTTTAAAAGTTAATAGAAGAAAGTTAAAAAGGAAAAAGAAACATAAATTATTAAGCTATGATACAGAGTAAACAAAAAGATAAGTAAACCAAAAAACATTATTTTTTAGGTTTATTTGAAATTATTAGTCCTGAAAACAATTTAATTCGCTGATAAAGTGCACGTAGTTGGGAGCCAACATATGCATATTTGTAGGGAGAATGATTCTATATTTCAGTTCGGACGGTACACATTTTCTCGCTACGATCTACTAAATAGCTGGGGCGGATGATGCATTATCTGCGAATGGTGCATTATCAATTTGATAACGAAACAAACGACTTGTAGCGATAAGCTGCGAGATCTCTCAAGAAATTAGGTGGGAAATCCAATTATAAAAGGAAAGTAATAAATAATTCTATACTTAATTTTGCTAACATTTGGACACAAGTAGATTTTCTAGAAATTTTCTACGGAAAATCATCCACACAGTGATATGCAATTCAGCGCCTCAGATATCAGAACGCATGGTCAAGGCTTTCTGTACACGATAGAAGTTACGTGATCAATAACAACCCACGACACAAAAATAGATAACTAACGACTTATAAAAAGATCTGAGCATTAAACTCAAAGCGACTGGAACAATCAAATTAATCATGTTATTAAAGGCCAGGCGTTCCTGCTCGTTTTTCTACGTCATCCTGCATTTGTCAAAGTCTTGCACTGTAAGCCCTGCGTACAAGCGCATACGGCGCGGCGCGCGCAATAAATCCATCCAGCAAAACTTCATTGAAGGACGCAACAACTCCATTGTGCCGGCGGGCGGCGCGGCGCGGCGCGGCGCTGCGCGGCGGTCTGGGCCTAGGCCCGGACTTGAATAGAACGCGCAGTGTCCCGCGCCGCCACATGCACGCCGCGCCGCTCCATTGGAGAAGCACAGCGCAGTTGCTGCGCACGCCGAGGCGGAGGCTTGGCGGTCGCGCTGAAGGAGACGGATGAGGAAGAGATGGCAGAGGCGGTTGCGGTGGAGGAGACAGGAGGAAGCGGGATCCGGAGGTCGCGGGGCAGGAGGCAGAGGAGAAAGAGATGGCAGAGGCAGTTGCGATGGAGTAGACAGGAGGAAGCGAGATCTGGAGGTCACGGTGCAGGAGGCAGAGGAGGAAGAGATGGCAGAGGTAGTCGCGGTGGAGTAGACAGGAGGAAGCGGGATCCAGAGGTCGCGGTGCAGGAGGCAGAGGAGGAACAGTTGGCATAGGCAGTTGCGATGGAGAGAAAGAAGAGGAAGAGGTGACTGTCGGAAGCATCGCGGTGGCGAAGCAGACGGATGAGAATGGGATGGCAAAGGTGGTGGTGGTAGAAGAGATGGAGAAGGAACCAGTGGCGAAGACGGTTGCGGTTGAGGAAATTGAAATGGTCTCGTCAGTGGGGCAGAAGAGGCGGCGAAGACGGACCCGATAGACGGGACGAAGGGGGAAGAGGTGTCGAAGGCAGGGGCAGAAATGCTCGACAGTGGGGTGGAAGAGGAGGCCATAGCTGTGACGTCGGTGAGACGGAGGAAGACGCAGCGGCGGAGACGGGCCAGGCGGCAGGGTGGAAGAGGCGGCAGTGGAGCCGGGGGAGGAGGTAGTGGATAAAGCTGGTGAGGAAGTCAGTGGTGTAGACGCAATAATTGGGATGAAAGCAAGACGGTTGTGAACACGTAGATGGCAGGAAAGGCGGAGGTGTGGTTGAAAGCGAAGGCGAGAATAGACGATGAGGAGAAGGTGGTGTCGGTGTCATTGGCAGAGACGCAGGCGGGCAGGGAAAGTGACGGTGTCGGATCCAAAAACTGAGGCAGGGGCAATGATAAAGGAGGCCACGGAGGCGGATGAAGGAGAAAATGATGGTGGGGGCGATGGCAATGGGGTTGTGACGGCGGAGGGGAAGATGGAGACGCGAGCGGAAGTGGAGGTGTTGCGAATGCGGAGGTGCATCCGCCCGGGGCCTCGGCGGCTGTGCTGGCGATGAATGGGCGTTGGACGCAAAGGCGGATTAAGCGGCGGCGGTGATATATACGAGGACCAAGGGGGACGGGGGCGAGGGGAGATGGGGAGGAGGTCGTGCGGAGGGCAGCAGAGGAACCTGTCACATGCAGTGGTCATGACGCGACAAAGGCTGCAGCGGAGGCAACGTTGGATGAAGAACTGTTGGCTGAGGAAGCCAGGAGAAGATCCTTATACAATTACGCCGCTGTTGGGAGGACACAGGCAATCAAACGGTGATGTAAGCTGTGGTATTCAGTAGTCGACTTAAGAGTGTGTTTCTGTGTGTGAGTAATATATGAAGTATAGAAGGGATATTAGAATTTCTCTTTCATTGAACTTACACTATTTACTAATTGGAACACTACTTATTATTTAAAATAATTAAAGCAAATAATTAAGACTCATTTTTCATCTTAATACATATAGCACTTCGTTACCCTATGGAAGTAGTTGGTAAAGGCATTTACAATTTAAAATTTTCACATTTTATATCCGCAAACCAGACGATGACAAAACAATTAATTTTTAGACACAATAAAAGAGAGATTCTGAGATAATATCATTGTTAAGAGGAAATGTATGAGGGAGATAATCCATAGACAATGTGTTCACCTGTTGCAGAGGCTAAATTCACAGTAAAGAACAGAAGCCACGGAGCGATAGCGGCGACAAAATATACTGAAGCACAATATGAGAAAAATAGCTTATAACAATTGGACGAAGGAAAAAATGTGAAGAACTAAGAGACATTATTAGCAAGACAAATAGGAAAGGGAGGATGACCATGTTAAGAATTAATAGAAGGAAAGAAACAGTAGAATAGAAGACAAGACGTGGCAAGGAGAGTGGAGGGAAATAGTGGAAAGAGACGAAAAGAAAGTGAGAAACACCGTAACGAAGAGGCTGCAGAAGGCAACACGGACAGGGAATAGGCAGAGACGCCCGAGGATCCTCGTAGAGAGCAACAGCCAACATTCCCCAGGCGTGAGGATCCTCGTAGAGCGCAACAGCCCACATTCCCCAGGCGTGAGGATCCTCGTAGAGCGCAACATACAACATTCCCCAGGCGTGAGGATCCTCGTAGAGCGCAACAGCCAACATTCCCCAGGCGTGAGGATCCTCGTAGAGCGCAACAGCCAACATTCCCCAGGCGTGAGGATCCTCGTAGAGCGCAACAACCAACATTCCCCAGGCGTGAGGATCCTCGTAGAGCGCAACAGCCAACATTCCCCAGGCGTGAGGATCCTCGTAGAGCGCAACAACCAACATTCCCCAGGCGTGAGGATCCTCGTAGAGCGCAACAACCAACATTCCCCAGGCGTGAGGATCCTCGTAGAGCGCAACAGCGAACATTCTCCAGGCGTGAGGCCGAACGTCGCTGAGGAGGCGGCGACCGCCAGTGGCACAACGGGCGAAAGCACCGACCAGGAGCCTAGGCGGAATAATTTAGTGGCGAGGATCCCACGCTACTGTCTCGCCCCGCCCCGCACCGACCTCGCTTCCGACGCTCCAGCGGGCGAACCCGCACCGCCTTCGCCTGCATCGCCCACGCCGCCCCGCGCCTCAACCCACTACGTTTTCGATGCGCCCTCCCAGCTCCTGCCTCTGGATGCTCACGTCGCCCTTACCGACCCCGTCGTTCTCACCGTGTCGCCGCCTCCACTGATCACGCCCTTTCCGCATGCATCACCACGTTGCCATTCGCAAGACCTCATCTCTGTCCCGATCCCAGCCTTATCGGCGTCCCTGCCAATCCCGCCATTCCCGCCACCCTTAACACCGTGCCGACCGCCAGCCCACGGATACACCACGTCCTCGACGTTTTGCTGACCCTACTACTCCTGCCGTCTTCTCGTTCTCAACACCTTGCCCTTCTTCGTTCTCACCTCCTCGCCACCTCCGTTGTCTCCGTTGTCAACACCATCCCAAAATAGATTCTCGTTTGAAGCGTTTCTCAAAATCTTAGCCAACCAGAACATATAACCTCGAGGTTCTCCCCTAGAGTAACCTTTCCAATGTAAAGATTAAGGCAGTTTAGAATTTTTAACTAGAGTAAATCCGAAAAAAATCAATCAAGTGATTATACTAAACGATGTATTTCATTTAAAACAAATAAATGTGTTAAATGTAAAAAAAAGAAGTCTCCCAGTTGCCTCTCCCTTCCCACCACCACCACCCCCGCTGTCTCCACCATCCACCTCACCCCTCAGCGAAAGCGACCGCCGCCCCCGAAGCAGGCTCGGCGTCACCGCCTCCACGTCGGACTAATGTGCTCCGCAACCTGCTCTGTCGCGCGTTGGCACTTTGCTTTATCGCTTAGCACCTGCACTTGCCCCCCCCGCAACAGCGAGTCAGAGCAGATGAATTCAAACTGTCTGGTTTACGTCTCACGGCAGCAGCAGTATTGAAATGAAACCCCAAAATCCCGCATCCATTTTAGCTAAGATACACTGTATATTTCAATTTTGTTTGCATTCAGAGATGCTGCAATTTCTTATAAAGCTGGTGGAAGCAAAACCCTTAGAACTGAGTTGCTATAATGCCTCGTCAACTTCGATGCGAACCAACCACTGTTTGCTTTACATCGGCCCTCCCTCCAACTTAACCACAGGCATATAGCAACGAAGTACGGTTTTAGATGAAGATTCGAACCGACCCCAGTAATATGTACACCCTGGCCAGGAGTATGCAATGTTTTAGCGATCACTTCTAAATCGACATCTGGCATTCAAGAATGAAAGAACTTTCTTATGATTTTTTAGGATATCGACGTCTAATGAAGAAATAAAATTAGCAAAGTATTGCAAAAGAGGCTAATTTGAGTTGACCAGAAATAAGCGACCTCAAATGAGAACGCTGGGCGTTAACGGGTTAATGCAGAAAATTGTTTTAACTATTTTTCAATTTGAAGGTAAGAAAACTTTCAAAAAACATTATAACAAAACAGGTTTCAAGAAAATTGATTAAAAACACAATTATTTAAGTTGTATGAAGTTGAGTTTTCCATGTCTTGGAATTCAATGGAAGTAATTAAAATTGAAGACGTACAAGCTGAATTAGCAGCGCAATTCGTCAATTTCGAATGAATTTAACGTACGTTTGTACTCATTAAAGTACTTTCCTGTATACTTTTGACTATAACATTCCTCATAGATTTGATATAATATTCTTTGCATTATTCACCATCAAATCTTTGCGTATTAATTGCCTAATCTTTCAAAATATGTGAAATTTCTTCATTTGTAGTTTGTGTTGGCAATTTGATTCTTCTTTCTTCACAAAATTGTTGAAATTGCAGGAACATACTTTCTCCGTTTCTTTTGCTGTTTTTTGGCACTAAATCTTTAATAAGAGGTTCAATTTCAGAGTTTGAAACATAAACAGAACGACTCATTTTAATAGAATATCGGTGCTAATAAGTTATTATAGACACAAAATAATTGTTAATCGATAAAAATAAACAATAATCGATAAATAGAAAAAGGTAAACAAACTGATTACAGTGGAGTGCAAAGTTGATAATCTCAAGGCGAAAGACATGGAATTAGTTTAATTTGAACATATTCTTGCTTACCATTGGTTACTTAGGACACGGGCAGACATGTGTGAAATAGTCATTAGAAGAACACACATCAAATACTCACCTGCCAGCCGCCTCAAGTTACACTGAACATGGTCTACAATAAAAAAATTCTTGGGGCAATAAATCTATCGGACGACCATGTCGATTCTTCTACCCATTAAAGACGTAAGAGTTTTGCGAGTTTGAACAATATCCACGCTCCCCCGCCGGGCATGGAACGCGGTCCAGTGCAGTGAGCGTGCTGCGCCGGTTACATAAGCCGGCGGCGGCGGCGGGGGCTGCACCGTCGGGGGCAGCGGCGGCGGCGGCGGGGCGGCATCGACCGCGGCGCGGCGGCGTCGGTTTGGCGCCGGCCTGTCGCCGGGCGCCGCCGCCGCCGCCCGCCCGGCGCCGCGACGCTGCCCGCCCCGCCCCGCCCCGCCCCGCCCCCGCACCTGCCCCCGCCGCCCACGCGCCCCGCTACGCCGCCGCCGCCGCCGCCGATGTTTACTGCCCGCCGCCGCCCCGCCGTCGCCGCCGCGCTGGCCGGTCGTTGCCACCACCCCCACCCCCTCGCCCCATCCCCGGTCGTCCACACGCGCCTGCCGCCCCCGCCGCCGCCTCGCCACGTCACTACGGTTCTGCCCAGGTTCACACTAGATGCCCATGAAATCACTGACGTGTGACAAGGAGACGATTAAATGTTATGTAACGTTTATAGCCGTCTATAGTTAGAAAATAATATCTAAGATCTGGGACAGTCACTCGTGTGCGCAGAATGGATAATAAAAAAAGTACAATGATAAAAACAATAATACTAATTGTAATAATAACGTTTTTCTTCTTCGGTGGTTTCAAGAATTATTTGCATCCTAATGAATAAGATAATAACCTACCAGGCTCACCTTTTGGTACCGTCCATTTCCACGTCACAATTCCCCTTTAGCCACGACCATGCATACCTCCCATTCCGTCGTCACCTCTTCCCCCTCTACGAGGCGAAATGTAGTATATAAATTCTAATACAATTATATTTCATAATTTTATTAAGGAAATGAAATTTCAAGTGCTAAAACAATAATGTGCAATGCACGTGCCAATAGGAAGATTTACCTAATGAGTAAGGTAAATAATAATACGAATTAATAAATATGTGATTGTATGGAACGTGGTAGTACATGGTATAGTAACTGAAGACCGTCTCAATATGCAAAAACTGAAATACATAACAGCGATAACTTAAAAAACTAACTAAATAAATAAATTGAAATCTTTGTAATTTAGTTATAAAAACAAAACTGTAATGTAATAATGCATAATGTATGTAATCCATATTAGATAATAATACTTAATATAAATATCAATATAATGAGAAGTAATGGATAACGTAACTTGGATATATATAACAACAATATATCTGATAATGTACATAATACCATTGTACAATGTGCTAGCAAAACAGGCTGTAACACATAAACTAAAAAGTCTATCAGAAGCAGCACTTAATTATTGTTGAGAATTATTGTATTGAATGAATTATACTGTACTAAATCGGTACTTGGTGTTAGGTTGTAAAACTTGTATCATTCGATTGAAAATTTTTGGATGAATAAATACCAGTTCAATTCCAATCAATTAAATTAAACTCTGTAGTAATAATAATAACAGTAATAATAACAATAATAAATGCTATTATTATTGTTCCTTAATTTCAGTTGGTTACAAATCCTATGGATCCTGAAAAGAATGATACGTAACTTAGAAAAATGACGCTTTTCTTCCGTACGCTTCCATGTTAGCACCCACGTTTTCAGCACCCCCACTGGGCAATATGCAGTTTTAATTTATGCTGATTATATTTCGGAGCAATGCCTCACTATTTCTTCAAAGCGATAATAAATTAGAGGTATAGAAATGGATTCTATATGTGGTGTTGTACGGAAATATTTTTATTCATACCCGAGTTATCTCCGATCCATCTTTCTCCGTCTCATGAGCATTAGATGGACTGCGGGTTGCATACACAAAATTGATGTGGATTATCCTCCTACTGTAATCGAATCGAATGAAACAGAATAGAATAATATTCTCTTATTTATCTGATCATTTATTTATTTATATTCTGTGAAATTTTGAAGATAATAACAGTAACTCGTGGGTCAAAAAACGACAAATGCGTGATGCTAAGGCGCTTCGACTGAGATGAAATGATGATGTGTAGGTGTTTAATTAGCATGAATGGGTAGAAGAGTGTGGAATGAGATACAGACGATACCGAGGAACGCAGTGGAAACCTTTCCAACCCCGCTTTATCCACAAACATTCCGGCTGGATCGGACGGGGATCGAAGTGCCAGTGGAGGAAGGCCAGCGGGTCCACCACTGCCTCCAGTTGGGCGCCCTACTCCCTTGCATCCCACCGCTCCCAGCCTTCACCTGCCCACTTCCTCACTCGCCCCACCGCCTCCAGCACGGGTGGCGGCGCGCGCGGGCGTCGCGTCGCCACCGAGGCGCCATCTGTGGCCCCCGGGCGGCGGCGCCGCGGCGACAGACGCCGCCACCAACGCCGCCTCGCCGCCCGCCCGAGCAGCGCTGGGCGGCGCGCACAACAGGTAGCGGCCATGCCCTCGCCTCTGCCTCCTGCTTACGAGTGAGTGATCGATTGATTAGTGCTTCAAGGCGCTACAGTCATTAGCCCCGTACAGACAACCGCTACAGTCATTAGTCCCGTACGTGTAGTGCACTGATTGATTGATTAGTGCTTCCGGGCGCGACAACCGCTAGTCATTAGTCCCGTACGTGTAGCGCATTGATTGATTGATTGATTGATTAGTGCTTCCGGGCGCGACAACCGCTAGTCATTAGTCCCGTACGTGTAGTGCATTGATTGATTGATTGGTGCTTCCAGGCGCGACAACCGCTACTGTCATTAGTCCCGTAAGTGTAGTGCATGAATTACCGCGGGATGTCTTATCCCGCTAAATGGTGAGATCTAGACCCAACCTACATGTCGGCTAAGGGGGGGGGGCAGGTTGCCTCTTGGCAAGTATCTCCACCAGTGGGGCACCGCCCAAGCCTGGACATACTGTAAGTTCCCTGACATGTGTGGTAATGTAGTGCATTCAAATATGTGTAAAGGGTGAGAATAGGACAAGGAAGAGGAAGGAAAGATCGCGCGAGGACCGTAGCCCGTTTGTTAGGGTACTGTTCCGTCATTCGTTTGGTGTCGATCCGAACCACGGCAAAATTCCAAACAGAGCAAGCGGCCGCTCGAATTTTCCTCCAGACAGCGGCTGAATGCGACCCAGCTGTCTGGCTAGGATCGAAAAGCCTGCCATCGTCGGGGCTCGATCCCCAGAACTTCCCGGTCAGAGGCCCTGCTGTGACATCAGCTGATGCCCTAGGCCACTCAAACCGATCACTGCTTACAGTTAGCAACGGTTTTTGAATACCGATAACTGGATATTACATTTTATGGAAGTTCAATAGCAATGTGTCTTTCTATCGGTGATGAATGAGTGTATCATATCCTCTTCTTCCCTTTCAAGGGCGGATATTCTTCATCTGACATGCAAAGGAACCATTAGGAATGCCTTCACAGTTTTTGACTGGAAAGTGTTATTTTCTAGTACGCGTGTGACAACATAGACTTTGCCTTACGTGTATTGCCAAGAAGTCATGACGATACGAAACAGCTGTGTACTGCAAAGTAAACAAGACAATGGGGTGATACGAATCAACAAGTCTGCCACCTCGCGTATCACTCCTATTGTCACCTCGTCCGTCAACATTCCATTCGCATGCCAAATACTCATTTTTTGTACTGGTCACGAAAAAAACACTATCACGCTACAGACATATAAAAATTTCAATACACTGGTATGCTGTGTAACACGGGTAAGCGGTGCATTCTAGTAGCAGATGTGAAGATCGCTCACGGCCAAGAACTCTTCTCATATTATTTAGGCTTGGCAATATTTTCCCCAAATACCAAACTATCAATTCTGCAAATTTATGACAGTTTACACACGGTCAATAACTTTAAACGGTTACATCAGTAGTGAGCGAGAAGATCACTTTTGGACGGAGCGTATATTTTTCTTCCCATAAAATCAAGGGAATTAAAACTGTCTAGTAATCAAAATAGTAGCAACATTGTAAACAGTAGAAAACACAGATAGCATGCGACCAGTGTTCCGCGGACTTTGCTGACTTTTGAAAGCAGTGATTGCCTATCATGTTATTTACAAGTATTATGAACGCGCGATGCCAAAATCCTTAGATATTACATATTTCACGTTTCTGGGTCCCTAAATGACTTTGGGACAGAAATCCGAATATGACAAAGCTCTTTACCTAAAAGTTTACCAACCAACTAAAGTACCCAAAAACTACCTATAGGTTTTTAATGAAACAACACACTTACTTCGGATGATTTGACAATGTAATGGAGTATTCAGTATCTATTTTAATACTAGTTAGTCATTCATCATAATTTCAAACTTCTCTGTTGTTATTAGTACTAATTATTACTTTTAAATTGCAATCAATAGGTCCCTTGAAGAAAATAGTACGATGCAATGCGGTATTTATCAGGTAGAGAAGGCTTAGTTTCCTAGAAATGTGCAGAGCCTGCTTTACATCTTGGTCAAGTGCATTTTTTCGTCCCATCGCGGCCATTTTAAGTGTATGTTTTGGCTGCTATTAAATAGAAAGACAATCAGACAGCCCAGTTGCTTCTGTTACTACTGACAGCCTCTGTTATTCCTATTGTAGCCCATCACTCGCGGAATTTTATCAGAAATGTTAATAGTAAAAAATATGCCAATAAAACAAAGTACGATAAATCACGTCACGTAAGCCTGATACTTCTTCTAATACTGAACAATAACACGAGTGTGCATTATGAATAAGCAGAATTGTGAAAGAATGAGTAAACATGGGACAAAACAGAAAGTGGTTAACGCTGCGGAAGCGCTACATTTGTTAGAAAAAAAATAAACGCGCCAATTGAGAAGAAAACAAACCAGTAATGATTTAATTCAGAAGACTCACAGCGAAAGAGCGGTGAAATGTTTAAAATACTTTCGAAATTGCGAAATTAGTTTCCATGCTCAACTTTTAAATTAAATTTAGAATTAATTTGGAAAGTAACTTGACCGCGTAACGTGAGCAAACAACGTTTTAAAAAATTAGACTCTGCAAACAAGGAAAGTGGATATTTGCTCGCGTATGTTATTTTTATCCAACACTTCATGAACTTCCACCAACATTTTACTCAAATTTGACTCATTCCCGAACTTACCTTCGTTTGCGAATCAACCTTAGAGCAGTGTTTGAAGTATGCACATCACGTAATAAGACTATACGCTCTTATACCTCGAAACTAATGGCATTTTATTAACTTAATCCATTTTGCCTTTCTCTGACCTGTTTCCATGCTTAACCATGCGATTAATAGATGACAAACAGGCAGCTTATTGAACAAATGGTATTCAATAATTCACAATGACATTAGTGACAATGAATACAACCGTACTCTTTCTGTGTAATGAGCGTTTACGTAACTTTTCTCTAAACATCTCCAACATGTTCTAAATCGCATAATACACAAAAAGGATAAATGGTATGACAATTTTAAATCGTCATAGTTATTAAGTATCTAATAAGTGACAGGAGTAGGACAGGTGTGAGGTGAGAGATGACGCTAGAGTAAAGACGAAGGTGAGGGCAACGAGAAGAAGTTAGAACAAATATTAAATACAACTATTTATGAACGTATTCTATCACATGGAGAAAGGGTATAAATGCACCCGCGATAAATACACAAAATTGCGCTCTTCTGATCGTTTGTTCGAACAATCGTGCAGTTACGTGCTCTTTTCCCTACTAGAAATGTTGTTAACAAAACTTCTGTTCATTTTCTTTTAACGTATGGACCAAAACGTTAAATTGCGCATTTACTTTAAAGCGAACGAAGAACGAACGTTGCGAAGGCAGCGACTTGATCTTCCCTTTAACCCACTTTCCCGCGCTACCCCGTGACGTAACCGGAAGCAGAGGGGCGGTGCGCCGTGGAAAGAGGTCACGGAGTATCCGGAGTCGCAGACGTAGAACATCCCGGCACGCGCGGTGCGACACGGAAGCAAAGGATGACGGAGGCCGCCGGGAAATTCATCTCTTGGGCACCGTGAGATAAAGCAGGGACGGGTTAACGGGTAGGTCAACTGCAAGGCATTTGAGACAGGACTAGACATGCAATGGTAGTTCTACATGAGGAATGACTGAGGAAATCATAACTTGATCACCGGATAAAAAGGTAGGGAGGTATCAATGAGTAGGATAGCGTCAACTGCGAAGGCTATTCGGGTTAGAATTGAGAGGCGATATATACAACAATCACTGATAGATATAAATTATATTCAGTCTTGTCAAATGATATACAAAGGACCTGAAGAGACAGAAAAATTATATTTATTAACTACGGAACATTCTTAATTTAAAACCAGTGAATATTTTAAAAGTCACCAATTCTCATGTCATGGAATTTCTAATATATGTATATAACTTGTTTTCCTTGTAGAAAAATAACAGAAACTAGCTTACCTCTGCAAACATTTCACATTTTGCAAATCATATTTTTAAGTGTGAAAATAGCTTACAATCAGAACACAATATGCAACACGCCTACTCTAAACTGTGTGTTACATTTTATAAGCGCTGTACATTGTGTGGGTAAACATTCCAAAATTCCTAAACGCCTATTAATCAATAGAGAATTAGTAAATCGCACAATTAAATATCCTACTAATCTTAATAGAATGGTAGATTCTACTCGTAACACTCGCTGTACAGTCGAAATACCTGAAAGAACTAAACCTTCAAAAATGTATAGGATCCAAAGCTCTCTTTTTGAAGATTACGGCCAATGGGTTAGCCCAAAGGGTCCGGACATGGGACTCACCGTTTCTTCCCTAAGCGTGATTTGAACGCCTTGGAGAGAAGACCAATCAACATTTTCATTAAAACAACTTATTTTCAAGAAATAGAAGTGCACTGCATGTCAGAAGCCAGTTTTCTTCCGTTTATATCATGATCAGCGACACGACAGGCGTTTTGTGGGTGAACGAGAAAAATGAGATGTTAATTATCCCCTTTTTCGTCACCAGGACCCGGTAATAAGAGTGTTTCTGTCACAAAATCGCTATTTTCCGGCACATGAGTACAATAGTTTCTCTTTTTACGAAGTAAGGCCAGAAAGTAAAAATGCATGGGTTGGTTATTTCCGAGGTTTGGAGGAGGGATATGATCACCTTGGCCCCACTGATCCACTAATGAGCACTGTTGAAGCGGGGAATTTGGCTGCACTAATCCGTCGTCGGAGTTGGAGGAGCGCTTGTGGAAAATCGTTGCGGAAACGGAGGTTCGGTTGATTGATGAGTGATTCCGGGCGCGTCAACTGCTAAGGTCATTCGTCTCCTAAGTGTTCCTCACGTTTTTCCTCGAGAGATGGCGGAGGTTTTCCCCCACTGGATGGCGAGATCCGGCGCCGACCTACCGTCGGCTAGCTGGGTTTTCCCAAACTAGGTATCTCCCACCAGCGAGGCACCAGCCCAGCCGGGAAAGGCTCTAAGCTCCCGACCGGTCACCCGGCATGTGCAGTAGTGTGGTGCATGTTAGTGTAAGTGTGTGTAAGTAAGGGGTGAAGATAGGACAAGCAAGAGGTAGGAAAGATCGTGTGCTCCCCGTGGCCCCCCGTGGCATTCTCCTAATGTTGACCGCAGAAACCACGGAAAACTACCGATCAGAGCAAGCTAGAATTTTCCTCCAGACAACGACTGAATTCGACCTGGCTGACAAGTGTCAAAAATCCTGGCCCCTTCGCGACTCGAACTCCAGGACCTTCTGGTCAGAGGCACTGCAGTGGCATCAGTGGATGTCCTGAGCCACCTCTCCCGGTCGGCGACTCGGCGTGACGGTGACGCCGTCTGCGGAAGTTCGCGGAACTGTGGGCGTGGTCTCACGGCTGACAGCTGAGCGTCGCTTCCGGTCGGGCACGACAGCCGAGAACTACCCCCACCTCCGTCAAGGTTCCCTGTGCTACCAACGCGAACAGCCATTTCTCTAGAAATTATGCTGTGGTCGCAAATGTTTCCCTTTACTGAGTAAGCAGGCTGGCCTAAACGCCTTAAAATACTTGGGCGGAGGGTAATGACACATGTCATCGGCCTAACTGATTTTTAGACAAATTTCAAAAGAGCATTTACAGTTGAAATGCTATTAGTAAATTCGGAAATTGTAATTTGCAATAATCGACAGTTACTCTCTAATTACGACGTTGATGATCAAAATATAGAAAACTGATAATTGTTTCCTCGATAATTATTAATTGACAAGGGTGGTTTAGAATTACTATTCCACAATTGCAAGATGAAAACATTCTCATTTTAGGGAGATTGGAGGCCATAACTATAGCGTGAAAAGGTCGGGCCTAATATATCTCCTTTAATTAATTATACAATCAAAATTACAGAATGAAAAATCTGTTTCGTGTTTTCTGTTATGATGAATATCCTTGGTCAGTTGTGTGCTAAATATCATATTAGCAATTCAAATATTCTTTCAATGTTTACAAATTATTTGGCAGTGGTGCCCATAACTTTTCAATTCAGTGAAATAACTCTTAAAAAGATTTGAACCGCCAACATCAAGAGATGCAATTTGAAAATATTACTTGGAGTGATAGAGATGCATGCTCTTCACGGCCATGACAACATTAGATTTTTGAACAAAGCACATTAGGAACAAAACACATTAGGAAACATCGATGTTTCTATAAAAACATGATTAGAAAACTATGATTAGAAAACATAGATGTTTCTATAAAAACATCTATGTTTTAAATAGCAATATGTTGAATCCTTTATTTTTGAACATTGATATTTTGTGCTCCATGCTTTTTTTCGATGCTTTGTTCGTGGATGAAAAAAAAATCATTATCACAATTTTGTAAAAGGTAAAATATGAAATAATAACTTAAGAACTTAGTACCATTTTCATTGGGCACCATATCCTTCGCCGGAGATGATCCCGATTTCCTAGTATTTTCTTCATTTTTCATCGTATTCTTTACATGGAGAAGGGTTTTATGACTTTATTTTGAGTTAAATTTTAATTATAAATTAATACACATGACCAGTGTCAAATTAAATTTTGTTGCGCTCGAATTCAATGTTGAAGATTACTAAACTATATTTCAAACATCGATTGTTTTTGGTCGATGTATTGTTACCAATAATTTTCTTATTAAGTTTTAACCTTGAACATCGATGTTTTGCAAAATCGATGTTTTGTTGTCCATGTCGCATCACTAATACACAAACAATAATCGGTATCGACATCAGGAACATAGGAAAGTACCGATCAAAAAAAGGTTTTGATTGTAGCCAAATTGTTTTCCAAAACAATTTTTCGATTACGTTCATGTGCAATTTTTCTTGCAATAAAGTTCTTAGTAATTAGGACGAAATACCAGGTTTCCTGTCTTTAAATTACATTTTCCTTTTCCAAACATGAATTTAACGGATTCCAATACATCGGGAACACAAATTTACAGTCATCAAGTAGCTTTGATAATGTATAAAAGGAAGAGAAAGGTAGAAAGAGTTCTGCATCTAATGGAGATAGCTAGCGATATAATATTCAAACAAGTTGTTAATTTTCTTTATCATCTGAATCAACCCCCTGTAACTCAACGTTCACTGCGTAACTAAATGAAAAAGTCTATTGAGACGACATTGCTAACCTATTGAATATTAAAGTAATTCAATATGGTACATTAATTATACTTCTAGTATAATCGAGTGGTTAATAAATATCCGTAGTTCCAGTTATTGGAAGTCAGTCGCCTGCCTCGTTAATGCAAGCGACACACAGTTTCCACAACGGAAATTAATTTCCATTGATCATTTATTACAAGTTACATTGTCTTATTGAAATAAACGAGTACTGTTTCATTGACATTGACTCATTAGTAATATTATTCTGAGAAGGCACAAAAATGTTCAACAAACACGCGTTAAATTTATACGTATTTCGAAACACATCTGTTATATATAAAATTAATATAAAAAATTGTTATTTGAATCCTCCACAGTTTCATTTTGGTTAAATAATTTTTAGTTATATTTACGTAGCATCATGTCCATTTTAATAGAGAGTAAATTGCTAATCCAATTATAAAATTCAGTTATTAAACACTATAAATCAGAAAACACAAACAATAAGTTACATTTGAGTCTTCTTTAGAGTGAATTGATTGTCGTTGCAGAAAAAGATGAATAGCAGCATAGTTTTCCAATCATATTTCCCAATTTACTTTATGTACTTGTACTATATTTACCCAGACAAAACCAATTTAAATAAAAAAACAGGGTTCGAGTCTGATGGTGACAGGTTTTTGATTCTAGCTAGGTCGAGTTCAGCCGCTGTCTGGAAGAGAAGTCTAGCAGCTACTAGTCTGAGCGTTAGTTTTCTGTGGTTTCTTCCTCACAACCGGGCCGTGGACCGCGTACGATATTTTCTTCATCTTTCGTGTCCTATCCACACCCTTTACTTACATCTATTGACACTTGCATGCACTACTTTACCACATAGCGTGCCGGACTGTCATACAGGTTAGCGTGCCGGACTGTCATACCCAAGTTCGCGGATTCAAACCCGATCGAAGCCGTGGATTTTTACGGGTGAAAAAATCCTTCGTACGCCTTCCGCGGAGGGGAAGTAAAGCCGGCTGGCCCATGTTAGTAGATTTACATGCATGTAAAAGATCCTCAAGCCTAAATGACGCCTCTGAGCTAAATTCAAATCGCCTGTTTCGTCGCTCGAGATAATACCTTCTTTCTCCGCTAGGTGAAAGGAGCGTAGCGAAATTTGCGTGGTCAGACAGAAGAGCAGGCCTCATGGCCTGAGTCTCGCCACGTAAAATAAGGCAATTCAATTCAATTCAATTCAATTCAACATAGGTCAGGAGACCAGTCGGGAGCTTAGAGCTTCTCCCGGATAGGGCGTCATCATGGGTAAAAGCCTGCAAGCTGACAGACGTGTAGTTCGGTGCTGGATCTCATCATCCAGCAGGGGAAAAGACATTGCCACATACGGTGATAAAACATGCTATACTCTTACGGGGCTAATGTACATCGGTTGGCAAGTCCGGTAACACGAAAAAATATATCAATCAATCATCAACGCTTCGGTACTTCAGTCTGTTGTTGGAATGCACACCGAATCAAACTGCGTACCGCAAATGTCCGCTCAAAAGACAGAACGAAAAGATTCCGCATATTAACATTTTATTGTGAAGTCTCATTACTACATAAAAGAAATTGGCATGTATCGTCTTCGTTGAAACGTATTGGCTCTTCCACTTTCGCTGAACTAACATTGTGCTTAATTCACCCACAGCGCCTCTCCAATGCGTCCGCGTCCATTTCCACGTGCAGCGGCGCTCCAATGCGCTCGCGTCCATGAAACCCGCGGGCGCTCGCGGCTGACGCGGCCGGTGTTTTTTAAACTCCACCGGCGCTCGAACATTTACAAATTGTCTATAACCGGCGCGAAATCAAGTTAGTGCCACTTATTCCCCGCGTTACGTCCATCATTGTCGGTTGCGAGTAAGCGCTGGATATCCCATTAACAATACATGGCTAGTAAAATGTGATTGGCGGCGTTTGCAGGGCCGTGCTCAGAGTGCCACGCTCTCGCCTGCTGGCTGAATGGGGGAGAGGTGGAGGAGGAGGGGAAAGGGGGGGGGGGGAGAGAAAGGAAAGCGAAAAGCAATAGAAGCGAAAATAGACCTCTCTTGTTATTCGGTGCCTCTTTGAAATGGACCTCTCTTAGCTCGAGGTTCACTGAAACAATTTCGTAACTACCTGTTAAATAATTTTTGTAGCATTTTTTCGTGTATGATGATTGCTAAATCACTAAGAAGCCGACCTGGGGTTCGATCGCGACAGGGGCGTGTACAGTCTAAAACAGGAGGGAACCAACTTCAATTCAGGTCCACTCTGGGCACCATTCTCTATTAAACATTTTTGTTTACGTATTATTTTTTAGTAAATAAATAAATATACAATAATGAAAATGATATTATTAAGTTAATGAAACAATTCACAAATACAATTCGTTTACGTTTAACCATTTACAGTTTTGATAGATGGTTTGGAGGGCTTCTCTTCTCTATATCCTGTATCAATTTCCCAAAATATCAGGTTAAAAAATGGGAAAATCAGGAATTGTTCATATTTACGAAAATTAATGATTTGTTATTTAGACCCACAGGTCCCTTTTAAAAACTTCATTGGAACAAGGCCTTCGCCCCCCCCCATCACCACTCGTGCGCAGGCTTGTGACTCGCAGTGTTTAATGCTGTAGCCTGCCTGTCATACATCCTAATTTATTCCAACACCGCACAGCATCACCCAATGTTTTATGTTGCCCGTCCCCTTAATATACAGACCATGAGTCCTCCGTCACAAAACATGATCTATCTCATCCTCTCTCCTCCTTACATCGATCGTTCAAAGATCCTTTCACTTATCCTAAGAAAACTATGCATATAATAATGATGCTAATAAAATGCTCAAGAAATGTATATTAACTCTAAGTTCTTCAAGAAATCATGAGTCGAGTTTCTACGAATGAACAACCTTCATTCATACCCGAAATAGCTTTGCAACTTACTTGCAAAAATAAAATGGACTTTTCTCCAAATTTTGATCAAACTTCTCAGTAAATGAATGTTTTACTACAAAACAGTCTTCAGAAATAAAACAGTATGAAGATGATTAATGATTTAATAATGGATTAGCGGTCAAGGGCGTAAAGAACGTCTACGACCTTGTTACTTTAAAATTCAGTTTCGTTTTAAAATATATTTTGAAACGAGACATACACTCTCAAGTAAGTCGTAACTCACTTACATATTCAACCTAAAGCAATTTTATTTGCCAAACTTTTCCCTTGCAACATACATAATTGCAATTTAAACCTCACTAAGACTAATTCTGCAGTCTCAACGTGCTTCTTAAATCTTTCCAATATCCAATTATGTGAGTACACATGTGCCCAGAATGTCCGCGCGAGAATAATGTGATGTATGTGTATGAATTTATGTAAAACTATGTATTATGCATATTCAAACTATTTAGAATGTAGATCCCCGTGTTCATCATTGAGTTACCCCTATTGACGTAAATAATCTTCCATCAAGTGACAGGGGAGACATATTGCTATGGAAAAGAGAACAGTAAATATTCGATGTAAGCGTACTTTCAATAGCCCACAATGTACCATGACGTTATTTTAGTATGATCCTGTAAACATGAATGACCGCCAATGTAACATTCTTTACATGTTATAACACACGCAGCATTCTCCATGTCCCGTTCGACTTAACAACTACACATTTATTCTCACTTTTTATGGAAAATGCAATGAGTGAACTGATGTTCATAACGTTCAGACGCTGCAAACACTACGCGTTAATTGCAGTGTTCTGTGTAAAACAGTCGACATGTTTATTTACAGCTTTGTGTCACGATCATCCTATAATGAGGGACATGGTGTCATACTGCAAGGGAATATGCCCTTTGCCATTACGAGCTTCGTTTACTGCAATAAGAGATCGAAAACGCGAGGGAGCAGATTGTGGATCGCGCTTTCATTTCCATGAAACGATGATATCCCAACTATAAATAATATTCATGCTTTTAAATGATAGTTTCAATCACTAACGAAAGTAAAAGTTTATAATTTTTCTTCACTATGCCTTTGCCAGTCAAGTTTATTTTGATTGCTACTACAGTTAACATCCGTTCCAACAGAAATTATCTCGAAACGGAAGTTAAAGTGGATGAACTGTAAGTGATTGGGTATATGGAAAACGAGGTGGCGTGTTAACGTAGACGTAAGTCACAATGGTAAAACCATTCCAAAGACTCGATATTAAGGGTAGCTCCTCGGCTAGTGCTTTGCATTTATTCAACTCCTCCCTCCCCTGAAATATTGGTCACCTCAAAAACTTATGATAGTTTTTCTCCCTTGAAATCTTAAAAGTGAAATGAAGAATAGAAACATCACTATTTCATGAAAAAATCCTATTTGAAACAAAATACGGACGCTGTACTACTGCAATGCTGCCAAATTCAGATAAAAAGAAACTCTCCCAAAATGTGAGCATAATAAAAATTGGTTATTCGACAAATAACTTCTGTTTTACCTTCAAAAGAATAACATTAAGTTACACTACGTATTTGAACAATAAAACTTCATAATTCTGGACGCCCTAATAGAATATGTGCGCTAAAGATCCGTTTTATTTTTACGATTGGCAAAATAAATTATTTTCACATAGCGAAATTAATCATGTAAGTTGAAGAACAAAATACATTTACAACGGATTACCAATAAAAAGCTTATTTACCACATGCAATTTTACTTTTATAAGTAATCATTTAGATGTACAGTTATTATCAAACTCCTGTGGATACATTTTGAACAGAAGGAATAGAAATAATCATCCAAACAGATTTTTAAGTAATTTTAGTGCGTAATTTTAATTAATTTATAAAATTACTTAAGAAAATACTTAATAAACGTATTATATACTCGTATGGTTGGAAGGGGTTTGACTTTTTTCTTGCCGGGTGAAGGAAAATATAGATACCGCGAAAGTACATGGCTGATTTTCATCACCAGCCGCCACTCCTTTCCTACCTTTTGTACTCAAACAAAAATTGCGACATATTTCTTTCATTTAAACCAACAGTCATTTCATTTTGTAGTCCTTCATATTTTTCGTGAGGTAAGTCTCGTTATTTGATTAGCATAACTAAATTAAAAATCCAATCGAGTAATTGCGTTTGGAAAGTATTAGGTAATGTTCATTCCGACCCAAGTTGTGCACGTGTTTTTGTTATTTTGAGTAGAGTGTCAGTCACAAAAACTCTTTCAAACGCATGAAATGAAACCACGAACTAAAACAAAATCCGTTAAATCGTTGCCAACACAAGAAGATTGGGAGTAAATCTGCTTTAAATGCAGAACTGTGCATTTATGCAGAGATTGATGTTAAAGCAGGATATCCCCACTTTGATATTCTAACAAAATGCTTGCCGCATTTCCCTGTACTCAATTTAATTCATTAAACGATTAGCTGCAATATTAATGATATGTTTTGCACAATTAAGGGCGCAGTATCATAAAACGTCTAGCAGCCATATGCAGATTTTTTCATTCTTTTGTAAGATAATTACTGAAAAGAAATTAACCTTAAAATTCACTATTTTCTTTTCTCAAATCCTAATTAATGTAACCAGGAAATAACCGAAGTAAGCAATCAGAACTTCCCTTCAAATAAAATATAACTTATAACCATTGCATAATGAAAGAAGCATAATAAGACATTTATACAAAAATGAATAGTAGTTGAATACAGAATTGAGATTATTGGCACAGGCTAACTCAAATACACAAACACATCTGGATACAAAATAAATATATTGAATTTTTCTGTGAAAGTAAAGTTCATATCTTGTGATTTTTCTTGGATAATATACTTTGAAAGACATTTAAAATTCTCTTCATCATTCTCAAGTTCAATACCAGGCTCATTCTGAAGCAGTACCGCCCCAAAGAGCCATGAACCGCGCGCGTTCTTTCCTTCCCATCCTTGATTTATAATCTGACCTTACAGAAAGGCGCGCGCTCGCAGTCATGCGCACTCGCCGGCATACACGCACGCATACACACATTGCCGCACGTATACACACACATGTGTGTGTGTGTGATAGTAAAAACACAAGGCAAAGATGGCTCAGGGAATCAGCTGACGTCACTTCAGTACCTCTGACCCGGAGGTCCTAGAGATGTGGATCGAATTCAGCCGTTGTCTGGCAGGAGACGGCTGGCTGCTCTGATTGGTAGTTTTCCGCGGCATCTCCGATCAGCACCAGGTGCATGCCGGAACAATATGCTAACAAACGAGCAACGGACCGCGTGCGATCTTTCCTCCCCCTTCCTTGTCCTATCCTCGCCCCTTTCTTACACATACACTGACATGCACTATTACACCATCACACTTGTCGGAAGATCAGTCGGGGGCTTAGAGCTTGACCCGGCTGGGGCGTCGTCTTGCAGGTGCAGATACCTGGTTGGGGAAAACCCCCGCGAGCCGAAGTAGTTCGGCACCGGATCTCCCCAGCCAGCGAGATCACCGCCCCCTCCCGCGATGAAAATAGGCACTACACTTACAGGACTAATGACCTTACTAGTCGTGCATGGAAACTAACCAATCAACCAATATAATTAAAAATGAAAACATTCCTGAAAGGGAACCCCACCGAACGTTCCCCGCTCTGTGGCCACCAGTGCCGGACGAGCGCGGAGCCTTGACGAACGCCTATCGCCAACGACCGCTCCCGACAAGCGCCAGCGACAAGTGTGCTTTAAATTTCAGGCGAAGCGCGGGTGGACGGGCGGGAGGCACTCTTTCGCATTCAGCACCATGGGTCGCCCACGCACCTCCCCAACCCTTCCCCCTCCCCCGCCTCCGTCCGCCGCCCCATGGGACCTCCGCGGCGCGCGGTACCCGTCGACAGCAATGCATGCAATTTGATGTCCTTGCCTTTTTCCCCAGACTCAATAATCTTTCCCGCCCGCCTCCCGCGAAATTGGAAAGAACTTTATCCATTCAAAGGTCGCTCCTTTTTCTCGGCAACGGCGGCGGCGGCGGCGGCGGGACGATTAGATCGACCCGCGCCGCCGCGGCGGTCGTGGCGTTTCATGAGCATCTCATGCGCCGTCCCGCGGGGACGTGCATTGCCTGCCTGAAGCGCCGTCGCGGCGCCGCCGCCGCCTTTCGCAAAGAATAAAGCGTGGGCGAAGGGGCGGGGCCCGCGGCGCTGGCGGAGGCGTTTTGCGAGGCGCTGGCGAACGCGCGGGCGAGCGGGGGCGAGAGGGAAGATGACGGGTGGAGGCGATGGGACGGAGTCAAAGGAAGAATGCGGCAAAGGTGGGGCACGAGCGTGATAAGAGATCGGGAAAGGGAAGCGAATTGGTCAGGTACGCAAAGATCTACAGTTTAAGAACAAGGAAACTTCACACTTCAAAGAAAGGGGAGTCTGGGATAAAGTGGCTAATGCTGGCAATTACGTCAAATCGTTCAAAAGGGAAACGCCTTTTTTACAAGTAGAATAGTTCTTCCAAAGTGAAATAAGAATCTGCTGGTGATATTTTGCAAAAATATCTTGATCTAGTCGAAAAAATAAATTGGCGATTCATCTTTGTTATCGCAATTTCTAGTTATGGTGCCGATACTGAGTCTGACAAACGTTCTATGCGTTTCAGAGAAGATACTTAGAGGACTGTGTATTTCCCCTCTGATGTTTAATTATGTCTATTAAACCAGGCCCTCCAAATTAACTATTATTTTTCAATGACATGCCAACCTTTTAAGTTTCCTTAGGAGAGGGAAGGGCAACAACTCGCTTGCCGAAGCAGCTTCACGACCGATAAGTCAGAATACCGAACCATCTAAAATGTTTAGTTCCATCTAAATACACGCCACGGATTAACTAATTCACTTTCTCTAGGCCCATTCATTCATCCAGAAACGACAATTGAGTACTAAAATTATAGTATCTACGTCTGTTCACAGGTTGACCTGATCGAACAATTCGTAACTTTAGACTCACGTTTTTATTTCATTGCTAACAGCGAATTTTATGGCGGAACTAACAGAACGAGTAAAGAAGAAAGGCGCAAAAAGGAATGTGGCGACAATGGGCTGCAATACAAGCTCAACTATAAGAGCGGAGGCGGGTACAGAAACGGGGCCTGTAATCGGGCGGCCGCAGCAAGGCGGGCCAGCGAGACTTTTCCTTTCCGGAGCCGTTTCAGGCGAAATTTGCCGATAGGTATTTAGTTCCGCCGGCCCCTGGGGGCGCGCGCTGCGACGTAAACAGGCATCAGCATGCGCCTCTCGCACGCGCTCGATCGCGCAGCTGCGCCCCGCTCCGCTTCCCCCGACCCCACCCAGCACTGCCCTCCTGCGACCCGCCCTCCGCCGCTCCTCCCCGCTCCGCCTCCCCTGGCTTGCCCCGCCTTCCTCCATCGCCTCGCCCGACCCCAGCCCCGCCCGTCACAGCGCTGCCCCGTCTGACACATCAGCGCCTGACCTATCTCCGCCTCTGTGTGGGTCTCAATATCCACTCCGCCCCGCCCTTCCAACGCCTCGTCCCACCCGCCCTGTCCTCCACCACTTTGGACCCTCCCCGTGCCTGCCCGCCCCAGGGCTGGCAAGTCCTGTACACCTGCACCTTCCACCCCCTGCCTGTGACCGTCTGTGCTGTCGCAACTCTGCCCCCCCCCCATCGTCCCATTCCACCCCAACCACCCCGTTCTGCCCCGCCCTCGTCCTATTCGTCCTCCACCGCCCTGGTTCCCCCCTGCTTCGTACGTCCCAGCGCTGGCCCGCTGACCCGCCCGCTCACCCGTCCTCGGTCCCTCTCTACCTCCGTGTCCGCCTCTGGTGTCACCACGCCGCCCCGTCCCTCCACCACCCCACCCCGTTCGCCCCGCTCTGCCCCGCCCTCCCCTCCTCCAAGCCACCCTTCATCGCCTTGGGCCCTCCCCATACCCGTCTGGTATATTCGCACCTGACCTCCTCTTCATTTCGCCCCGACCATCCACCACCCCGTCCCACCCCGCCCACAATACCCGATACCATTGCCCCACGCTCTTTCCCGCCCTCTCCACCTCGCACCGTCGTCACATCACCGCTCTCTTTTCCGAACTCCCTCGCATTGGGTCCCCGCTCTGCCTCAGCCCCATTCCATCCAGCTCCCGCACCTTCATAGCCCTCCCCCCGCTTCGCCCCGCTCTGACTCCATCCCCGCCACAGAGCTCCCCCGCCCAACGTCAATCTCCGCGTGGGGCATTAGTCAGGATCCGGAAGGACACGAGGACGTGCCGCGGGGCTCGGCGCAACTTTCCTTCGGGTGCCGCGCCCGCTTTGCCATGAGGCTCGCGTACGGGCTTTCCGATCCGATCCGATGCGATGCGATCCGACCCTTGCGCGCCGATCGGAGGCGATGCGTTGTTCGCTGGCCTGACGGAGAACGCGCGCACGCAGCAGACCCGCCCCCCTCCCCCATCACCGATCCCCAGCGTCGGCTGCAATTACCGACTGTCGGAAGCGCACGCGGGCAACGGTTGTGATGGAGGGGTTAGGGTCCACGGAACGGCTGGCAGGAGGGATGGGAAGGAGTAGAGTATTAGCTTAAGGAAAGTGAGTCGGGTCCATTCAGGATATTCTCACTAACGGGTTTGGTGGTGTAACGTTTAACGTTTGGTGGTATAACGTGTTGTCAAGGTCGATGCCATGTGCAGGAGTCCGTGGGACGAGCGCAGTTAATGAAATCGCCCGTACACCCCGCCACCAGACAACGCCATCCCTATTAGAAAACGGCGGGGTTACTAATAGTTCCCTTTCCCGACGCTAGTTGCGCAGAGAAGCTCGTGTTACGCTACGATGCCACGACGCGTGCCACTGCCACCAGTAGAAGACCTTGACACCACTGGGTTAGCGTGTCGTGCTGTTGTGAGTTTGCGGGTTCAAAACCCGTAGCCGTGGATGGAAACCGTGAATTTTTAAGGACAAAAAATCCTTTGATCGCCTTCCTTCGGAGGGGAAATAAAGCCAACTGTCCCATGTTGTAGATTTACTGCATGTAAAAGATCCTCAAGCCTGAAAGAAGCATCTCAGCTAAATTCAAAATTGCATGTTTTGTTTCCCCAGTAATACCTTCTTTCTCCGCTGGATGGTGAAAGGAGCGCAGCATAGCGAAATTTGCGTGGTCAGACGGAAGAGCGGGCCTGATGGCCCGAGTTTCGCCACATAAAATAAGGCATTAACTAACATATAACGCAATATAAACATAGTTTCAAATCGACCGCTCTCAATTTAGAACGCGTCCAGTGCGCTTCGTCGGTGCACCAGAAAAGTGACACACCTCAAAAATTGACTGCTCGCCAGCGAAAGGTTTAATTATATGAGTAGAGCTGTTTATTTCATGCCCAAATACAATGATTACCTTTTTATACCGGCTGCCTTGTAAACTATATTTATGGAAAATATTACTGGTGAAAATATACTATTATTTCTTAAACGTAGTTCTCTACGTAACTAATACAGGCCAATTTTGGAGAAATGTCACTTTTCTTTTGCACTCACAATTGGTGAAAGTAATCTTGTACTAACTGAACAAGGACTTAACTCTAGTCTTTTCAAACAGTGAAATTTTCGCGCATTTTGTATGTCAGTTTATAAGTACAGCAAGTGTAGAAAAATACCTAATCATGAAAACCCAATGGGATTAGATTTCTTCAATTTTATTTATATTGATTCCATTTGGCAAAGTTAAAGCCGATTTCGTTAACTACGTGAAGTCACAAAGTTTGGTCTTCCGGGTTAGTGGTTGACGCGGACAGACGGACAGACGGTTGTAAAAACAGTCAAAATCAAAATCACAAATGGATTCACGAAGTTTTGTCCTCCAGGTTGGGGGTTGACGTCAGCCTGAAAGAACGTCAGGCCGGTTGTAAAAGGCAAAATACAAGAGATCTGAAAAAACCGACGCCAGCTGAGATAAGGTTTAGATATTGGAGATGATGATGACGATTTGGCAAAGTTACAAGCCATTGAGTTCGTACATGTTCAACACTTTTGTAACATTTTTTTTAAAAGTCACGATTTGCAAATATGAAAATTAAAGAAATTCCATTATTGTAGGAACTTTATTTTTAATTTCATAAAAGTACACTTTAAGAATGTTGCTTTAGTGTACGCTCGTCAGTTTAATGGTTTGAAAAAAAGTCAGGTCGAAAGAGCTTTCGTCGCGTGCTAACTTGATTCACGCTCGTGGCTAACTGTTCAGTACATTTTCACTCAACGCTTATTGTTGCATCTCAGGAAGCATTCATAAATCAACTCACCCAGTTTTCTGGATTTCACATCAGACAATCGTTTCAGCAGCTTACAATAGAACGCAAGTTACTGGCAGAATACGAACGCTGTTATTCCTCTTGCGTATCGTCAAAACGAACTTAATACTGTCGATAGACGTTCTTTGAAGCGCTTTGATGTGAGTTGCCTTTAACCCTTTGTTGCATCTTGTACACTGCAGTGTACATTTTTTACTATTACCTAATTTCCATGTTATACGTTAGATCGCAGCAGTTCCTTGTTTATTAGGTACTACGTTACTTCTGCTTTCTGAATAAACCACTAGATAGTGCTGAAGTGATTTTATTATATTCTTTAATCACGAGTATCGTGAACTCTGCGTCAAAATGGCGAAACTACGCGTGACAGAGTAAGTATGCTCAACTTAGTTTTTATTTTTCTTTGTTATCTCTTGCTTGTTTGCCTTTATATTACATAATACTAATAAAAGATAGTTGTAGATTCTACAAAAAATTAAATATTGAGTTTTCATTATTCTATTTCCAAAGCATGTGAATATGAATATCGATGTCCACCACAGTGTACGCCATGCACATTGGTACTGTTACACGCTACGCGGATGTAATATGATTTTGCTTACGAAATGTCTCGATTTTTGACAGAGCTGATATACTTGAACTTTTGGAAGAAAGTGACGCAGATTTATCATCTGATGATGACAATATTGATGTAGACTACGAACTTCCACCTGAATGTAGTGACACAGAAGTTAGTGACGGAAGTGATATTTCAGACGACGAACAAGAAAATTCGTCACCAAACATTCAAGCAGTAATGTGTGATGATTTAACAAAGAACAGAAGGTAAAAGTATACTGTATTCTATAATCTCCTTGATATGGCGCAGATTTCAGCAAAGTAGTGAGTATTTGTATTTTGTTTTGTAGGAAAGAGAATGCTGCGAAACCCACGTGGCACTGGGTGAAGAAGGACCTCCCGCCAATTTTACTTGAAGACACTCCAGTCATCCCGATCAACGGAGCGGAAACTTGTGACACTCCTTATCAAATGTTTGCTAAATTTTTTGATGACAGCTTGCTAAATTTTATTGTTTTTGAGAGTAACAGGTTTAAAATTCAGATGAATCGAACCAGGGTAAAACCTCTTACTGTTTCTGAACTGAAAGTTTTTATAGGAATTTGTTTATACATGGGTATTGTACCTCTGCCATTTCGGAGAATGCACTGGTCAGCTATTACGCATCAGTCAACAATAGCTGATAGAATGACAAACAATCGATTCGAGGAAATACTTTCTATTTTACATTTCTGTAACAATGATGTTCAAAAGAAGAAAGGAGAAAAAGGGTTTGACTCATTCTATAAAGTTCGTGGTTTGTTGAATCATTTCAACACTGTATTTCAAACATTTGCTGAAAATGAAAAAAATCAATCAATTGATGAACAAATCATCCCATTTAAAGGTCAACATTCTCGTAAGGTTTACATGAGGAGCAAACCCTACAAATGGGGTTTCAAGTCTTGGATAAGGGCAAGTTCTTCTGGATATGTTTACCAGTTTCAATTATTCGGAGATAATTTGCTCAAAGAAATTGATGTTAGTAAAGATGTAGGGGAATCGGGAAAAGTTGTTTTGCGACTGTGTGACAACCTACCACAGGGAACGTTTTTGTATTTTGACAACTATTTTTCTTCGCCTCGTTTGATTGCAGAACTGAAGTATCGTGGTTTGAATGCCACTTGCACTATTCGTTCCAATCGTGCACAGAAATGCCCCTTACAAGCAGATAAAAGTTTGCAGAAAAAAGGAAGAGGTTCATTTGACTATCTATGCGACGAAAACGAGGATGTTTTACTCTGCAAATGGTTTGATAACCAGGCAGTAACGATTGCATCAAGTTGCTTCGGAACAGAACCCTTACAAAAAGTCAAAAGATTTGACCGAAAACGTAAGGAGCATGTGGAGATTGATTGTCCATATCTAGTCACTGCGTATAATAAAAAAATGGGCGGTGTTGACAAATGTGACATGTTACTGTCATTTTATCGGATTCATCTGAAATCCCGAAAATGGTACAAAAGAATATTTTTCCATTTTCTCGGCCTCGCGGTATGCAATTCATGGTTACTATACAGAGTTTCAAAGAAGACTGATATTCAGTTAGCTCACTTCTATTTAGAAATTGTGAAGTCTCTAGTAATGGGGGTAAATACAAAATACACATGTAAAGAAGAAATTGAAGCACCATGTAAAAAGAGAGCAACTGTGAAGCCAAATGCTGACACAAGATATGATAATTGTGGTCATTATCCTTTAGAGACTGACATAAAAAATGCACAGAGGTGCAAATTTGAGGGTTGTCAGAGAAGAACAAAGTATTTGTGCAGAAAGTGCAATGTTTATTTATGTGTAAGCAAACCAAGTGATTGTTTTTATAAATTCCATGTGAAAAAATAAAAAAATGTAATAAATCTGTTATTTGTTTCATTCTACCCGTTCATGCATCATGTCCACTGTAGTGTACATGTCCACCCCCGCCTTAAAATTTACAAAAAAAATTTTTTAAGGATTAATTTGGTGAATAGACACCTAGAAGGGCCCATATTCAAGAATTCAGTTAATTTCAACATTTGGATCTCTTTCATGCAACAAAGGGTTAACCCTCACCCCGTTTTCACAGAATACGAAGAGCGCCCTCTGAATGTGCTTTCAATAAGCACGTGAGGTCAAAAGGGAAGATAGAGTCACGTATGTCATACACAATTTCTGCTCTTTTGCAAAGTACCTGCCCACGATTTTGAACAGCACCCAATGTGTAAAGCAAATGAACTTATCAAGGTTACTCGCATGACGTCATTCCCATTTTGCCATCTGTTTTGAAGGCGTGGCAATTAAATACGAGGTGAATAAGGACTTATTACTCACCCAGTGACAAGCTGAACAGACATTGGCGTTTGTACAGATTGATTTGAAGATAAACAGGCACTTATTATAGTACCTAGATGAGACATTGCAATGATAAAGGCAAAATGTAATAGTTGTGTTTATATTATGGCCAAAGTGCGAAAATTCGCTCATGTTAAGAGTTCCTGATAATGTTTGGATTAAACTGTAAGAGCGACGAGCGGATCATTTTGGAAATCCAGCTCCTGATGACATTATCCTCAGGGCTTTAGCTAAAATAAGGTGATTGTCCGAGTGCGAGGTGCCTTGTGTGTTCGCAGGAAGTATAAAATACTTTATATTTCTTGCGTTGCACAGCCTCAAAGGGAAGGTCGAAAGCTGAGACTTCGTCGCTGACTCGGAAATGCATAGCGAAACGTTAACTGAAGTAGTGAGGTTACGTGAAGTGAGGTGTAAATAGAAATTTACGACAGACACCGTGAAATCCGAAATTGCACACTTTGTCTCTCACTAGTCTTAGAAATATCCCTGTTTAACTAACACATATTGTATGGTATTTGTCATCACCGCAACTTACCTCTCCTACACTAGCCACCTCGTCTTATTATCTAATGGCTCATGTTGGTTAATGTTCACGTCACGCGGATAAAGTCCCAAATATGCTTCGAAGCTGTTCCTCCTTCGTACTTTATAAGCAGCGTTGCCAGATTATTTCTAGTCTAAGTCTTAAATTTTAACAAATATTGGTAAAAAAGCGTGATTTGTTTGGAAAAAGCGTGACAAAAAAATAATAAGTAATATTTTCAAAGTAAGTATCAAAACAGATACTTATATATATATATATATATATTTCAATCACAGACAACATAATCAGTAGGTTATTAAATGTCAGCAGCTGATATCATACATTTCCATAAAAAATGAACATCGCGTTGCAATCTGTGATGGCGTTGATACTGCCAGCTCCTCGACCACCCAACGATCCGACTCACCCCACTGCATCATGCGTCAACCGACTCAACCGCTACCGTCGCTGAGATTTCTATCGAGTTCTTTTTTCTTATTTTCTTTTTTTGTTGTATTTTTTGCGTTGGAAAATTCAAATCGAAAGAGTTTACAAAAGCGTGATTTGGGCTGTACCGCGAGGGACATTAACTTTTAGTCTTAAAAAGCGGGACGTCCCGCCAAAATCGGGACGTCTGGCAACTCTGTTTATAATCCTCTTTGGATGTTCACATTAATATTAACCGGCTGATTCAGGGGTTAACCAGACACGAACTACATCCTTAACATAACCAAACCAGTAAGCAGAAGAGAATACGCTGTTTAATAATTAATTTCTATAATAATTTATTTCTGTGAAATAAAAAAATATTTCCATAAAATTTGGCGAATGCCTGCTTGGTTATTCACTCTCTCTTAAGATCGATGGTGTCTAATTTAGAATGATCATATTTTTGCTTGGATTCATATTTGAATTTTACTTCCAAAGAAAGCCAGTTCGTTCTTGATATTGGTTGGTATTGTTCTTGATAAAGTAAGAAAGCGGATATACGAAAAGCTTGACGTTAGATAGTCCTCAAAGGCATTGATTTCATTCTGAGAAGTAAGAAGTAAAGGCTTCAATGCCACATTCCCCATGTCAGTGTCAAGAATGTACAGTGTACGAGAAGAAATGTCCGCGAAGTAAACTGTCATTTACAACAAATGTCACTGAACTACGGAGACATTCCCATACACTCATCAGCACCGTAACTCTCAATCTAAATGTAGTAGTCAATTTGTTTTTGTTTTTTTAGAAATTTTAGATTTATTACTAATTCTGCTATTAAGTTTGAGGACTTGGTGGCAGAATACACTAATTTAACATTACATAACTTAAAAATTTTACAAAATTTACAAACTTTAGAAATTAACGTGAACATTTCACGGTGCGAGCTGTCGTAGTATTCCACTTCACCATTCTTAACTTCACCGCACTGTTGATCACTGAGCTGTAGTATCTTTCTTACACATTCTTTTTCCTCTACTTCACAACACCACTACACTTCACTACACGTCACAACCTATGTTACTAGTATTATTCTTGTTGAACTTATGGCATTGGACTATCTAGAGTCGAGTCTCATTTTTCCTTATAACGGAGAGATCGCAGGTGATGAATAGCCACAACCAAAAATAAAATAAATTATGATGTAGATGCGTAGAAATAATAGAGAAAAGGTACTATAAAAGTAATAAAAGTAGAAATGAGACGTGTCTTGAGAAAAAAAAGTAGAATGAAAAAGTCATTTTTATACCTTTTACTTCATCCTAGAAATACAACAAAACCCTTGAAACAAAAAGATGCATAAATTATTTTAAAGATCTTTCGATTAAAAAGAATTGAGTGCTTTACAAAATTAAAAAGTCGATGAGAAAGGGAAGGGATCAAAAGTTGAATAAAACTCATCTCCGTAATACATGAGAAGCAAAACTACGTAAGCAGTAGATGATTGGAAGCAACAGAAGTTGCATGTGGAGTCTCTATACCCGTTTTCATTAGAATGTCTTCCCTCATAACGTAGACTATTGTTATAAATTACCATTGTTCATTGTGGAATGGATCAATTAGAAAAATGGTGAAGAAAAGAAATTTAAAAAAGTGCAAATGTCTGGAGGGGACGCCTGACAAATCCTAGCTACCGAAGAGACAAGCTAAAAAATAATAATCAAGAAAAGGAAAATACAAAAAGAAAAAAAAGATAAGAGAAACGTAAAATCGAAAAAGTAGTTAAAAGCGCGCTGCAGGAAAAGTATTATAAAACAGTGATGAGGCAAAAAGGAGGGACGCACAAGACAAAAGACAAGAGAAAACGACATTCAGCCACCCCATCGTTCCCAACGTAAGACGCGAAAGAGTGCAAGAGCAGTTTCCGGGCCGACAGGGACCACTGGAGCACCGCAGAAAAGGCGGGGACTAGGCGGGGAGGGGCGGGGAGGAGGCGGGGACGGCCGGAACGAGGGCGGAAAGGTCTCTCCGGAGCCAATTCAGCGGCGCCAGCTTTCCATCAGGACGGCGCTAAAAAGGAATGCACAACGCATATCAAAAGCTAACGAGGTTATTACGCGTTAATACTGAGAGTATACTTTGAAGTAATGAAAGAAGCGAATGAATGGTTAGTGCGGGCGAGTGGGCGGGTGGGCTATCGGCGAAATAGCTCATTCCCTCGCCGGGCCCAGGGCTCGTGACCCTCCGCCCCTCGCTCCCCGCCACGTCCTCCCCGCCTCGCCGCGGTCTCCGCCGAGTATGCCCTCCTAACCGCTCGACCAGCCCTCGCCTCGCTACGTTTCAATCACCGCGCCTCCGCGCGGAGCGAGGGAGGAAATTTCTTGCGCTGAGGGACCGGGGGAGCGACGCCGAACAAATTGCGAACCAATTTCAACTCTCAGTTTGTAATATGGATGGCTCGGACCTAACGTGTTAATGGAAAAGAAGCTGGCGGTTTTTGAATAACGATTACGAGTATTTTCGTACAAACAACATGTTTGTTAGAATTTGGTTTGAAAAACATACTATTACATGAACATGAACTTAGAAGTAAAAACTTAACTTTGCACTCCAAATGAAAAATAAAGATTAATACTATTATTTTCATAGATTTAATCATTGAAGTTCTAGATTTAATAATCTAACTTTGTGGTAGGTATCTCCTGGATCCTTAATCATCATGGATTACCGCAATATCTCTGCTATCACGGAGTTGATGTAAGTTCGTTTGCACATTCTTCTTGTAGTTGAGTATTCCATTTAAATATCTTTTCAATCTACACAAGGAGTGAATATTTTCAAACCAATTCTTGCCGAAAACGCTCATTGCTAACTGTATATTTAGTTCAACTTAATACGTTAATGAGTTAGCGATCCCAGAACTCAAAGGAATCGTTGCCAGTTTCCACTTCTCCCATAGTACGTCTTCTTGCCTAGTACAATGTATGTCACATAGTTTTTGACGGTTTGTGACATTAAATAAATAATTACATAAATTATAACTAATTGTATTAAATAAATAAATAATATTATTACATGTATATTAAACGAAAAATAGTTTCTGCATAGATATTAAACCATCTGTAGGCTTATTGTCCAGGTCAAATTCTTACTTGGACTTTATCAACCCCATGAATAAATAAAAGGGGCAGAGAATATCGCGGGAAAAACCTGTACCAAGTATGGCGCATGTTGCATATCAGTTGCCCCATATACACTGACGCAAAAACTCGTTTCGTTCCCTGTGAAGTGAATCGTTCGCGATTACCTCACGTAAAACAAAAGTAATGGCTTTCCTCTACAAAATGACGCATCAAAAACTTAATAATAAAATAACAAAGAGAGTCGTTGAAACAAAAGTGCTGCGGGATCCGCAAGATTTATTAACACAAAGCTGACAGATAAATCGCTTTAGACGTGGTCGTTCACGTACACTACGCTAGTCAAAAGAATGATCTCCACAATGGGATATGATGTCCAACAAACATCAACAATGCGTGAAAGGAGTTTAAAAACGAGAAATCGGAGGGAATGTGAATTTACACAGTGCAATATTAGTTTATCACATTTTTAAACTGCAAAAATGAATGTCGTTATTTTTGAACGTGACTTAAAAATATGAAGTTCTCAATTTGGCTTCTGTGTATGTTGTATGTTAACGTATGATTTCTTAAATTTTCAGCCTCTGTTGATGGTTCCTTGTTAATTTTACACAATAAAATGTGTTGGTGGTTCCAAGAAATTTCCAAAAGACACGACGGTTGTTTGAAGTTAAATACGTAAGTACTGTAGAAAACAAAACTCCTTTGTTCCTTACGTCTGTTTTCATTTTTAGTTTATATACAGCTTTAGATGATTAAACAATGAAGTCAAAAACAATATAAGGTGTTAGGTTACTTGTTTTTTTTGTTGCAGGTCAGTGATAGCTGCCGTTGAGAGCAATGATCACACGTTATGCTGCCCTACGTACTCAAAATAAATAAAATTGAAATACCTCTATAAACATAGATAATAACATGAAATACAAAACGTTCCTTTTTCATTTACACAGTATTTCGCAATTCAATCAGTATGATTCAAATTAAATACTATTGGAAGTACATGTTGTGGATGTCTCGTTTGACATTTATTTCACAGTTTCTATTTATATTTCAGAGGTTTTCAGAATTAATCTATATTTTCCTTCAATACTAAATAACATTCATTATTCATTGTAATAAATGTTTGTAATTGAGAATTTTCTCATAGTGGATTACAGATAATATTGATACCTCTCGTTTCTCGCAGTTTTCCAGCTAATGGTAACTGTTACACAAAACTTTGAAAATCAAGGGCAGGGATTCCCATAATTTTCTTGCCCAGATCCTTTAAAAAAATATTTGCGACATCGACACCTCATCAATTGTTTCTATAACACGATTAATTGCATGTAAATGACATGAAGAAATTAATTAACAAATTTGTTAAAACCTACAAACTAAAATATTTTGAACCAAGGATATTATGATTAGAATCTAAACTAAAATTCGGAAAAATAGTTGTTTTTATGCAACATTTTTACTAACTAAATTTTAATTTCCAAAAATATAAACAAATTTTCAAAAAATAAATCAGATTCTGAGTTACACAAAAGTTCAATTTTCATTAAAGGAAATGATGAAAATTAATGATGATGTAAGAGGGTCGAATATAAAATTGAGAATTAGACGTTTGGAAGCTTTATGTAAAAAAGCAATTAACGAGAAACTTGAATAATATTTTGTTTGTAATCCATAATTTTGATACTGATTACAGCAGCGAATGATTATCGCAATCAGTCAATGATTATAGCAATCAGTTTTTTATAGCAATTCTTGAGAAGGCTTACAAAAATTCATACATTTCTATTCGACCACACTTCTGGAATTTTCTTGAAATATAAAGAATTGTGAGAACGAAGAAACCTTGCAGGCCTTTGTTGGAAGTTTCTATTCCGTTTGTGCGAGCTCGGAGACGCAGAGGCTGGGGCTGGGTGGATGCTGAGCACACGGCGTTCCCGGGATTCGAACCGCGGACTCGAAGCCGGCCGTTGAAGGTCATGGAAGGGGTTGGCTGCAGATTGGACATTCCTTCACGCCGGGGAGTGGGGGGAGGGCGGGGTGGGGACGGAGGCGTGGGATTCGACGAAAAAGGAAACCGGTGGCTGCTGCTGATGACGCATCACGATGGAGTTGGACACTGACTACGTTCACCATTTCGCTCTTTCTAGAGGCAGTCTGTGAAGGTGTTAAGGTTTTTTGCATAGTGCAAAAGGTGTTTACGCTATAATTTGGAACCGTGTGCGCATGCGCGAACTCGGACGTTACTTTATTGAAAGGTCAAAGAACGCTATTCCAAGTTGTTATTTAGGGAGCTGTAGAGTACATGAATAGTATAGTGCAAGACATGCTTAATTTTTACACTATGGTTAATTGTTACGTTTAAGGAAGTTGTTTCAACACATAATAAAGTTTTAATAAAGTTTCTCATTTTTGATCGAGCTCTAAAATAACTGCGAAAATGTTCACCCTAAACAAGCATGTCAATTTTGAATTTCTGAAAATGTATAGTTAATTGTAAAAAAATTATAATGAATAGAAAAATATTTTGTTATTGTTGTTGTCGTTGAAAAACGCACATTTGGCTTGACGCGTCGGGATTATTACTGCATCCTAGCCGAGTTTACTGTGATGAGAATGAGAATCTTGTCATTAGGAAATAAAAATGGGGAAGTCACGTGTTAAACAATGCTATTCTTATGGACAAATATACTGCTGTTGAGAGTGATATTGCCGCCAGCTCATCAAAGGAATACTGGAAAACTCCATCTAATATACTACTCAGATACAATTTAAGTTTGGTTTCTTACTTTATAACCCTCACATTGAAACACTTTGTTAATATTACAAAAACTCACAAAATAATATATTTAGTTCCATGAGTTTCGTGATAAATAATTTGTTTTGACTTTTGCGGTCCGTGAATCTGTGAACTTTCTAAAAAAATAAAACGGCTCTGCCAGCGAGTTTTCCGAAAGGGGTTGCGGACTGACCCAAGGCGAATGGTGGTTAGCGGCGCGGGAGTCCGCCGTGTTTTCGCGCCGCGTTCCTTGGCCCGCCCTTGGGAACACCAGCCCCTAAATCCGCGACGATGGAGCGCCGACGAGCACTCGCGCGGCCGCGTCGACGCCCCTCCCCCCCGCGGCGCAGGGCAGCCAACATAACTCGGTGCGGGCCGGCCGGGAATCGTCCGATGGGCCAATCATAATTTCATTCGGCGCGGGGCGAGGCGGGGTGGCGAAGGGCGCTCGGGGGCGGCGAGGGCTGGGCGGGACGGCGGTGGGGGTGGACAGGGGGGCGCAGAATCGCTCCAAGTTTATTACGGAGCGGCCTTCTATCACATAACAACCCCCGCAAGTTATAACCCGGCGGGCGAGGGTGCGGGGTGGGATGAAACAGAGGGGCTGGGTCGTGTGTAAACCCAGGGCGTTACGACCCACGGGCCTATGGGGACCAATTTACAGCCCTGTAAAAAACAGGGCACTCCTCCCGTAGCGGGGCGCCAGTAACAGCCAAATAATTAAACACGCAAAAACACATAAAATACATATTTGTGCGGCTGCGCTCGTGCGCGAGCCCTGCACAGCTGTACGCAAAAATTGCCCATATGAAAAGTAAACAAAAAACGGGAGGGCGAATGGCACTCGCGAGAACAGAGCGCTGACAAAAGCAGAACTTTTCCAACTGCGCTCTTCTATTATTACTTTCAAAAGCGCGGCTCGTACAGGAACAGCACAGTAACAAACATTTGAATTCTAGGAGGACATATTGCTACAACTGCTGCATTAAGAATGCTGACTGTCTGCTTGCAAAAAAAAAAATAATGCTGACAAATTGTGAAATATACTAGCATAAATATAGTTATTGTGATGGTGAAAATTATGTGCGTGTGTAAAACGCACTCTCGGCAATCAATAGAGATAAAAGAGGCACATATATGAGTTAAAGATATCGAAACACATCATGTATTGTGCTTTCGGAAGGGACTGGTGCATAATCGAGAAAATTATCAATGGAATTTCTGAAAATCATTTGAAGTTTCTCTTGGAAGGATACAGGTGCTACTGATTGTCGCGATTTGCCCGAGATCTATGCCCAGTGACAGTAGTGTCTCCGGGCACTGCGCGCGGTCCCTGGACGCCAGCACGGGAGCAGGATTGCCACCATGGCAGCGCAGAATTAACGGGTGCCGCGCCGGGAAGCGTGCACCATTACAATTGAAAACTTCCCGTCGGGGACGAATCTGCTGGAAAATTCGATGGCCATCTCCCGAGCTAATGGAACGCAACGATCCACGAGGCTGCGGCGATTGACGGGGCAGTTGAAGTAACTTTGATGATGGGGAACAGAATAAATAACCCTTTACTGCTGCAGTTGCAGAATAACTTCAGTTCCACTCACCAGCATTATTCTTCTAACAAAGGAAACACTTTTTTCTTTAAGCATGAGTTAATGATTTCATTTGACGAAGTTTTTGATTCATTGCTGGCGTTTACAGGCTAAAGAAAATATCTCCCCCAATCGGATGAATTAGTTTTTGTTTTCAATACTACATATATTACAAATTTCGAATTCGCGCATGAGCTGAAAGAAAAAGTATGCATCCTCCTACCAAGTGAAAGGTCTCTTTGATTTTGTTGGGTTCCCAGGAACGTGGTAAAAACACAAAATATATCTTTGTAATTCATTCTCAATGCGCATACTAACTGTATTATCATACTCTGTTTGCCCCTGCTTACGCCAGCTACCGTCCTACAACGTGTAGGCTCCAACAAAAATGTCGCTCGCTATTAAATATTTGCTATTTTCGGATTGCGTTATGGATTGTTTCATATCCTGTTTCTATGGACTTTTTATGGATTGTTTCATATCCTTGATCCCTAAAGGACTGTTGTACTGTGCATCCACATTTAGTATGCTATGTTATTACAGTACTTGTGTACACAGATTTAGCTAAAATGTTTAATTTTTTGAAGTGTTATACCCGAGTATTTTATTTGTTGTTCTTGAGCAGTACGCGGTACTTTTTGGAAAACTATTTTGTGTGGTTTGTTCAGGACTATTTGTAGTGCTGTAGGTCAGTAGTTCACAATAATTATTATTTATTTTAAGCTACTTTAATATTCATATATCCAATAAAAATAATCCTAAAGGATGAGTTTCGTTTCAGGTAATAGAAAAAAGAAACATGAAAAATAAAATTAAAAAATAATTTCCTTTATCTCAGTGTATTTGAGAGGCACAGTTTTTGCGGTTCAGTTAGGTATGACTAAAACAGATGCGTTGAAAACAATGTAATAATAAATAAATCTCAAAATATTTAAAAGGCGTTTAAGAATAATAAGAACATTAATGACGTTAGGAGAAGGAGATGAGATACGATACCTTATTCGAGACTACACGAGCTTCAATGAATGAGCACATTATAATTTATATAATCGTACTTTGTTTTAAACTTCTACAACGCCACAGTCTACATTCACGTTTGAGCGCACTGACTTTCGTTCATCCGTTGTAGAACCCCATTCAAATTTCTAAACTCGGAAAACATGCTAAAAAAATATTCATTTGTTTTGATTGTTGTTGGTTGACAAAAGCGCGGCTCATTTCTGACGATGCAGTTTCACGTTAACCCACCCAGTCGAAACCAGAAGCGTGACTAACATGGTTTAAATGAAACGACGAACAATCTCCTATTTTATAGAGTTATTAGCCCCGCCCGAGCTACCGCACATTCCGAGCCCTTTTTGTAACCGTGAGTTGCAAAACCTCGCGATGTTACCATTGTTTTCGAAAGAGGAAAGTGATTGCAGTACATAGAGCTGAGGTACAAGGACAGGTTGAGGGCAGAAACGTCCAACAATTCGTGCAGGTAAACGTTGGCTTCATTGAGTGGAAAATTTAAAAAAATCGAAAAACTATACAAACGGAACATGTTATTCATTGAAAAATCCTTCATTAAAAGCGATAGACACGGTAAATTTATAGAAAGTTACAGCTTACCGAATTCACAAAAACTAGCTCCTGTAAATATTTTTATGTAAAAAAATTGTGTTTTTGCAAATTCAAAACAAAATAAATTTCAAACCTTACGCTAGGTCGGTCGCCTCGCCCTTTTCAGACAGAAAGTTATATGAAAAAAATCGATTAAAATACTTATTTAATATTATTGTTTGTTTCATTATAAAATACGGTTTAATGATCAGATCGGCCACGTCAATCGAATGGATAATTCTGATTTATTTCTATATGTACTTTGTAATGGCGACAAATTAATCTAATTATAGGATAATAATATCCGTGTTCATCTTTTGCAAAGATTATTTAAGCATAATTCAATACACATTACTACAAATGTTATCTAGAGCTATAAACTGAAAAGGGTTAGCTTTATTGCCTCTTCTGATTTTAAAATTACTGATGAAAATTGTAAGGTAAAAGAAAATCACGCTTGTTTAAACCCTTCTAACAATGTCTAAATTCAAATGAATTTTTCTACAACTGCGCCTTATAAATTAGTTAGATTAACAGTGTCTCCTTTTCAATATTATTTCTAGTAGAATTGTATTCAAGGAACAGTAGGTTAAGAGTGATGGAGAGGAACGTGTGATCGATAAGTGTTTCATAATAATCCCCATGAACATAATTACAGAGGGCACAGTCATAGGTATGTAACTGCCTTACTACCCAACAAATCCGTCAACCCCCAATCTAGAGACACATATTATCAAAGTGCATCAATTGCTGAGGCACTCGCTTTGATAGTTTGAAATGTGTTGGTAATGTGAATTAGCAAAACGCACTACAAAGAGGAAACACTGTGCAGAATCCGAATGTTCTTTGACATCTACCTCTGCGAGCATTAGTCCATTACGAAACATCGAAATGTGCAGCAAGCATCTAAACAGATGCACAGCATTATCCATCCTTTCAAACGATCGTTGGTCGTAAAGTGAATGAGCATTACAACAGATCATAACTAATGCGTTATCTCTGATCGCTGTGAATTGCGGAAAGCGGTATTTGCTCCTAACAAGAACTACTAGTAAAATGTAATTGACATATTTCGTATCAAGTTTTCCTTGTAAAACAAAAGTAAATAAAATTTTTCATTAATATTTTAAAAATATTATTTTCCTAAATATAATTGAGAAAAATCCGCGTAATTACTTTTTTGTTATTTAAGCTGAGTTTTTAATCTATCAGAATGTGCAGCATTTCAAGTGTTAACTTCTAAAACCTTTTACAACTCGAAATACAGAAAACGCTCGTTTCTTCAAAATAGAAATAAACATATTTTTCTTACTGTATTTCATCGGAACAGTTTTAATGTCGATGCTAACTTTACTTTTCATTCTGGTGATGTATCTTTTGCTCCATTCACTTTAGTGATAGAACTGCTACTCTAACTTCTTTCTGATTTCTTGATAGGAAATAAACCACAGTTTAGAAATATATTTTGATCATTTTTCACACTTGATTTTCATTAAAGAGATTCAAGGATTAGAATAAATAAAAAACAGTGAATCTATAGTCATAAATAATCAATCGCACATCACAGGGAGAGATTGACGATAAATGTGTTGTGTAATTTAACTCATAAACTAGGGACCAAAACGTCAATTCAAATATAAAATATATTACTTATGTCAGCGTTTTAGTACCTCATTTAACACAGTTTGCACTCTGTTAGATGTTTTGCACGGTAATATTTTGTTTGGAGAATACAATTCCATCTTCGCTAGCATTCAGAAAACCCAAGCTTTCCTAGGCGCTCGTGCGTCAATTGTTTATGGCTCGCTTAAGAGAATGGCACAGCTGAGGCTTTTAACTTTCGCCGTTAAAGTCCCTTTTATAGGCCTGGTGATATTATCCGTTTAACAAGGGATAAACATCTTATCTGGGACTGGTAACGTTCCGCGGTGTTTCTTCTTGCTCACTGTTTGACACCGAAAGACGGTCGCTCTACATCCATGCGGGGTTGCCTGCCTATTATTAATCTGTTGGGCTGGAATTAGTATGAACAAATAAAGGAAGTCGGGATGCGGATTTAGTAACAAGGGAGTCAGACAGCTTAAGTCACTTTAAAATACATATTTGGAAATAATACTTAATTTTGCTTGTAGAAAAACTCACGTAAAGCCAACGTTTCAGCTACTGATTTACTCACACATTACTAAGAAATTTGTTAAATTATTAAACTAGGTATTCAATAAATTATTTGTAACATATTTTCCGAGAAAGTGGGGAATTTCAACCCCCGCCCCCTTCGATGCATTTTTAAACTACATAAAAAAGTGAACTGTTGTAATAATTGAGGAAAACTTTTTACATGTATTCATGTTGTTCAGAAATACGATGATCTTTGTTAAAATACGTTTATATGGCTTTGTATGATACATTTTATGAAGTAATCCATTTCATTGGGGGAAGATGAGCATTGATTTGATTGAGTTTTGCCTTTAAAAGCAAGACATTAAATTTTTCACTTACTCGACGACACTTGTAAAAAAATATGTAAAATAATTTGTAAGAAAAGTATTTTTTTAGAACGCCAATTCATGCACTTGTATAATGATATTTCGTTCGAAGACTCCGCAAAACATATTCAATTAAAGACATCAGACCAATGTTTTATCTCTCAGCGTTTTCTTCTATTCGACAAGCTGGATGAAACCGGTGAAACAAGACCTGCCTAAATATACCTTGCTGAACTGCCTGCACATTTGAGTTTTATGAAATTTAAAGTACACGGGCAGCATCTGCAAATGAAAAGAGCACTTCTTGGAAATGAAGCACAAAACTCATTACATTTCACCTGGTTCCAAATTTCACATCTAAAGCAGTTTCGGTTCACTGTTCGTTTTAGTGGCAAAGTTCTGACAGTAAAGTTTAGAATGCTGAAGCTGCATTCATACAATGCACATACCCATTTAGTAGCTCGTGTATTTTAATCATTTTCGTAGAATGTATTTCATTAGCTTCATCCTTAATGCGTACTTCCTGAGTTAACAAAGTTCAGATACTCTCTCAAAATTTGTGAGACCATGATTAATTTCATTATTCATTACCCATTTTCTCCCTGAAAACGCATAATACTATATACATTACTTTAAATAGAATATTCTTTACAAATACCTAATTTACACTGCATTGATATATTTTTTGTGTCAAGACATGTATATTTGAAAAAATAAAAAATATTTACACGAACACAAATTTCATTTGTAGTTAGCAAAGAGTTGTCCAAATAACGTATACATATTTTTTTGCGTGTCCAAATCATAATCATATGTACTTTTCTATGTTGCCGTGTATGTGAATAAGAATCAAGGGAGTGTAGCGAGGACATAAGAGATCATAAAATCCCAAAAGTCCAATCTCCCGAGACCTGTATTTTCTACTGGGACTCCAATATTCAAGTTTTCGAATTCGTGCTTTACTGAACCAATTTTAGTGGGAGAAAACGATATTCATAATGGTATTGGAGAACATAGTTCAGAGAACAATGATCTCCTGTCACTTATCGTATCGATAACTCACTCTTTCAATTCCTCAAGATCTAATTTTACAAGATCTAGACCTCTTCCTCGACGATATGAACGATATTTGAGTACCCCTAAACAAGAAAGTACGATTATTCTGAGATTTTTACTCAACAATACATATTTCAATTTGAATGATAATGTATATAAGCAAATAGATGATAACCAGTTCGGGAGCGTGCAGAATTGTCATTCGACAATTTGAAAAACATATAGTAAATAACACTAAATTGTTGACCAGACAAGATAGTTGAAGATACTTTATTGATAGTACGGAGTGCTTATAATTAAAATTTCCCTGCAGAACACGTAATAACAAGGAAACAGATTGTAGTACGAGTAGTAAACTTGCTTGCATTTCTGTCCAGGATAGAGGATGCACGATTTTTGTGCGTCACAAACGCCACCGGCCTGTTCCACATGTGGTCACCAGGTGCAATGATATGTCCTGCAATGATATGTCCTGCTGTGCCCAGTGTTGATATGCCTGCTATGACATTCTTGTATGACATCGGGTATGACATGCTGGAAAAGCATATCGCAGTAACGCTGGCCGGTACACTGCACGTCTTTGACCCTTGAGCGCCAACCTCTTCAAACACGTTGCTGAGATGCCACACCATTCGGTGACACGTTCACCATGCAGAGGAACTTCAAGCACATTGCCTGACGGTAAAGATCCCCACATGCGGCAATTCTATGTGTTCACCTCACACGTCAGAGAAAAATGTGCCTTGTATGTCCTTAGGATGGTCCAAGGCCAGGCACTGTCAATTTCAATCCTTGCGAGAAAGTGGAGTGCGTAGTCAACACGTTGTTGTGAGTCCGGTGGTGCAAGCGCCTCTACGATACGGATCTTGTTCGGATACAATTTGACAATGTTTCGAAGTACCTTCCGTAAAGTGGCCCACGGGATGTTCAACTGTCGGGACACAACACGCGCCCTGCTTGACGCTCGGGAATTGCGCGCAGCGTTGTCGACCAGAGCAACAGCGATTTCATCAACCACCTGTGATTCCACCGGTCGTTGGTCTTTTCTCGGAGCGACACCCAGATCCCCACTTGATTCGAGCTTCATGTCCCGCAAAGCAGGTGGAGAAAGAGGACCCTTCCGAAATCCTTTCAGACGGCGATATTCTCGAAGTGCAGCCATAGCAATACTGTTGTTTTGATAATAAAGTTTGACCAATAATGCCCTGCTCCGATTGCCCAAACCCATTTTCACTCGTCAACAAGTGCACGGTGCCTGTTCCGGTGTGTACGACTATGCAGCATTATTCGTGATCATGGCGCCTGGTGGCCATATTTGGAACTGGCCAATATGGCTGTTACGCATAGAAATCATGCCTGCCATACTCTGGACAGTGATACTGACAAGTTTGGTGATCGTATTATAATTCGTTTCCTTGTTATAACGTGTTCTGAAGGGAAAGTTTAATTAATAACCACCTGTATATAAAGACGAACCCGAAAACATTCATACTTAATTTAATGCGTTTAACCATAGAAAGCAGTTTACAATTGAACACGAAGTTAATGAAATGATTATCTTTCTAAATCTTAACGCTGAAAGTGTGGAAATAAACTCAGTCCCAATCGATACCGTAAAATATTATATACAGGATAAGCTTTGAGTTTCATGCCCTTAGAGTAAGGAAAGTCTAACAAAATAACTTTAATACAGATATTACTGGTTGAGATTACTTTTAGATTTTATTGATTGTAATAATATGTGATGTATTACATTCTTGAATTATGGTGGATAGCTTGATTTCCTGCATTAGATAAATTATTTCGAGTTCTTGGTACACAAGAAACATTCCATATTCAACTTCATATATATTTCTGTGTTTACGATGAATAGTAATTGCATTGTGGGCGGCCGAGAGAGGGCGTACGAGAGAGGGCGGACGAGAGAGGGCGGACGAGAGAGGGCGGACGAGAGAGGGCGGACGAGAGAGGGCGGACGAGAGAGGGCGGACGAGAGAGGGCGGACGAGAGAGGGCGGACGAGAGAGGGCGGACGAGAGAGGGCGGGCGAGAGAGGGCGGGCGAGAGAGGGCGGGCGAGAGAGGGCGGGCGAGAGAGGGCGGGCGAGAGAGGGCGGGCGAGAGAGGGCGGGCGAGAGAGGGCGGGCGAGAGAGGGCGGGCGAGGAGAGGGCGGGCGAGAGAGGGCGGGCGAGAGAGGGCGGGCGAGAGAGGGCGGGCGAGAGAGGGCGGGGCGAGAGAGGGCGGGCGAGAGGAGGGCGGGCGAGGGAGGGCGGGCGAGAGAGGGCGGGCGAGAGAGGGCGGGCGAGAGAGGGCGGGCGAGAGAGGGCGGGCGAGAGAGGGCGGGCGAGAGAGGGCGGACGAGAGAGGGCGGACGAGAGAGGGCGGACGAGAGAGGGCGGACGAGAGAGGGCGGACGAGAGAGGGCGGACGAGAGAGGGCGGACGAGAGAGGGCGGACGAGAGAGGGCGGACGAGAGAGGGCGGACGAGAGAGGGCGGACGAGAGAGGGGCGGACGAGAGAGGGCGGACGAGAGAGGGCGGGACGAGAGAGGGCGGGCGAGAGAGGGCGGGCGAGAGAGGGCGGGCGAGAGAGGGGCGGGAGAGGGCGGGCGAGAGAGGGCGGGCGAGACAGGGCGGGCGAGAGAGGGCGGGCGAGAGAGGGACGGGCGAGAGAGGGCGGGCGAGAGAGGGCGGGCGAGAGAGGGCGGGCGAGAGAGGGCGGGCGAGAGAGGGCGGGCGAGAGAGGGCGGGCGAGAGAGGGCGGGCGAGAGAGGGCGGGCGAGAGAGGGCGGGCGAGAGAGGGCGGGCGAGAGAGGGCGGGCGAGAGAGGGCGGGCGAGAGAGGGCGGGCGAGAGAGGGCGAGGGCGGCGAGAGAGGGCGGGCGAGAGAGGGCGGGCGAGAGAGGGCGGGCGAGAGAGGGCGGGCGAGAGAGGGCGGGCGAGAGAGGGCGGGCGAGAGAGGGCGGGGCGAGAGAGGGCGGGCGAGAGAGGGCGGGCGAGAGAGGGCGGGCGAGAGAGGGCGGGCGAGAGAGGGCGGGCGAGAGAGGGGCGGGCGAGGGAGGGCGGGCGAGGAGGGCGGGCGAGAGAGGGCGGGCGAGAGAAGGCGGGCGAGAGAAGGCGGGCGAGAGAGGGCGGGCGAGAGAGGGCGGACGAGAGAGGGCGGACGAGAGAGGGCGGACGAGAGAGGGCGGACGAGAGAGGGCGGACGAGAGAGGGCGGACGAGAGAGGGCGGACGAGAGAGGGCGGACGAGAGAGGGCGGACGAGAGAGGGCGGACGAGAGAGGGCGGACGAGAGAGGGCGGACGAGAGAGGGCGGACGAGAGAGGGCGGGCGAGAGAGGGCGGGGCGAGAGAGGGCGGGCGAGAGAGGGCGGGCGAGAGAGGGCGGGCGAGAGAGGGCGGGCGAGAGAGGGCGGGCGAGAGAGGGCGGGCGAGAGAGGGCGGGCGAGAGAGGGCGGGCGAGAGAGGGCGGGCGAGAGAGGCGGGCGAGAGAGAGGGCGGGGGCGAGAGAGGGCGGGGCGAGAGGGCGGGCGAGAGAGGGCGGGCGAGAGAGGGCGGGCGAGAGAGGGCGGGCGAGAGAGGGCGGGCGAGAGAGGGCGGGCGAGAGAGGGCGGGCGAGAGAGGGCGGGCGAGAGAGGGCGGGCGAGAGAGGGCGGGCGGGAAGAGGGCGGGCGAGAGAGGGCGGGGCGAGAGAGGGCGGGCGAGAGAGGGGCGGGCGAGAGAGGGCGGGCGAGGGAGGGCGGGCGAGGGAGGGCGGGCGAGAGAGGGCGGGCGAGAGAGGGCGGGCGAGAGAAGGCGGGCGAGAGAGGGCGGGCGAGAGAGGGCGGACGAGAGAGGGCGGACGAGAGAGGGCGGACGAGAGAGGGCGGACGAGAGAGGGCGGACGAGAGAGGGCGGACGAGAGAGGGCGGACGAGAGAGGGCGGACGAGAGAGGGCGGACGAGAGAGGGCGGACGAGAGAGGGCGGACGAGAGAGGGCGGACGAGAGAGGGCGGGCGAGAGAGGGCGGGCGAGAGAGGGCGGGCGAGAGAGGGCGGGCGAGAGAGGGCGGGCGAGAGAGGGCGGGCGAGAGAGGGCGGGCGAGAGAGGACGGGCGAGAGAGGGCGGGCGAGAGAGGGCGGGCGAGAGAGGGCGGGCGAGAGAGGGCGGGCGAGAGAGGGCGGGCGAGAGAGGGCGGGCGAGAGAGGGCGGGCGAGAGAGGGGCGGGCGTGAGAGGGCGGGCGAGAGAGGGCGGGGCGAGAGAGGGCGGGCGAGAGAGGGCGGGCGAGAGAGGGCGGGCGAGAGAGGGCGGGCGAGAGAGGGCGGGCGAGAGAGGGCGGGCGAGAGAGGGCGGGCGAGAGAGGGCGGGCGAGAGAGGGCGGGCGAGAGAGGGCGGGCGAGAGAGGGCGGGCGAGAGAGGGCGGGCGAGAGAGGGCGGGCGAGAGAGGGCGGGCGAGAGAGGGCGGGGCGAGAGAGGGCGGGCGAGAGAGGGCGGGCGAGAGAGGGCGGGCGAGGGAGGGCGGGCGAGGGAGGGCGGGCGAGAGAGGGCGGGCGAGAGAAGGCGGGCGAGAGAAGGCGGGCGAGAGAGGGCGGGCGAGAGAGGGCGGACGAGAGAGGGCGGACGAGAGAGGGCGGACGAGAGAGGGCGGACGAGAAGAGGGCGGACGAGAGAGGGCGGACGAGAGAGGGCGGACGAGAGAGGGCGGACGAGAGAGGGCGGACGAGAGAGGGCGGACGAGAGAGGGCGGACGAGAGAGGGCGGGCGAGAGAGGACGGCGAGAGAGGCGGGCGAGAGAGGGCGGGCGAGAGGAGGGCGGGCGAGAGAGGGCGGGCGAGAGAGGGCGGGCGAGAGAGGGCGGGCGAGAGAGGGCGGGCGAGAGAGGGCGGGCGAGAGAGGGCGGGGCGAGAGAGGGCGGGCGAGAGAGGGCGGGCGAGAGAGGGCGGGCGAGAGAGGGCGGGCGAGAGAGGGGGCGAGAGGGGCGAGAGAGGGCGGGCGAGAGAGGGCGGGCGAGAGAGGGCGGGCGAGAGAGGGCGGGCGAGAGAGGGCGGGCGAGAGAGGGCGGGCGAGAGAGGGCGGGCGAGAGAGGGCGGGCGAGAGAGGGCGGGCGAGAGAGGGCGGGCGAGGGAGGGCGGGCGAGGGAGGGCGGGCGAGAGAGGGCGGGCGAGAGAAGGCGGGCGAGAGAAGGCGGGCGAGAGAGGGCGGGCGAGAGAGGGCGGACGAGAGAGGGCGGACGAGAGAGGGCGGACGAGAGAGGGCGGGCGAGAGAGGGCGGGCGAGAGAGGGCGGGCGAGAGAGGGCGGGCGAGAGAGGGCGGGCGAGAGAGGGCGGGCGAGAGAGGGCGGGCGAGAGAGGGCGGTCGGGAGCGTCGCGACGCGCGGCGTCGGCGGCGAGCGCGCTGGCCGGAGCGAATTTGCGCCGCCGGAATTTCACAAGGGGCGTCATCAGCGGCGCGTGGAGTAGGCTCGCGCTGTCGGCGCCAGAATATTCAATTTCACCGCCTCTCCAGGCACAATTGCAGCTGTCGACGGCGACGCGCGCAGGCACCACGGCGCGCCGCCCCCGGCCCCGCCCCCGGCCCCACCCCCGCCCCCGCCCCCGCGCTCCGCCAATTAGCCGGCGCGGAGGTGAGGTGAGGCCGTCGCCTCCAACGCGCTTCACGCCTCGCCTCTCCGCTCCGCTCCGCTCCTCTCTCCGCCTCCGCCCCGCCACCGATACGCTCGCACTCTGCGCGCGCTACCTGCGTCAGGATTCCCCGCTTGCATTGTTTATCTGTTTCCCTGATTTTCCCGACGCGCTCTGCGTCCCACTTCCCCTCCACTCACCACCGCACTCCCCTCCTGCGTAGCGTGCATTTGTCTCCGGGCTGTCCGAGCGACGTCGCATTGTAGGCTGCTTAGCCAGCGTGTTAGCCATCCTGTCCTTTCCTTCTTCATGGCAGATATCCATGACTCCGGAAGCCTGCGACTTCGATCCTCTCTATTTATCCTCCACGGTTGCATATCTGGGTGCAATTCTGCCGCCTTATATGTTATTCTGAACCTTTCCGTGATTGGTTTAGTACGTGCATTGCCTTCGTTTTTCCTTCCCCAGTCTCTTCCTTTTCCCTCCCCAACTACTAATCGCGTCTATCTTTCACTGTGTCCGCCAATTAGGGGGAGTGGGGATGAGGTGACACCACCGCCTCCAATACGTTCCACTCACTGCCTATTCGCTCCTCTCGTCTCCGACTGGCTCCCTGATGCGTTTGATTCTCCACTTCCAATGTTAATTTATTGTTATTGTCTCTTCAATTCCCTTCGAATCACATCTCCCTTCGTTTTGATGACGAATTGGTTCCAAGCTTGCAAGTTTTCTGGCAACGATCTTCCTTTAGCTATGTTCTTCGTTTCTTCCATTCGCTTGAAATCTTCCGTCTCTGGTCGTCAGGGTCTCAAGGGTTTTGGAAGTGTAATATACTTCTATAGATGCTCTCTCAATTTACCTCTTTCTTTTACTTCGTCTGCGTCGTTCGCCCGGTTATCGCTTTGCACGTCAACTCCTATTCTTACCGTACCCAGTGCTTCCCTATTCGTCTACCTTCAGGGAGTCTGTTAACGAATTTATTAACGTCACCATTCCCAGAAAATATTTTCTCTGGCGCGTCTTCTACTTGGTCCGAATTTTGCTATTCCTTCTTTGGAATTTGATGTTTGAGTTTCATTGTTCACTTTCTCAGTCGGTCTTGTAGTTACTCTCAGACTTAATTGGTACCGAGATTTCACTGCTTATCATTTTGTAGCTTTTTTCTGTTTGATTTAACTCTCACATCTCTTGTTTTAACTCTCATTCTACGTTATTCTCACTACACCTCAAAAACGCCATCGCAGAAGGTAAGTGAGATTATATTTATTTAATTTGATTCAAGGAAAATCACATTCATTTCGAATATATACGGTACACAAACTCTACAATAAAAACTAAATACAAGACAAATAGTTATTTTCGATTTAAAAACACATCTACTTGGTTTACTAGATATTGAAACCTTGTTTACATTATCTCTTAAAGTCAAAGGTTTATTATGATCTTTAGGGTACAGGGTATGAATCATTTTTCAGTTACTTTTTGTTGAAGAAATATAAACAAAAAACATAGTTAAATTCCTAATTGTGTATAAATTATAATTAAACTGGTTGCTATCCCATTACAAATCTCAGAAAAGCTTGTGAGGTTTCGTTTGTAACAACGTTTAAACATCACAAGAAAGAGAAATCTGACACTTGCGCGAATGTATTTATCAGGATAATATAAAATTCAGGATTGTTTATGAACAAATAAAATACGGACACATTGCCATGAGTGAAATAAAAATATTCTGTCACGAGGTGGACGAGAAACGTTCTTTTATGCCTAGCGTTACATATGGGATGCGATAAGCTCCTAAAAACAATTCAACGTTTTACATTGATTACACACACGTTTTCAACACAACGTCGGGCCCCGCAGGTCCGTTATTCTTATCGCACGTAAAGTCTATACAGCAATGCAACACGCACTGCAGTAGGAACGAGACCTGAATGCCATTTTTCAGCTGATTATATATCTCTACGCTCCAACGTCTTTCCATATTTTCCTGTTTTGACTGCACACGTACATATTTGTATTACGCGCTGAAAATAAATGATTCGTTCACATGTTCAGAATCTTGGAATATTTATATTCTTCTCAATCTTCAACCATATCAGAAAACTTTTGTTTTGTAGATGAAATCCAGACATTAGTTTTAACAGGACTCCCAACATACGAATACTAAATTCAGAAAAACAGAGTTAGTAAAATTGTTGTTATCAGATGAAAGAACCAAAGATTTAAACATTTGTTTGACTTCATATCTTGACACTGAGATCCAATGTGTTTTAAAATAAAATTCCACCACGCTTCAAAATATTCTGATTTTTTTTGCACAATGAATACAATGTGATCACGTATTCCAATTAGATAAAATATTGTATCAAAGTAATTTAAAAAAACATTTAATGTTAATCGTAAAATAGTAATAATTATTACGTTTAATATACAAGATTAAAACATTGTATTTACTGTCTCAACAAATTATTTACGTACAATCTATTACTTGCATACAAGTATATATAAAATTTATTTTAAATTTCATATTCTTATAACAACGTATATTTTCTTATATAATGTCTTGCTCTTACAATTTCTATGAATTTCATCTGACTACACGTGCAATAAAATTTGATTTCAGTAGAACTTACGTACTCAGTAGCTGTTTGGCATGCCGTTTCTCCCCGAAAAAATAAGTCCGAAATAAACTTCAGAAAATTACAGCTCGCGGCTTCGTTAGCGGCCACAACATCTTCGCAGTTTCACCATCTTAGACCCCTTCTTTTTCCTCGGGTCCTCTTCTCTCCTTCTGCGTCTCCAAAAGTAACGGGCCCCGCAAGTGCCGCCTTCGGAGGCGCCCGCTCGCCATCACGGAGTTGCGGCACGCTCCACGGCATCAGAATTCCCTGCGGGTGCCCGCCTCTGCCCGCCTCTGCCCGCCTCTGCCCGCCCCGCCCCGCCCTGGCCCAGCCCCGGTCCCGCCCCGCCCCGCCCCGCCCTGCCCGCAAACTTTCCACGTCGCTGCGTACGTGCTCGCCTCCGCCGCAGCCGTGCCGCCTCGAGTCCCGGAGCGGGCAAAACACCACCGCCCGCCCGGCCGCCCGCCCAGCGCCTCTGCAAATCTCCCCCAAAAGACTTTCCGGAACAAATGTAAAATCGAAGGCTCCACCCCTCCTCCGCATTCCCTCCTCTCCAGACTTCGGCCGATGCCGCTTGCCCTCCGTCCGGCCTTCCCCCTCCACTCTGTCTTCCGCCCCTGTCCTGTTTCCGCCCCTATCGTGTTTCTGTCCTGTTTTTCGCTCACATTCTATCTTCCGTCTCCAACCAGTCTTTTGCCACCGTCCTGTCATCCACATACACACTGTATTCCACCTCCATCCTTTTTCCGTCCTGTCTTTTGTCTCCATTCTACCTTCCGTATTCATCCTTTCTTCGTGTCATCCACAACTACCCTCGCTTCCACCTACATTCTGTTTCCTGTTTGGAACTTCTTCGTCTTTCGTACCTTCCGTATCCATCCTGTCTTTTGCTATCGTCCTGTACACTCCATCCGCATACACCCTCTTTCACCTTCATCCTTTTTCCTTTCTGTCTTTTGCCTCCATCCTACCTTCCGTATCCATCCTGTCTTCCCTTTCCGAACTAAAATCCATCTCCGCCCTCATTCTGCCTTTCGCCTTCGTCAAGAAGTTGATCTACACTTCTCTCTCCTCCATTCCTATTAAACAGAAGTGTCTTTACGACAGAAGTGTCATTCGTGCCCACGTCCTCATACTAGCCATACAAAATTCGAAAAATAAGAATTGGAGGCTTCTTACTTGCTTCAAACTTGCAGAACGTGGAAATATATTTTGTAATAGTGAGGAGTAGAACAAAGATTATTTATTTTCCGGTCTTTTATATATAAACAATAAGTTGAAAATTACATTTATAGGCATCGCAATAATGTTACTCGAACTGGTACTTTTGGGGATTAATGTATCAAACACATTTTCGGTAGAATATTGAGTAGCCATTGCTGAGTAATGTGTCTGTGCAAAAGCTTGCAATTTTAAGAAACTATAACTAAATCAAAATTGGAGTTCTGAAATAGATTTGAAAAATAGAAAAAAATGAAAATTGGACATTTTTAGGCAAGAATCTATTCATAAAGGAGGATGCTAATCCCCCATTGAGTTTCACGTTACGAATTTAGTACAGAAACGAAATAACTTTAATAAAGCGTCGATAATGTTCTTAACTATTGCGGCTACATGGTGCTTTTATTTTACTGATCTAGCTTGATTTAAATTCATCTACTTTGGTCGCGAGCATTTCTCCAGAGTCTGATTAATCCGTCTTATTTTGTCTATTCTATTCATTTTACCCATCCGTATTATTTCTGTCTATCAATTTTCTTTTTATTTTAAGTCTCACGTACTTTTTTCGAACTCCCCAGCGCTCCCTATATTCGTATTCCATAATTTTCTGAAATATATTTCTTACACTTTTGATGCTCACGCTCAACCAAGACAACATATTTTAATGCATCCCAATAATTTGCTTTAATGTGTTAGCCATTTTCTCTACCCGTATTTTTATTTTTTTATTCGCCATGTCTCTGTCCTTCCACATCTGAACAAGACTTCATCAGGAACTTTCCTTCGCTTTCATCCTACTTACTTTCCCCATTGCCAACCAGTAAGGTTCGCTGGCGGCAGAGTAAATACGAAGCGTTGGTGATTCGCTGGCGTTAACTAATTTTACCTTTCTTTTCGTCTTCTTCTTAGGATTAAAATATCTTATCTTCTTCACCTGGGACTCATTCACTTTGCTCTGGGAGCTCCACAAAATTTTATCTCGTTTGGAAAAGTCTGATCTTTTCTTTTTAGTCTCGCGAACAACGTCTACCTTGTTCCACTTTCCCCTCTCGGTCTGGACGGTATTTCTCTCAGTTACGATGGCAGGAGGGCGCCCGGACTCCCCAATATCCCATTCGTTCCTACGAGATCACTTCCTAGAGTACTAAAAAAACTCTGTTGCCTAGACAGGCAAGTCCGTAAAATAACTGCTAGAGAAGTTTTACGTTCAGGATGCACGAAAACGAGCTCGAAACGGCTGTTAACGGTAAGCGAGCAAGTTTTCGGACTATTCTTCAGAAAACTTTCTGATTTCCAGGTACTGGGAACAGTCGAAAAGAATGAATCACTTTCCGATGATCGTTTGAGAAGGATGTTTGACAGACACGAAACAATACTAAAACACTGGGAACTATGTTAGTGTTTGAATCACATATAGAATGATTCAAAAGAAAGAGTCAGATCTAAACAAAAACATGGGGAAATTACCACAGTAAATGCAGTTGTAAGAGAAACCTAACAGAATATTACAAAAATTGTCAATAAAATAACTAGGTGATATGTACCGATTTTCTTTGCAACAATAATAACAGGAAAGAATAAAAATGCGTCATATATCATGATTTCAGAAAGCTCTTTACAGTTTTGTATCACATACAATTTTCTTATTGTTTATTAGGAATCTACTGCATACTGTGAAAAAATGTACTTTAGATATTACAATGTAATTTCTCTAAACCTTACAACAGTAGTAATAAGATAAGATTTTACTGAATGCTTAGGTAATGTCATGAGAAGGGGAATGGGAAGAAAAATATTTTTGGCAAGATGACTTGAATAAAAAGGCCTAACATGGAGGATGGTGGATAATAAAGGCAGCTTGGTTATTGTTTTTGAAAATTGTGTGAATGGAAAACATAGTGTATGTAAACTACCCTTCATTGCTTTTATTCAGTTTCAGCTTAAGCACTAATTTTACATTCTCTGAAGTTTTCGACTAATCGTAGCTCTCTACTATCATACAGAAAAAAATAATAAATCAAAAATAAAAAAACTTCAACTGTACGCTTACCTCATTCGATTGATACCGTTGTCGGCCCCGTGGCCGAGATCGCTAAGGGAATGAACAATGAATGCCTTAGTGATTTCGCACCGAGAGGCCGGGGCTATTCAGTATTTTAACTAATCTTTGTTAAAATACTGAATATTATATCCCAAAATTACAGTTATCAGCGTAACTCGAGAAAATCAACATTTCATTGCTTTTCTCCCTTTAGGAACCATGGAAATGATACATACAATATTATACACATTAAAGTACATTCAAAATATTAAATTGTATTTAGGGAAGTAACATTAAAGTGTTTGAACTATTAATAGATCAAATAATAATTTCAAAGTTTGTATACTACTCTTGTTATCCAAACTATTTCTAAATCACTGCTAAACAGTGCTCACTTCTTTTAACATACTTTTATTTTTTATAACCATCACCGCCGTCTCCAAAACCATTACAATACGGATGTCGAATGTGAAAGACTTAAGGTACTTTCAGTTTATCTTTTCCAATTCCTATCGAAGCAGAAATTGAATTTTTATTTAAAGGAATCCTAACTCGGATACAAAATATGAATGTTTTCGCTTAGTGAAGGTGCATTCTCTTCCAATTCATCTTCTTATTCGAATACAAGAGCACTTCCAAGCCATTTTCCTCACCAAATGTCTTATTTATTGCCTCTTGGAAAAGTCGATGTCAGATATTTTTAGAGAAAATGTGTGACAGTACGATGGTAGAAGCAGATACAGACCATATTTTCAATATGATAGATTACGAAGCTATAAAACTCTGTTCATGTGTTAAAATTTCAATTGGGAAAAACTCATATTTTTAACATTAAACATGTTTGATTCATATGATCATTTCTTTCTAAAGAAAGGTTGATTTCATATAACTAAACGATCAAAAGTTCAATTTTTTTTGTTTCGTCTATTATCTAAAGAAATATGTAACAAACTTACGCAGGTAATAATCGTATCTTGTATCCTACGACTTAATTTGAAGATTTTCGTAAGTGTAGAAAGAATGAACTAATTAATTTAAACAATGATACAATTTTAAGGTAGTGATTATTCATGTTTTTTTGTTTGTTTGCGATTGCTTACACATACAAAGACACAGGAATAAGTGGAGCATATTTACATATCATAAATTTAAATAAGTCTATCATTCATCATCGTTTAAGATACTTGTATGTTCGTAAATGTATTTCCTTTACCACCCATTCAATCTCTATTCTATTCACGAACAAATCCAATCAGGATTCAGGACAACGATCGTCGTGTAAATCTTTGTCGTATATGTCACACCATGTCCCGGAGAGCATCATAAAACAGAAGACCGTTTCAACCATGCTGTGCCACATTCATCATCAGGTGTATCAACACATCGACGCCCATTCTATTTCCTGAACAGAGATAGGGCGGTACCTCCACACAAACCATGTGGGTGGCCCCGTGCCTTTTGTGGTAGGCTTAACCACCCCGAAGAAACGGATTCCTACGTGGGACGTCCAAACACTGAGGAGTGAATTTCATTGTTGTTCGTCCTTCATTGGAACAGGGCGTTGATTGAATATAGCTCTTTCAATAAAATATCTTATTGTGCTTAATCCTTTTAATTCACGGAGTCAACATTAAGGCTCTCACAACTCACGCTGATTAACTCTCTACAACTCATGTTGATCAACGCATACTCACAATTTTCTCTTATTACTTCTCTGGAATGGACATGTTGTGAATATTTTAAGTTGAATTATTTATCTTCAAAGCCAGTAAATTGCCAGAAACGTTTAAATTTCGAGATCTGAGAAGAGCAGATGAACCAACTTTAGAACCATCTGCACTGAATTCGGAAATAATTGTTTGTGTTTCGATATAATGATTACCCATTTTGTATCATATATTTAAGTACAAATTATAAACAGAATTTTCATCCTTTTATTTTATACTATTACTTTAAATTTTAAAACTATTATGTATTAATTATTTTTTCTGATACTTAAGTCTTGAGATTGTTAATTTATGGTTACAGCATAAGCATATCGTTTCCTTACCTTGTTATGGTAAGATTTCTAACGAAGGTTAGTGAAAAACTTCTGGTAGCTGTTATACCCTACTACTATTTCTCAAGTCACATCAATATAACTATTTATTGACGTACATATGTAATGAATTATTATTATTATTATTATTATTATTATTATTATTATTATTATTACTATTATTATTAAAAACTGGCAGAGAAAAATTATCGAGCGAGAAAATGGTGGTGTGTTCTACTTCTCCACATTTGTTTAAGACGAGACGCTCGTAAATGCTTGGGAAGGTCTACTTTCACAGAAACTGCAACTTTCAAAGTCATTAATATTTACATTTGTATTCTCGGTAAAGTGGCTTACACAAGAAAAATTACTATAAAAAACTTTATAAATGAAACTGCAGAGTCTGCTTAACTGAGATATGAGGTGAAAACGACTTCGGGTTGAAGTTACTGTCAAAAAATCTATAACGAACTTACCTCAATACAGGTAGCTTGGCTTTTTTCTCCACGGATTTGGGTCGTATTCATAGTGCTAATAAGTTCAAGCTCTGATTATAAAACATTCGCCAGAATGTAAATATAGCAATGGCAGGAATGTCATATTTGCGTAGATTATAGACGTTATCATTAATGTATTGGAAATTTCCCATAACTTTTGGCAAGGCGAAAAGAGAATTTATCAGGAAATTTCCAGTGCATGTGTAGTATTTAATACGACTATTTCACCATTAAAGTTACATTCAGTAGAGTTTCAGAATCAGTAATGTTTTCATTTTACGAATGAAGCTCTTGGTTTTGATACACACCATCTCTCATTACTGATGTATCGTAGTTTAGAATTTGCCAGCAGAGAGAAGCGATAAGAAAAATCGATAAGAAAAATATACTTTTTTAGATACACCGTCATAATTGGGGCTTACCAGAAGTATTTTTAGACGCTATTGATATTAATTTCATTAGTGGAATAATCTAAAGTATTCTTCTGATTTTAACCTTTAAATACAACCTTGGGGTCTACTGGACCCCAACCAAATTCCTTTATATACATTTAATTGGAAAATAAATATTTAGGATATTTTACCCCCACGTAAATTCAGTTAGTACAATTGGGAAGGGTTTGCACAGTTGCCGCCTTCTAATAGTCTGCTACTAACCTCGCAGTAGAATGCGGAAGTGTCTTTGGGGTTTGCTGGACCTCAGTGTTATATTTACGTCTGTCTTTTTCAAACTTGCAATTTTGGTTTTTGTTTGTTTTTAAGACTTTTTCTTGACAAAATAACAAAACATTAAACATTATTCACACCTAATACGTGATTTACTAGATGAGAGTGATAACAAAGAAACATCGGAGAGCTTGTTTGGTGATCACTCGGATTTGGGTCCTGATTTTGTTTTAGAACACGATTTTCAATAGTTTTAATTTATTTTTTACAGAAATGTTATTTTTAAGTGTGTAAATTAAAAATAATAGTTAAAATTTGATTTGTTTTCATTTTTCAGTCAAATTTTGCTTCTCTCAAATCTCTAATGAAGTATTATTTAGTTATTTTTTTATCTAAATAACGTCTCATTTGCTAAGGTATTATAAGAAAAACGGTTTACATTTTTAAGATAATGATAATACTGGGTTACAACACTTTTATGGCATTTAATAAAATATAAAGTTTAACTGTGATATTTTGTTTTAAAAACAAAAACATTCATCCAAATCTATACACATTCGCGAGCGGATTCGATGGTGTGACGGTTAGCGTGCCGGACTGTCATACCCAAGTTCGCGGGTTCAAACCCGATCGAAGCCGTGGATTTTTATAGGGCGAAAAAATCCTTCGTACGCCTTCCGCGGAGGGGAAGTAAAGCCGGCTGGCCCATGTTAGTAGATTTACTTGCATGTAGAAGATCCTTAAGCCTAAATGACGCCTCTGAGCTAAATTCAAATCGCCTGTTTCGTCGCCCGAGATAATACCTTCTTTCTCCGCTAGGTGAAAGGAGCGTAGTAGAAATTTGCGTGGTCAGACGGAAGAGCGGGCCTGATGGCCCGAGTCTCGCCAATTAAAATAAGGCATTAACAAACAAACAAACACATTTGTCAAAAAATGTGTAATTGTTTATGAATGGCGATAATATCTTAATAAAATAACATTAATTTCCCTCAAAACAGTGTTAGCTCTACCAAAAGGATTCAAAAGTATAATTAGTAAATATTTACAGAACTTTCGAAAACTTTCAGGTAAAAATATACATACTTTAAAATTGCGGTCTGACAGACCCCACCGTTATATTTTCGTATAATTAAAGAAGTGCTATATTTAAGGGTTAAGTAATCTTTCGATGTCATCGTGTTAGGTAGCATTGGATAACGCACAAAATTACATACAGTAATAAAAATACAGTAACAATATTAATATATCATTTTATCATACATATGTTAGTCAAAAGTATCACCAAAAAATTCAGACCTACATTCAGGATTGGCGAATGTCGTTTGGGAATTCCTCGTAATTGGCAGAGTTGATAATGCTAATAGAAACAGTAAATGGAATACCCTCAGTGGCAGCGCGTTCTATTGTCAAGCAATCTGGAGAGCTCGATGGCTGTTAATGAATGACCTGGTTAGGAATAAATTAAGATGGCATGGAAACTGGCAATAAACAACTGCTCATCAATGAGTTGAAGCTGGTGACACATTGACACATTTTTGATCACCTAAGCAGTATTCACTGCACCTCTATAAGACTGATTTACAGTCAACAGTCTTCCATGTGGACTGGATACGCAACAAGACAGAAGCACTAATGAAACCTGTGCAATTTGGAGGCACTGAGGAAAGTTGCTATTCCGACTTTCCTCATTTAGCTGGAGAGTGCCGAATCATCAACTGCGAGTAATATTTCATAGCACGAACACTATGACTAAGAATCACGTGAATTCCTAGAAAATTCTGTATTGGTCCACCCAGAGAGTCTGTAACATGTCTGTTTCCTCTCGCCTGAAATCAAAACCTGGCCCTTACACATTGAAAGCACGTACGGCTCCTCTAAGAGAGATCCATAAAATATGGACTTCTAAAAGTGTACTTCCTTCAAGCAATCTCTTATTGTTTAGAGATCCCCATATTCCGTAAGGGCCGACTAAGAACTCGGTCCTCCTTTCTTGAAGCTCCTCCGCCTTTCTGGCCCTGTCTTTATCTCCGCGTGCCTGCCTGGAGCCCGGGCGCGCGGGCCGAAATCTGCTTCTCTGCGCCGTCGTTGAAAAGGAAGCGGCGGCGGAGGCGTGGCGGAGCGAGGAGGGGCGGGTTGAACAGGCGGGGGAGGGGCGGGGCGCGGGCCAAGTTTGCCGAGAAGGGCTCTGGCGGTCGAGCGCGTCTTCCGACCCGGACATGAGCCGCCCGTCACTTAATGAAGAGCACTGCTCCCGCCCGTGCCCACGCCCGCCCTGCCGCCCCCGCCTCCTCCCGCTCGCTCGCCCGCGCGCCCTAACCATCCCCGCCCATTCCACCCGCCCTCCCGCCTCGCCTAGACTCCCGCCCCCGATCTAGGCACGCGCTATAAAGTGAGGCATTGGAGGTGGAAGTGGATCCACATCCCCTCAATTCTCTCATTTCGATTTTGAAATATTTCTATACGAATAATGAAATCCATTTTTAACATTAGTTAACAGTACGCAGTTCATTTTTGGTATAACATCATGTTACTGTATTGAGTGTAGGAGAAAATGATAATGTTAGTACTATTAATAATAATAATTTAATTCGAAGTTTTTCTAAAAGTATAATATTTATACTCGTGACCTCCCCTTTCGCAGTTTCCCATGGAGTCATGTCCATCTTGAATATTTCTAACTCCTTATTAATTTATTATTAAGGTCAAAAATGCATAAAATACAGAGTGGGTCTAAAGATAAACCCCTGAGTAACTTGGAAATTTACCGTTTTAAAATTCTGCATTTGTTGACATATTATATCCGATATCTATTGATCCGGTAATATGCGTTCGTTCGTCCGTCTGTCTGTCTGTCTGTCGCTCATGGTTAGACCACTTCTGGTCAACTATTCAGCGGAAATTTGACTCGAGGGAGGAACTGACCATTTTTCCGAATCCTTCGAGAAAATTCTAAGGGAACTATAGAAATAACTAATTGGGAGGTTGGGAGTAACGAAAATACGTTTTGGGCAATTTTAAGGAGCTAAGATTCAATTGCTCATTCGATACTCGTTCGATTGCTCGATTCTACACAAGATTATTCAATTAGCAGGATATTTCTAGAACATTCTGAAATAATTCTAGGAGTAAAACATGTTTTTTTAATTTAGTATTTTACTAGCATTTTATAAAAATATTTTAAAAAGTTCTTAACATCTGTAAAAGTAGACTCAGACTCGCGAAGATTTAACCGTCAAAATTACTTCTTGCCGTTTATTCGGAAAATGCATTAAATACATTTGGAGATTCTTACACAAGAACCTAAGCCATCATCGCAAACCTATCGAATAATGTTAAATATCTGTTGATACTGTTAAGAATAAGATTTATAAAAACCCTTGAAAATATTTAATGAAAACATTTTCTCTACAAATAGCGTGAAGTAACTTCGGGACGTTACAACTTTAAGAATTCCTGTCTTCATTGCACCTCACCATAAAACAGTATTTCAACCATTCTACATTCACTACAAAAGAGCATTTTCAGGCGTCTTGCAGAAATATGAGGGTCGATGGCTTCCCACTTCGAACTTGACAGGTACCGCTACAGACGACCGGTGCCAACTTGGTGACACAGCGGGAAGTCCCTGGTTCGATCCAGTGATTCAGTCGGCGTCGCGGCGCCCAAAAGTCTCAGCCACAACGGCCCACGACGGAGATATATCAGTCATTATTCCCTTAATGTCTCGATCCCTTGAACTTTGTATCCGCAGTATTAAAGTTGTAGGTGCACGGCAATGACGTAGTTCACTGTTATGGTTTAGAAGCATGCAAAGGGGCTGCAAAGTGTGCCCAAAGAATTTTGGAGACTGATAAAAATCAGAAAGTTACACTCTTATCTTACACGTATACTCAATGGAATTGTAGCACAACACGTGAATGCTCATAGTGTGACTATGAAGTGTAATGAAGATTTACTTCAAAAACTATCTTCAATGCAAAATAATTACGTCTCTTACTGAATGCACAAACTCATCTCGATTTATGATGAGTATTTTGAGTATGATGAGTACTTTGAAAATAATGAAGAGCTGGAGAGGGATATTAAAAAACGAACTCATCGGGAAAGAATATCTCGTAGTTGAAAAAGAGAAAGACATTTCAAAAAATGTTATCAATAATAGTTATCTATAAATAATAATCCCACCTGTTCAATACTTGAATCAAAGATGCATAAGCTTCAGGAATGGAGAGAATGGAGGTATCATCTTTACCTAGAAAAGAACAAACACAAATTGTTATGAGGTTCCACTAAAAACATCATAAAATACACCAAAAGCTGCAATGAAATCTTTGTGAAAACCAATAAATTTTATAACAGATTGCCTTGTAAGAAAACCTATTAATTACTATGAATATCGACACAATACATTGCAATATTTTTGGGGTTTTCCAAAAGATGGGCAAAAAAAAACTCATGAGAAAAAATTCATGAGTTTTCATGAAAAAATTCATTCGCTGAAATGAACTAATATATTCAAGAGAATAAAAAAATTGTTTATTTAAATTATTTCTGCATCAAAAGCCTAAAAATAAATATAAAATTACTGAAATATAGAAAAGATCCTGACCCACAATTTAAAAATAAATATACACAACGAAAGGTCGAAAATATCCTTTCTTCGTAAACCCGTTAGAAACAATAGCGTTCCTGCCGGGGCAGACATCCATCTGGCAGCCACCAGAAATTTAAAGGCAACAAAAAACGTAAATTAGAGAGTCCCTTCCGGCAGGGGTGCAGGCGCGATGCTATTGGCGGAGGCCTCCTCGGGGACTAGCCGCCATTTTCCCGGCGGCTCGGCGCCCATGCAAGGGACCGGCGTAGGAAGGGGCGACGGGCCGGCCGGCGCGGTTTGTGGATTAAGGCTATTGTCTAAAAACCATGGAGAGCACAACACGGGGGGCAAAGGAGACAGAGGGCTGGATAGGGGAGGCTCAGGTCTAGGATTCTGGGACGTACCCACAAGCTTTCAGCACAAAGCTCATTACTTACCTTCACAAAAATATGTAAAAAATAACTAATAAGCGCAGTCAGAATTATTCTCAAGCGGTGAGATTGCATCAGAAGAAAATTCACAAAATACATTTTTTTCTTAATTCATAGTCGTGTTTTGTTTACCTTTATACTAGTGGCGAGACGTATCCTGATTGCATCCCGCAGTCAATTTTTCCGAAACCTCGAATCTGGCTTCCCAAAACGACAGAGCCCGACTATTTATTAGTTAGAAAGTTGGGTTTATTAGAATGGTTATTTTATTATTATTATTTATTGTTACCATTAATAGTATTGTGATAATTATTAGATGCATTGGTTTATAGTATTTGTATTGAAGTATAGTGCAATATAAAGGTAGAAAGAGAAGTGAAGTGAAGTGCAGTGTATAAAATGTTGTATATGTTAGTATAAATTATCTGTACAGGACCACCATAAATGTAGAATTAATGCGGTTATTGGTATTAATGCATTTATTGTTAATATTATGTTATCTTATTATTATTATTATTATTGTTATTATTGTCTTAAATACTTTTAAGTTACATGGTACTTAATTCATAATTATAAAATGTAAATATAATATGTAAATTTTAGTGTTCCGCCACCAGGTTGCATAAACCTACCTGCGGAAATAATGAATATCTATCTACATCCGATTCGATTTTCCTCATGACTACGAAGAAGAGGCGCTGTGGCAGTGCTTGGAAGACCTCTCTTGCACAAAAGCACCTTTTAACGTTAATTCCACTTACTCTGGAACATTACTGTTAGGTCAGATAGAAAGTGAAAGCTTGTTATTTTAGAATTAAATTGTAATGAATAATATTTACTGAAACGGATTTCTACGTATACCGTGGGCCGCTCCAAGGAGGCGTTAACCAGTTGGTGCCAGACCACAGTTCACATGGGTTGAAAACGTTATTGTTATATTACATTTTTCCTTGTACCCATGTTAATTTATAAATCAGGTGGGGAAAAGTTCATTATCTGGTATTCCCCTTCGCAGCACCATGCGTATGAAAATGTGAACATTATTTACCAGGAAATAATGATTCTGAAATTACGATGTTGAATTTATTAACGATTCAGTGATTGAAACCTGACTCACCCCTTGCCAATTACGAGTATTTCAACAGTTATTTGGTGGTATATTTTGTTTTGTTTTGCAATTTTCAACATTCCTCGAAAATAAACAAAAATTATAGCAACTATTTCTAAAAATCAAACAGTTTCTTTCAATGTTCCATACTAGTGTTGTCTAAAGTGTAAAATACGTGAATGTGATATTAGATTATGAATGCCGACATGAAGATGAAATCCGTAATTAAAATACGAATCATTTCTTTTTGAACATAAAATCATTTTCGTTGTAAATCCATGTCAATCTCTAAAGTATGGACTGGAAATGGCAATGTTCGGATGTCCATTTCTATAAATGTTTAATATAATAAATTTAAGGATACTTGTAGTATCTTTGTTACATAAGAGTTATCAACCAAAAAGAAAATGTAAAATCTGGTGCCTAGATGAAGAGTAGAATCGTCAACTATCAAGAAACACTTCTTAACATGAGCTTGGGGGTGCCATGCTTCCTCTTAAAAATGTGTAGAATTAAAAATTGTTTGAAATAATTATAAATATGGTATGAAATGATACATTAAGTGTATTTATTTTAATAATATTTGTAAAGAATATTTGGTTGGTTGTATATTTCGAATTAGCGCAGCGAAACATAATTTTTTGCATGAACTTCAAGAACATAATATCAATTACAATATTCCTTACTAACGTGTATTAATGTAGGTGTAAAATTACTTTATAAAGATATGATATGTATTACAGAACAGGGAATACATAATTATAACACTTTTGAAAATCAAATGAACCAAACCAAAAATTTAGGATGTCATGTTATTTTAACCTGTAGCTAAAATCACTGTTTTCCAACAGATGATCAGCTACACAGTTGGGATAAGAACCTAGTTTTTTGATATTTGGTGCCGTTTCTCGATATTACGTTTTATATTGCTAATGTATTGTGGTCGCTGGGAATAGTTGAATTTGAACAATACACCAAAGTGCATTTATTAATAACGTAATTTTATAAGATAGTAAATAAGACAATATATTAAACGTGTCTTTAGTTCGAATATAAACAATTTTGGATAGAATAAATAAATTATACAAGTAGAAATGTTTAAATAACTTATTTAAGATGTGCTGTTTTCAATTTTGTATAAATAAAAATATATACACTGAATGTAAAGAATAATAAAAATATTTTATTATACTCCTAAAAGTTTAAAGTGTAAAAATGTTTAATTTTTTGATATTCTACTTCTGATGCCGCCATGCTGCAAATATATTTTCAATTCAACAAAAATTGGAGGGAGCACTAAAACACGAGTATCTCGAATTGAAGGAAAATGGTTTGTCATCAATTGCCTTTCGTTTTTCCAAGAGAGTTATAAACGAATAGATATTTTAATGTTCGACATCTCGCCGGCAAAATTCTTAGAACCTGCTCACAATGAAAAATACAAGGAATTAACAGTTTTTAAACCACAATATTGCAAAAAATAACTAACGAGGAACACACACAAGTTTTTCCAAATGTTCACTCAAAAAAAAAAAAAAAAAAAAAAAAAAAAAAAAAAAAAAAAAAAAAAAAAAAAAAAAGAAACCTGAGAAAAGCTTACGCCTGAGGGGCGTACATTCCAGAAAATACAGCAGTATTTCTAGCGGCAGCCAGTGAGTTGACAATCCGTTTTTTTCTTATCTCTATTAATCCTGTTCAACATATATGTTTTCCAGGAAGTTTCAATATAATATTTCGTAACATTTTGGAACAATTTCGCAGTTATCAGGTAGTCTGGTAAACTTCATCCACTATATGTGACGGGTTAAAAGAGCTAAGTATTTTTGATTTTAATAATTCAGTTAATTTTATTTATAATCTTAATTATCGAGTCCATTAAATGTTCATGGTGGGCGGAACATAGCTTGTGAAAATCGTGAACGTATACGGCAATTTTGTTTTGAATGTATTAGTGCAAGGTGACGCTGAGAGATTGTAGAAGCAGCTTCTAGTTAGATTTTTGTTGTAATGTTCAAGAGGTTCAATTTATAATTCTTTATGAATTTACGTGTTTGGAATATACCAATGAGCTTTAATAATTCTCCGGAGACATTTATTTTCTATTACTTGTAATGTTTTCAAATGGGTCCGTTGACCCGGGTATCTGAAGGAACGCCACCCATCCAGGCCGGCGTTGTTGAGGATAGGGACAAGGTGCCAAATGGGCGATAACGGGTCCGAAAAGGCGCGGGGCAGGGCGTGGTTCAGCCGACAAGCGGTGCGGCGCGCACGGCCCGGCCTCCAAAACGCCGCCGCGCGCCGCGGCAGGGGAGAGGATAAGCTGGGAGCCCCTGCCCTTCACAGCGAGCCATGAGGCGTACGGGTTGTATGAGCTCTTCTTGCTCGTATGGCGCTACAGAGCAATTTCAGCCTCGGTTTCATGTCTAACTCTTTGACCTTTTGCAGACTTACATTTTAAATCAAAGGGGCAATAAACGAAATAAATAACAATGAAAATTCACTCGTGCGTTATGCGCAGCTCATTTCATGTAGTTATTTTAGTGCACTTTTTCTTGAAACGCAAAATGTCAGTTATATAGTGAGCCCGAAAGTTTCAATTGAAATTGTAACAATGTAAATGTAAATTTATTAAAGTGCTTAGAGGGGATAGCACGTTTAATCTCCTGAGCCTAGTCTAAACTAAATATATTATTTATGGAGAATCCTTAACTACCATGAATACTATACTAAGTCAGATTTAACCAAGCCCCGTAACCTGTCTTCATGATATTACATTATTATTATTATTATTATTATTATTATTATTATTATTATTATTATTAGTATTATTAGTATTATTATTATTATTTGTTGTTGTTGTTGTTGTTGTATTTCTAGGTAACTGGGGATTGGCCTTAGGGACAAGGGGCACTTCAGAAAATATTTGAAGGGAAGAATTAAAAACTTAAGGATATTTTAAAATGAATTTATTAGGGTAATACATAAGCTTTACAATACTTCAACTTTTATATTATTTATGAACAATTTGAAAATGAAACAGTTTTTATAAAACCTTCAACTGGTTCTTATTTAAAAGTAGAAAGAAAAGTACATTTTCTACCAGCAATCGGTCTAATGCTTTGATTGAGATGACTCGTGCTCATGAATGAGATTCGGAAGGTGAAATTTGATTGGCAGTATCATAGACAATTTAGCTTACGAATTAGCTAAGTAATATACTGACACGTGAGGCTCCTCAATAGCAGGGAATAGAAATATCTTGTCAAAAATCTTGAAATGTATAAAACTATTTTAATCTGATAAGTAAAACAGTTGTATTAATTATTAAAGTTTTCTACCCATGAATGTATTGGATGAACAAGCAGATTAAAGGCGTAGAAGAAGACATGCTCTAGACCAGGGGTTCTCAAACTTTTTAAACGGAGGACCAGTTCACTGTCCCTCAGGCCGTCGGAGGGCCGGATTATATAGTGCGATTTTTCTAACTCTGCCTCTCAAGCCCCTTTGGCCGATCACACGGCGTTTCGCGTCTTTCTCGGTCCTGCCGCTAGATGTCGCATGGTCGCAAGCACTGCTTGATACGGTCGCGATTATGTGATATCTAGCGGCATGACTGAGACAGACTCGAGGTACCGTGACATATTCCATTGTGAAGACAGGCTTTGAGAGGCAAAGTTAGAAAAATGGCACTATAGTAAAAACAAAAACTATGAACAAATTCTTATACACATTGCATATATCTTATTTTAAAGTGAAGGAATCAAAACGGGAAAAAAATACAATATTTAAAAGGAAGTAAAATTAAATCAACAAACTTACCTGTACATCAATGGGAACTAGGGGCCTGCTTTTGGCTAATGAGATGGTCAATGTCCGGTTCCATTTTTGTCATTGCTAGTCGTAACAAGTGATGCAAATGCTCATCCGTTAGTCTTGATCTCGTTGGAGATTTCAAATGTTTCATTCTAGAAAAAGTCTGTTCACAGACATAAGTACTGCCAAAGATGGTTGCCATTTTGAGTGCATGGTTCCTGAGATGAGGATACGTCTCAGAGGGGAGAGATGAATAGAAATTATGAAGGCTGCGTGACTTGAATGCGTCATTCAGAGAGTCACAATTCTGTAGATCAGCCAGCTCCATTTGGTAAATTGTATCCACATTTTCAATGTCAATAGAAAAATGGGTTACGGAAAAGTTGTATGTCCTGTTCATGGAGATGAAGCCCTTTAAATCTAAATTGGAACTCCTTTTGCAATTTTTCCAGTGATTCCACACATGTTTTGTTTGGGAATGCAACCGATGGTTTTTCCGCTAACAAATTTTGAGTTGTGAGGAGATGGCAGAAGTTTTCCTCCTTCACTTGTTTGATGAGGAGGCCTAATTTTACTTCAAAGCTTTGACATGTGATTGCATATCACAGATGAGCTTCCCCTTTCCTTGAAGTTGCACATTGAAATTGTTGAGTAGCTCTGTTACATCTGTCAGAAAAGCGAGGTGCTATTTCCATTCTCCATCATTGAGCTCTGGTACTTCTTTGATTTTTGAAAGCAGAAAAGTTGTAATCTGTAGAAGTAAATCATAGAAACGTTTCAAAACTCTCCCTCGACTTATATACGTTTCCTTTCGATATGTGCAATCACGAAAAATATGCAATTGCGTGATGTTCCGCGGTCTAATAATAACAAACACTATGAAATATAAATTATTGACTTACCTACCCGACAACTGGAATTAGCAGTTCAAGTTCACAAAATTCCTCTCAATGAATCGTGTGTTGTGTGTAGCACTCACGCTCGCGCTCCACCTAACACATAACCCTAACACATAATAAACCCCCTAACACATGATAAAAAAATGTGCGGATTTTAAGAAAAAACATAAAAACCCGGCGGGCCGTGTAAATGTCCTCGGCGGGCCGCATGTAGCCCGCGGGCTGTAATTTGAGGATCCCTGCTCTAGACTGAAATAATAACTGCAATCATGATAGTTGGTAGTGAATTAATCTTTGTGGCTATGAACAATTCTAGTATAAAAGAAAGAGTTATTGATGGACAGAACAAAATGTGATCATGGAAGAAATGCTGTTATTAAAAGAGAATTGTCGTTGGTAGTGATTCGAGTTGAAAACCTACATATGATAGTGGATTTGAACATATGAACATGGGGTCTGAGACAGTGGTGACTTTCTAAAAGGTCCTTGAAATTCTGTCCATTAAAAAATCGGTGTATCTGAAGAGTGGAAAAACTCGAGCTGTGAAAAGAAGCATACCAAGTCTAGTGCCTGAGTTTGAGAACAATAGTTTTGATAAAACTATGCAGTTTTGATAAACACATTTTCAGGTTCTAAACAATTTATCAATTGCTTCTTTGCATATTTACTGAAAAATATAGCTTGCAATGCTTGTAAGTTTTAAAGCAAATTGTTGGTCGTGAAATAAGATTGACGGGTATGAAAGGACTCTTTGAATATCGTGTCTGTCTGTCTGGCAGCCCTTGCAATGAACGCGTGTAATATTCAGTCTCTTCACTTCTGATTGTTCGTCCCCGGATATTGTCGACATTATCGTACACTAATGAAATTAATTCGCTCGCCGTACTTTCCCATTAGTTATTTATCACGCCACAACATTTCAATTCCTTGCTTCATATATACCTACTCTTCAACATTGACGATTGTAATTCTCCTATCAATTAATATTTGCACTGACTCATCTCATGCGTGTAATTTCTCACCAACCTTCTCCTCACATTCCAAAACTCCCTATCTACTCTGTATAAGTAGTTTACGCTGTTTGGTTTTCAGCATTCCATCTTTTCCAGCTTGTAGTGCTCTGTCCAAAATCCCACGCAAACACCGCTCCTTCTGTATACAGGGCATCTGAATCTGTCATTTCACTTGCTTACACGCAAGACTTGTTAAATTCGGAACGAACAACTCTTCACGCCTGCTAGTTTTCGCCTAGTATAATGGTCTTTCTCACCAACTCAACCACCTGCTGGAGTCACACATCGTTGCAGTTAGACCTTGTAGCGTTATGTAACCCGAAGAAAAGGAAACATCACAGAATTTGGATTACGTAATCCACAATCAAGGGAATGGACCTTTCAACAGTAATTGTTGATATTAACGGCCATAATAATTATTTTTGGCTTTCAAACATTTCCTGAATAGACTGAAACAAAATTACTTCGGTAGTTACCGTCATTAAAGTTTTATATCATTTGTAAGTAAACAGAAGGAATGTGCTTAGTATAATTATTTTTCATGCTTTTCTTTCTCTTTCACGGTGTAGATACAACCTCAAAAATCATTAATAAATTTCATCTTTAATTTGTTTCGAAAGATTTAAATTAGCAACAAAACCGAAAAAAGCACATTGATTACAGTGCCAATTTTTGTGTATCGTGTCACTTCCTTGGATTTGATGATATTATCGTTTGACCCTGATGTATGAACGAGTCAAGAACACATCATACGGTAGCTTATAGAAACTAACAGTGAAGGTGAGAGAAATTTAAGCAGTAGAAATCCGAATAAAGGACGCAACAAAGGACATAAAAATTCGTGACTTTTTTAGTAGAATTTCTATAAAAAGATATACGTGGCACATTAAAACCAAGCGTACATACATTCAAAACATAAATCGTTCAGCACAAGCAAAATAAATCGTTTAAATAGTTGTCATTTTATAGGAGAATGTGTGAAGAATCTTGTATTTTGAGGCCAAAACCAATGTGTTTTACGCTATAATATTGGTTGTCTTGTGATCTATCTGCATGAAATATTTACTAGTAAAAATATACCATTTTCTAAACACAATTCTTCACTTAACGAAAAAACCCGAAAGTTTTTGAGAAGAGTCACTTTCTTGAGCGCCTAACGGAAAACTGTAAGATATATCATATATATCTCTTTTTTTCATAGATAGACTCGATTATTTGTTTCGTGGAACCAAACATTTTTTGGAAACATTCACATTGCATTCCATCTTCACGCAGGCCTCGCAGATCTCTTGAGAAGCCCGTTGTACAAACTGCAGGATTAAACGAGGCGAAACAGGAAGAACAAGACGAATGGGTGCGCAGCACAACAAAACCCGTCCGGCTACTTCTGCAACCGCCCGCCAACCCAACCATCTCCCCTCCTAAGTAATCCGCTGGAGCCGCCTACACATCATGAGCGTGAGGGTCAACCCAATTTTCGCCAAAGAACGGAACCTTAATCGCAAAATAACTCGCGAATGACACGCAACTAAACAACACGAGAGAATAGAATCCACTGCCAATGCAATAACAACGTGATCTTCCCAATAGTTTGAATCAGGATGGCCACATGGCTTTGGTACAGTGAGGTAGGATGAGAGGGATGAGTGCATGTTGTATTCTTGCCATGGTTCTTTAAAACTACGCGAATATTAAGCTCTGCCAAATTGTGCGAATCGTCGCCAATGCCTTGAGACACCGACCGGTTTGCTGGTGGGGCGAATTTAGGCCTACGTTTCGCGGGCCCAGATTTTCTGAGGCTGGCAAAATGTTTCTTTGTCATGTAAAATTTTTCTTTGTCGCGTAATGCAGTGTTATCTTCGTCCGCGCACTTACGTGGTTTAAGGAAATAACATTTACATTACTTCAACTGATTTTGTAAATATTTATTGCCTTTATCGCTTTTCAAATCTTGTTACATAACATGTTCAAACTTCTTTTTACGGGTTAAGGACATTACAACATTGCTAAACATTTATGAGAAATTATGTAAAAGAGGTTCCCGAAAAACAATAAGAATACTTTGCTAAGGATTCTGAATTTCGCGATTGCTGAATAAAGAGATAATATGTTGACTACGGACATAACGACTACACAACACACCGACCAAGAAAAACCAGGCAGGGAGACACTTGACATTATATCTTACTCAGTAAGTCACAGGTTAAAGAGAAGAAATAAGAAGTGAACTATACAAAATAATGACTATCCGACCATCAGGGTGAATCCTTAATGAAGAATTTGAAAGTATGAGAGTGCGTTTAATATTTAATCCAAATTCTATGTGTGCATATTTGTATAGAAATGAAAAGAGATTTTTTATTCATTAAAATCTTTACAGCTCAGAACACTAAATAAAAAGTAGAAAAAGGCAATGTAAAAGTTTGAGAGTGAGAAAATATGAAAACTTTTTATGAGGTTTTTATCAAATAAAATACTTCATATTTACAAAGCATACACTCTGATAATTAATATTGTCTCTAATCAAGGTTACTTTATTTTGTGAAGGAGAAACGTTTTCAAAAAGTAATTCCGTGATATATTTTTTTCTAAAAATACAATAATTTTCAAAAGCTGCAATATACAATAATATTTAACCTAAGGAAGCAATTTCTACACCACTGATATTCGGCAGATTCTATCAAGAAGAATTCCCCCATCTGAACGCCTTACAGACAAGCGAATGCGACAAGTAATACCACGAGAGCGCCAAATGCTATCACTGTCCTTTCTGACTTGTGTTTTATTTTCACTACAGTAAAACCCCGGTATTCCAAGAGCATTGGGGTGTGGTCTGTTCAGATTCGGAAATGTTCTAATTATCCAAAAAAATGTACCATACATATAGAAATACATCTATACGATTACTAGACAATGTAACAGAGTGCGATATAAGAAAATGGCAACCTAGCTTAGCATCAAACCGCATCATCAAGCAGATTCAATTCCTTATGGCAAAAGAAGACTATCGATTTTGCAAGTTCCTTTAAGTGAAAATTACTGGCACATAAACATGTGATATACACCGTAGTTACCAGTACAATAAACGTTTCATTTCTACTTGTGTTTCAATAATTAGTTGCTCAGTTCTACAGTAATTATAAAATATAAAAATAAGAACTAGAAAATAATATATTTAATAGTAATTATAAATAAAATGTGCATTACTTATTTTGTTTTCTCCTATATCCCGAATGTTGTTTAGATTATCTGAAATTTTGAATTTACAGGGTTCGGATTAGCGGGGTTTTTCTGTATTTCCAAATCGACAATGTCCAAAAGGTTAAGGATGATTTAGTGTGCTGCAGGGTCGGAGGTGGGTGGAACCTGGAAACACAAAATCGTGGTTGGACGGACTCCCTCTGAAAGAAAAAAGCCCACCAGAATTTCTAAAACAAAAGATTAATTATAATGAAATACTTTTGTAAAAATACAAAGGAAAATTGCGTACAGAATTGGACATTCATTTTTTTATTTAAATATATTTACAATTTCTTGTTTATAAATACAAACGCATATTACTAATTAAACAGATCGAAATCTGTTTCTCCTTGAATTTTTAAATAAACTTTTCTAATGTGTAATATATTTGATTAACAACCATTTTACCTATACATAAATATTTTCTTACGTTTTTGAATATTTTTCGGTGCGCCCCCTTCCCCCTCAAATGGACAAGGATCTCTAAGCATCTTCTAATTTTTCTGGCAGGTATATCCGGCTCTGCTGCGCTACCACACGGATCTGTGGTTATCTCTCGGTTATCTCCCACTTGAACATTGTTTATTCGCGTAAACAGCATTTCGCAGCATCGGTTTCAACACATTTTTTTTATTCACGGCGATCTTTCTACCAGTAGGTTTAAATTCCATCTTTTCCGCTGGGAATTTTCCGTGATGCTCATTCGACAACATTGGCGACGGCGTCACCGGCAACCTGTCACACGGCGCCCAACGCCGCGGTTTCCCGAGACTTCGCTAAGAAACGCTACGCCTTCGTCGCGCCGCGCCGCGCCGGCTCCCTCCAACTGGTTTCGCCTCACCTCTGACATTTCTCGTTTTTGCATCACCGCTAGCTACGCGCCAACCGCCCCTGTTGCCGCCCCCGCTGACGATTTCTCTTCGTGTTTGGAATCGGTACGAAACGGGCCCTTCTGCCGTCGGCGATCACACAACTGTGTGGAGATAGGAACTTTTTAAGTCGCTCACTGGCGTACGACGTCGGAAACTAGATGATACACGTGAGAAGCCCGAGATATGTTGCGTTTGTCTTAAAAAGCTTGGTAGAAAAAATGTGTGATTGAATCACATTGAAGGAAAGTTCATCGAATTTTTTCATTGATTAAACCAAGAATATTGCTTTTCTGAAATGGAAAATTACCCGAAGGTTTCTATTCTTGAAATTCAACTTTTAAAAAAGACTCTAAAAATAAAATATCGGATATTTCAAAGAATTTTGTACAATAGTAATATGAAATCATATATATATATATATATATATATATATATATATATATATATATATATATATAAATAACGTTCTTCTTTTCGATATTAAAATTTATTGTGTGCCATTTAATGTGTCAGCAGTCACTACTCAAAATGTTGACAAACAATTGTAATTCAACTTTTTAATGGATAGCAAAGTTTAGAAAAGTGCATGTTTGTAGACACAAATTCCCGTAATTAGAATTAATTAAAATTACAAACATCCACTTTCAACTTCCTTTCCGAAACTTTTCTGAAGTGTATTTACGAAAGAAACACAAAATATTCACGAATTAGAACAAATTAAATATTGACAAACACATTGTTATTTTGACTCCAAATCTTAACTCAAAATTGTCAGGACTAGCTTAGTAATCCGCAAATGGTTTGGTAACGTCAAAAATATCTAAGGCTAATTGCGTAATCTACAAATTGTACTTTTATTTATTTATTTGTCAAAAACAGTAAAAATTGTATATGACGTGTGGGGAAAGAGATTTACTTCACAGTTGTCCATGCTCTTTACATGTAATAAACCCTAAGAGATTTTCATAGAGATTTAAAATAATAGTGATAATAAAGATCTTATCAATTACTCTCTAGTGTGAAATTTGTACCAGTAAATTGAAAAGTAATATTCATTAGAACATGTTGACCACAACACAATTTTAAACAAACGTACTAGAAACAAAATGTTTTAAATAATTCTGACTTTTTAAACGAATTTTTGGGGGCGAATCTGTGTTCACTATTTTTATAATACTTTACGGGATATCTTGTCCCAGCATTACGAGAATATTTATTTAAGTATTGTCAGAACTCCAAAGGAAGCACCTTGGAAAATGTCTTCGCCTATACACAACTAAACCAAACTCAAAAGCAAACCACTACCCTCAAACTTCTATTCACGTGAATGTTAGTTAACATGTGTTAACTGGTGTCGATTAAACATGCAATTCAGTGAGCTACAGTGTCTGTAACGTTTAATACAACTGTTTGAATTTTGGGGATTAGGAAAGAATACACGTGCAATGAAAATTTGTCGACTGTCATTTAATAAATATATGATTGGGATATTCATAAATTACTGGGACACTCGTAGATGAATCACACTAATATGATAATGATACAATTTCTCCTGTTTTTTAAATAAAAATGAAATTATTTTAAATTTCTTGATATGTTTAACGGGTGCAAAAAGTACAAGTTTGGTAGGGGACTGATCTCGCTGCAAGAGAAACCTTTTTACTGACATAATGACCAACGTTTGTTCACAATAGGGACAAACAGTCGGTTTGGAAGAAAGGTAGGCCATCTCCGGATGCGGTCGGTCAGCAATATGTTTGAAGAGACGTTGGTCGTTGTGATTGCTGTTTGCTGTATCATATGAGCCTTCACTTCGGTCTTAGGTTATGCAGTTTAACCTCAATTGCAATAGGAGGCTGAAGCAATCAGACCCAATTTAGTTACAAAATCTCAATCATATTATTTACTCAGATCAAAAAATAACTATTTTATACTATTAAATCAGATATTTCGATTAAATGATTGCTATTTCAAGGTTTTCTTCAATGATTCCACAGATTAAATTATTTTGATATTTACTGAAGGAAACCGCAGGGCCAATGTGACTGCAGAAACGGAAGGTCAATACCAGGGAACATTATTAAAGGTTAATAACAAGTTCCATAATTTTGGCCTGCATGAACGATACCAGCCACACCAGTACTCTCTTCAGATATATAATTCCTGAGGGCGTATTTGCTATGTAGGTTTGTTTTATGCATCTTGCAGACATTTAATTCTTTACATTGACAAAGAGAATGCATTTTCGCTCGTGCATTTTCAAGTCAATGGCGAGCCTCTGACCTTGGACCTCCACGACCAACATACAACATTCGTGGGTTCAGTCAATGCAAACATTCGTATGCATTTTACGCAAAAAAAACAAGATTCAGTTTAACTTGATTCGCTGTGCTACAGTAACTAATACTTGAGTATTTCTTCTTAAATAAATAACGAATTCCTCCTTAGTTTAAACTGTTGCGCCCGGATCATCGATACTTTCAACCTGAATCTTTCGGTGAGTTAAGGAAATCATGATCTCGTCAACTCTGTACCGCGCTGTTTGTAAGTCTGTCACAATTCACTGCGTGGACAATGAAGCAAGAATGGATGGCGACGTTTTTATATTTTCCTTTTGAGGAACAGCTAACCCAAATGCTTAAACGGAACACGTGTGGACTCGGCCACATCCCTGGCGGTGATTCAAAATGCGGTGCGTGTGAAGTCAATTGGGCTTTGCTTGTGAAGAAAATTGCCAAATTGATATGGGCTATTTGAGTCGCTTCGCTGGCGCATTTCCAAGACAACGGCGAGGCTCTGGCCTTGGACCTCTGCAATCAACATAAACCATTACTTAGTGCAGTGAATACAAAATTCCCCGCGAATGTTACTCCAAAATACAGATTCGTTTTCGCCTCGCCAATTGCGACTAAGTTCTACTGTATTCTTCTAATTACTTCTAATATCATTTGCAATACAAAATCGCATATAACTCTTATTCCATTAATCGACACGGTTCAATCGTTTGCAGTGTCGGAGCTAGATAATTTTGGACCCGAGGCAATGCTGAAACATAGCCCGCTCCCTCCCCGAAAAAAATTAAAAGTGTGAAAGATGTATCAAGAAACTATAGGAGCTATTTTATTTCAACAAATAACAGAAAGTACGTCGTTTTAGTCAGAAAAAGTTTTAGAAAATATATTGCAAATAATAGTTTTAAGTAAAAGTACTTAGTGATCAAATAATACAATTTCCACGGTGAGCTTAAAACGATACAAAATTATTGTATTTAGTTATGTTTAATGAAATCACTTGTTAAATATATGAAATAATCAATACGAATTTCAGTAGAAACTATTTTAATGTCAACGTCATATGATTCATTTCATATAGTCCTCCCTTTTAAGTAATTATTATAATTAAATCTTTAATCCATTTATGCCCACTGGGGCGTTAACGACCAACTTAAAAAAATTGTTCACGCTTCGTTACATGTGTCAAATATTTATTTTTAATAATCCCAAACCAGAAAAAAACACTTTCTAATTATTTTTTATCAAAACTTTGTTGTCCGCTGCGTTCACAAAATTAAAAGAAGGCTAATATCAAGTTTTGAAAAAAAAATAGTCGAAAAATCTCTGGGAATAAATGGGTTAAGGCATAACATTAATTGAAAACTGTATGAAATCTCAACCTACGTTACCGCAACTTAAAACATTTCCTCGAGTTCTAATATTTCTTTCAATATTTTACTAGTTTTTCCCCTTCAGTCCCATCTTCGGGCCCCTTGACTTACAAGGCCTGAGGCGATCGCGCGGTCTGCCCACGCCAAGCACTGATCGTTTGTCCACAAGGCATCCGAATGTTGAGGTCAAGGCATCGGAGTGCCGCTCCTCGGCCGTTCGGACCACCGCGCGCCGCGCCGCGCCGCGTCGCGTCGGTCGCCCGGCGGAGGCCCCGTGCCGCACCGCGCCGCGCCGGCCAGCGCCGCTCCGCGCCACGCCGCGCCGCTCCGCGCCACGCGCGCGGCGGCGCACCGCTTCGCACAAAAGCGCGCGCAAAACCGCGCGCGCGCGCGAGCGAGCGAGCGACCTCGCTCGTCTCCGCGTGCGCGGGCGCGAGCGAGCGAGCGAGCAACCTCGGCGCGTCCCCTCGGCCCCCGGCCCGCCCCCGCCGCGGGCCCCCGGCCCGGCGCAGCAGCGGCGCAGCGCAGCGTGGCCTCGATTTGCCATTTGCACTTGGAGCGGCGCTCGGCGCAGCCCTCGCCGCTGCCGGCGAAGTTCAAGAGCGCCCGCCCGGCCCGCTGCAGTGGCGCTCCGGCGGAGGGGGAGTTGGAGCTGTGGAGACACATGTGGAGGTGCTTGCGAATGTGGATGTGGAGAAGGATGAAAAGGTGAATGCTGAGGTAGTACATCTGGATGTGGAGGAAAGCGTGGAGGGTGGATGTGGAGATGAATGTGGATGTTTATATAAATGTTGATGTGGATGAAAAGGTGAATGTGGAAGTGGAGAAGGATGAAAAGGTGAATGCTGAGGTAGTACATCTGGATGGGGAGGAAAGCGTGGAGGGCGGATGTGGAGGTGGATGAGGAGATGAATGTGGATGTTTAGATATATGTTGATGTGGATGAAAAGGTGAATGTGGAAGTGGAGAAGGATGAAAAGGTGAATGTTGAGGTACATGTGGATGTGGAGGAAAGTGTGGAGGGCGGATGTGGAGGTGAATGTGGTTGTTTAGATACATGTTGATGCGGATGAAATGGTGAATGTGGAAGTGGATCTGGAGTTAAATGGGGAGGATGCTGATGTGGAGGTAGATGTAAATGTGGAGGTGGATGTGGAGGTACATGTCGATGTGAAGGAAATTGTCGACGCGTATGTGAAGGTGGATGAGAAGGTGAATGTGGATATTTAGATGCATGTTGATGTGGATGAAAAGATGAATGTGAAAGTCAATCTGGAGGTGAATATGGAGGTGGATGCTCATGTGGAGGTTGATGTTAATGTGGAGGTGGATGTGAGTTTGAATGTGAACGTGGATGTGGATGAAGTAGGTGTGAAGGAGGATGTGGATGTGAGGATGGATGTGGATATGGATGAGGTGAGTGTGGAAGTGAAGATTTAAAAAGTGAAGAAAGAGGAGGAACTGGATTTGAAGGTCTCGTAGAAAAGAAGGAGGTGCATGTGGAGGTTAAGTGAAGGTGGATTTGGCGGTGAAGTGAGGAGATGAATGCGAATGTAGAAGTGGAGGAGGAATAGGAAGAAATGGAAGTTGAAATGGGCATGAAAGTAGAATGGAAGAAGGAATCGGATATGTGTGAGGCAGAGGAGGTGGAGTGGATTTGGAGATGAAGGCCGAGGTGGAGGAGGAAATTGATGTCCAGGCGGATGCGAAGGCGGTGACTGAGAAGATGGAGTGCGAGCTGCATGCGGAACGTATGCACGGGATGAGAGAAAACTGATTCGCTCAGAAATGTTGATCAAATTAGAAAGAAAAGCGACTGGATGACATGATCGAAGAGATTGCAAACCGCACTTGCATGCACAAATTATTCGGTATGATTTTTGACAGTGGAAGTGGAGTCAGTCCTACATGAGGGATATGGAAACTATATACAGCGGACTGTCGAAGCTATTCGGTTAAAACATTTTCGTAGTATTGCAATATACGCATGCATGGAAAGCACACAGGCATGGAAAACTACATTTAACGGCTGGCGCCAGATATGAACGATCGAAACCAATATAATTCGTCAGGAAAGTCTCTCCGCAGTAGCACATTTCTGGTGAGAATTCTTAAAATAGAAATTATGTTGGTAACACGAGCTTCAGCTTGAAAACGTAAATTGCGTAATCACCTCAATCGCAATAGATGCTGGAAGTGTTGTCACTTTCACTTGTTTCTCAGTGATCTGGTTGCTACCAACATGAATGCAATTTTTAATAGGCGGCCCTGATTCTGCTCAGTGAGGAGACAATTTCCTGGCGCACTGTATAACTAAACATGGTGTACGAAAACTATTCAGAGCAAAGGCATTTCTTATCTATATACTTTTTTTTATTGCAAGGGGGTACGAGAAAAATTTTGAATGATATAATCATCGAATGAAATAGCGATTGACAGTTCGCTTATGATTATTGTATCAGGTGATTTTATTTTAAGGTTTATTACATTTAACCTGAAGTGTTGGCCAGGGTTTTCATCCCGAACAATCTCGAAACATACCTAAGAATGTCTTGATTTGACAGACGTTTACTCTTGCTCTGACAAGGTTTAACAAACAGCAGGAGTAGGCCAAAAATATATACCAGGAGCTGGTGACTATTGTATCGGGTCGAACAGGAAACTGAATAACATAAGGAACTAAACTTGTCTCAAATATTTAGCACCTAGTTGCCTTAATTGTTGCACACTCTGCCGGATTGTAGGTCAAAATATTTGATGCGATTTATGAGAACTTGCTAGAATCTATTCTACGTGAAATTTTAATTTGTTGATGAAGTTATTTTTACTTCATCATAAATTGGCTTCTAGCGAAAACTCTTAACTACAATATTAATAATATTTTAATAAAGGAAAAGTAGTTGATGTATTTTGTAGTTACGCTGTAAAACTGCAGAGGACAAAGGGATAAACATTTGCTCATCGATTTAAAGATTTCATTTCAAAGATGATCTCACTAACGTGTAAACTAGTGCAGATTAAGTTCAAGAGTGAAAATTGTGGCGACGAGGGGAGAATTACTAGATGGAAGAGCAGAAAGATATTTATTATAAAGTAGGCACTGTTGCAAAGGAAGGGCACAGAGGAGAAGTAAGAAGGAGGAGAGGGAGGATAAAGCAAATATATCAAGGATATATTTCTATTGGGGATGTGCACTCCATGTCTACCACCATGCAAACGCTATTAGATGAAATCGATGGCGAGAATCGACAAGGATACCTTAATTCAACATATAAAATATATGTCAGAATTATAAACAAGAGCCTCCTAAAAATAGCAGACTTGCAAGTGGACGAAGAAGAAACTGGTTTTCGAAAAGGAAGGTCAACTACTGACAATGTATTTGTTCTACGGCAAACCATGGAGGAAAGAGGTGAATTCAATTCACAAACGCATATGGTATTTATTGATTTCGTTAAAGCCTTTGATAATATTGATAGAAGAAAACTTTAGGACATATTGGAAAATTATGGATTCCCTAGTCATCTCAGAGAAACAATTAAAAGCATGTATAATAATTCCAAAATAATTATTGTAATGCATACGAAAGAAGAAATTTTAATTCATAAATGTGATCGACAAAGATGTCCAATGTCGCCGACACTTTTCAACATGTATGTAAAAGACAAATATCTGAGATGGAAACAAAATATTAGAATAGGAATAAAACTGACTAGGTAAAATATATTAAACCTACTTTATGCCGGTGATACTGTCAAGAAACTGTTCAAGAAACTCTAATGGATCTATAATATGCACTGCGCCACTTAAATCAGTTATGCAGCTCAACCATTTCAAAAGACAAAACTAAAATATTAGAGATTTGGGGGAAAGAGAATATCCGTTCAAAAATAATTCTAGACAATGTAAGCTTACAACATTGAACAATTTAAGCTTAGAACAATTTTACCTATAATGTGACGCAGAAGAAAAAAAAGATATTGATAAAAAATAGCACGATTTCAATTCATATTTGGGACCATTCACACAACTCTTAAAAACAAGACCTGAAACGATACTAGAATAAAATTTTATAAAACATTAGCTCTCCCGATATTATTTTACGTCAGTGAGTGCTGGGTTCTAACGCAGAAAAGAGTAAGCAAAATTCAGAGCTCAGAGATGAGGTCCTTCCAAGAACAAAAGGCAGCCTCTTTGAAGACCAGATAAGAAATGAAGACATCAGGTGAGAACTGAATGTGAAGAGCATAAATAATGTAGTGAAAATAAACAGTAAAAGATGGCTTCAGCACTTAGAAAGAATGAAAGAAATAAGTCTGCCAAGATTGGCATATGCTTACAAACCGAGACGGAAAAATAGGGAAAGATGGAAAGATACAGTGGAGACGGAACAGGCGTAAGCCTAACCCGTGAAGTGTACAAGAAGAAGAAGAAGGATGTAGAGGATGCAGTGGAGCGGAAGAATGCAGGAAGGACACATCGCATCCCGCGGTCAACTTTTCCTTAGCCCTTTTAGCTTCCTTAGGGAGGATTGTGTCCGGTTCCGTTTTACTCGTGAGTACAAGGAAGAACTTGTCGTGGTATCAGTGCGTCAAAGATAGCCCTTCCCCTTTCATATTCGAAGAACATGAAATAGGAAAAGAATAAATGCTCCTTTTAATGTTGTCCATTCTGTCTTACTTTTAAATTGTCCTGACCAGTTAGAAAGAGTAACGAAAGCTTATTTTGGTATTAAACGTATTGAATATTATTAAGTTATTGAAACTAATTTCTACGAATACCGCGGGCTGTTCCAAGAAAGAGGACCAATGTGGGCATGGCCTTCCCAAAAAGATGCAGAATTAAAATAATAACATTTGAGTTGGGAGTTCGAAAGCATACACTCTTAAGGAATCTGCTACGTTCACCAGTGTTCGAAGTTTTCTCTCGATTGGTGCAAGAATATATATTTGCATTACTCATGAATGGAAATTTTTCACATTGTTTCCTCTTCCCTCCCAGAAACATTGGCGAGCTTTCTTCTCAGATCGCCAACAGCAAAAGGATGATGTGGAGTAAGGGTATAGTAACTGGGATGCGGGAGTAAGGGAAATCGGGCCTCCCGATGCAATCGGATGATTTCGCGCAGGAAAAAGCCAGGCGGGGTTTGAGGCGTAATGGTTAGCGCAATCGTCTTCCAACGCTGGAGCTCGGGCTCGATTCCCGGCCAATCCACGCGAGATTTGTGGTGGACAAAGCGAGCTCTCAGCAGGTTTCTCAGGGTTTCCTGTTTCCCGTGCTTCTCGTTCCTCCATTTCTATGCCATCATCCCCTTCATTACCTTTACTCATCAGATCATTACTCATGAGCTTCAACGAGCTTAATAATGGTAAAAGTCCTCCTATAAGTAAACAAATTAATTCGATTTATTAAGTCGAAAACAGCAAAAAAAACTATGTAACGTAAGGGGCAGAAGTACCATTTGTGCACGATTTACTGAGCTCCAGAATGCCTTTCTAAAATGTTAACTACAAATAGTTGAAAGACCAATAAAAGTAAAAAAAATAAATAAATAACACGAGTAAAATAAATTTAAAAAGAGCGAGATCAGCAGCTTTGGGAAAAAAATGACTTTTTCTGTCCCGAGCTATAGAAAATTTATTTGCATTGGTAAAGAAATTGCAAATTTGATTGTTTTGCATTCTAACAAAATAGTAACCCCCCCGGCTGTGCTCCTACTACTAAAATCAAAGGAGGGCTCAACAAAACCCACCAACAAACCCAAGATACATTTATATTCAGAAGCAAAAAAAGGGGTCATCTCAGAATCTGCCCATCGTATCAGGAAAACGGGACAAAAACCTGATCGAAACGGAATATAAATAAATAAATAAATAAATAAATAAAATTTACTAGATAGCGTAACCGGTAGCCAGAGGTCTAGCCCGCGAGGCTGTACTACTGTGCATTTAATATTATACGAGTGCGGGAGAGGTGGTGGAAGTGACGGTGCTGGTGGCCGCGGCGCAAATTTGCCAACGATAGCGCTTCGCTGCATGCGTGCTCTCGCAAACTTTCAACTGCAGTTCCATCCGCCAGGGGCGGTGTGTAAAACGTTTAAGGACCCTCGGTCACGGACTCTTCCCGGCACCGTGCCTGCGATTGACTCTACTCGAAATATTCCTCATCCAAGGCGGGGGAAGAGACATGAACCCTCCCCAAAGCCAACATTTTTTGGAAATTTAATTCAATTTATCTAAAACAATTACTACGCATTGATTACATCAATCCAAACGGGTATTTGCTTTATGAATACACATTTTTTAAATGTCAATCTACCATTACTTATTTTTCGTTATTTTAAAATATTATTATGTAAAAAATTGCCCCACCCATGGAACACTTTTAGATTCTGCCATTAACTCAGTGGATCAAGTTCTCAGGATTTTAGTTGCGTAGGAATTATATTTTTTTATAAAATAATATACTATCACTTCTTACGTTTGACGTTTAAGATGATTAGAATTTAGGAAAATAGATATATATGAATTTAGGATTAGTAACCATAACATAAGATATTCATACACTGAAATTGATTTTAGCCTAAAGTTTTACTAATGAAAAGAAATATTCGTATTTGCAAATGTTTTGCGTGAGATAATTTTCGTGTGAAAGAAAAAACAACAAATGTAAGCGGAGTAGGTAATAATTAATTTAGATAACATGCATTTGTTATTATAATAGATACAACGAGATGTTTAATTCATCCATGAAAAGGAAGTTGGAAATATGTGTTTCATATACTACAAATTAAATTTTCATTTCATTTAAATCACATCAAATCTTTCAAATTTTCATCTTCAAAGAATCTATGTCGATAAAATATGCTTCTTTGAAAAAATTACGAACTTGGGAAAATGTATGAATGTTTGAATAATTTTGTGAAAGAGATTTAAAAAGATATTTTTGGCCAGAGATATAAGAGAGAACTCTTAAAAAATTATCCATATTTTGCCTCCTTACAAAAAGCATAAAAATAGTTAACAATAGATTGCAATTCTTCACTTACGGAAGATAAAATTCCATGTTTGCAAAATATTAGAAATAAAAATTTTGAGATACGTATTTCTTACCAATAAGTAATAAACAAAATGACTAATTATCATAACAGGTAATTTCTGTTAGTATATATTTATCCCTATAAATAATTAGGAAGAACCTTCGAAGAAATGAAAAGGAGCAACCGAAATACGTTTAGAAGAATATGCGAATCAATACATAAAATGAAAGATATTTCGTGACAACTAACAATCTTTACTGAATCCTCTGATATTTACATTACTCTACTTCCGTGATATTTTCGGTAAATTAAAAATGTTTAGGAATATATCATTTTTCATGTTTCTAAAAACCATTTCGAAAAACATGTGAAATAGAGGCAATTGTCATTAGCCTGAGTTTTAAAATGCACAAAAATAGTTTTAAAATTGTCATTATTTTACATTTGCGTTGCGTTTTTCTGAAATAAAAAAAATGAACAAAACTTTCCATACTCTGTATAATGCAGACTACATTTGAGACATAAGATGTGGCGGACAGGCTACTTTAGTTCGCTAAATAAAATGCCTTAAAACACAAACTTTCAATTGGCTAACTCTACATGAATTTCTTCAGTATAATTCTGCTTCTTCAGTTCAGATACATATTTGTAACTTACCTTGCGAATGAGATGAAATTAGTGAATGACTCCAACTCGAATTAGGAGTCAAACATCTAGTATGTCCTCAAAATTTAAATTTCCGATTTGTTTGAAAACTATTTTGTAGATTTAATTAGATCATCATTTTTGTTAGTGAATTATACTGCCTGTATTTTAATTTCTTTGGCTATGGCATCTCAAACTTCAGCATCCATATTCCTTCCCTCCATCCTCACTAGACCAACAAATGCAGAAGGAATATCAGCTGAAGAGTTTATTACATAAGTGTCACATCAGTTCCAAAACTTTTATTTGTAAGTAAAGAATATTAAATGGATGCCTGTGTCCATCGTAATAAACTGAGGATCCAACATTCACCTAAAGTCATATGTTGCTCAAATTTTCATAAATAACCCTTCTTCACTTCTTGCATCAAACATATATAATTTACTAATATAATTTGGAAGTTTGGTTCAAAGAGTAATAATCCTAAATGGAATTAAGAATTGAAGCTGAAATTTACAGTTCCGAAGCGTTCGAGAACTGATACATACATTTACTTCTTTCGCTAGCTCACGCGCTCACCAGCTCACGCGCATTAGAGGGTATTTCAGTTGCTGTTATTATTATCATTATTATTTCCATTGTTAGTGTTATAACAATAATAATAATCATTATTATTATTATTATTATTATTGTTATTATTATTATTTATCGAAACAAAATCTCAACTTCAGTAAATTGCCCCCTCGTTTCTTGCATCATCGTGAACCATTGTCCTGCTTCCGTCTAAACGTCGCGTCGTCACTTGAGCTCGGAGAGCAGCTGGAAATTGCATTTTCTTGCATTTCCCTTCTTCATTCCCGTGCGCTTGCAGCTCGCCCGTTGAGCCCGCGCCGCCAGCCATTCGGGCCTCGCTTCTTCCAGCGTCGGCGGCGTCGACGGCGGTGGGGCGCGACGTGGCAACGGCGGCGGGCCAGGTGAATTGGCGAAAGAGGCGCGTCCGCCTCTTCCTCCGCCGCCGCCTGCGCCGCCACCGCCGCCGCCGCCGCGCCGCCCGCCGTCGGGGCGGCGGGGGGCGGGCTCAAAACCGGCCGCGCGGGGCCCAGACCCCGCCCTCGCCTCGGAAGGCCCTCTCGCCGCCTCCGAAACCCCCCGGCGGACGGCCATCTTGCGACGGGGCGGTACCTCCGCGCCGGCCGCGCCACCGCCTGGCGCGAAGCCCCCCCCGGCCCCCCACCCGCCGTCCCCGCCGCCGGCTCGTGAGTCATAAAACACTTTGAATAAAAGGGGCAGAAAAAAAGAAGGGGAGGCAGCGGCGGTGGTGGCGGCGGCGGCGGACGGAGGAGAGTAGAAGAAAACGAGGCCTTACTCCCTTATTTTTTTTTTTTGTGTACATACATAAATGCACCCGGGGAGGGTTCGCGCATCAGATACGAGATCAGAAATAGGATTTGATAAATGATGCGCCGGGCGCGGACTTGTTCGCGAGTCACGCCACCCGGCGGACATTAATTCGGCCATCATTACTGGAGTCCCAGCGGCCGCCCAGAGTCTCTCCGTGGAGAGATGGAAGAAGCGGCGGGGACGGCGGCGGTGGCGGTAGGGGTGGTAGCGGTGGATGCGGAGTTAAAAGCGCCCTCATGGCGGATATGCATCGAGAAGTTTCAAAACCACTGCTCGTTTTCACCACCAATGCGATTTCAGCTATATTTTTCAAAAAAGCAGTTTCGAAAATAAACGTTTTCGAACTCTCTTTAACGACATCAATCAACAGGTGAAGTTCATGACCGATGCATTTGCTGGAGGGATGAGTCTGACACTGGGCTTGAGGCAAAGAAGCAAACATTAACTAAGTATTTCAGCTCTCGCTCTGAAAGCACTATTTGTTCACTGTAGATCAGATTTTCTTGTTTTCTGAATGTTGCAGACACATCATAGTTGTCCAAAATGATTTCGTCACTCTCCAGAACAAGGGAGGGAATCCACATTCAGTCATTACATGCGTTGACAAAGCTGCTCAAATGAACCTCTTAAGTGGAGATGAAGATGGCGGTGGCGGTTGTGGTGGTGGAAATGACAGATTCAGATGAAATAGTAAAGCTGCAATTGATGAAGATGAAAGTCTTATCAAATTAATAGCAAAAATATTTTTTTAAATATTGCTGTTTTGACTTTCCTAATTAGTTAAGTAAGGTTCAGGTAAATTAATATTCATTTATTATATTAACTTTTTTATGGACAGAAGAGACAAAATAAAATGTCAGATTGTAAGAGTAAATTAGGGGCAAAACGTGGAAACTTCAATGCTAACTACGAGAAAACCATAATACAAACGTAAATATTGAGTCAATTCAACAACAGTTTGGTCTTCACTAGTTGAACTGAGAATACACACTGGATAAAATCTAAGTAGTTTTACGGCCGCACCAGATTAGAAAATTGAATAGAAGTACGAAAGGATGCATTACGCGCTGTTAAATAATATCTTTGTTTGTGAACAATTTGTTTGTGGTAAATTCGGGTAATTTCATGCGAAAAAGTAAGGGTACTAGAGCATTTTATTATGATTCAATGGACTTCTGGAATTCAAGACTTCTATTTTGTGATAAATATATCTTTATTATAAATTACCATTAGTCTAACCTGATAAGGGATTTCATTAGCTACATACATGAGGAAATTTTACAGCGTTATGGTTCCCACAAATTATAGGGAGGTCAGTAAAACCACAATTCAGTAATGAAATTTAAGATCATTTGTAATTTCTATAAAGAATTGAAACACTATATCCCTTGTAAGCTCTGACACTTTACTATTTTTTGGAAATTTTGAGACATTTTCATTTGGACAATTAGTTCATTTAACTAGAAAACATAACAAAGACACCTCATATTTTAAGGTTTTTACTTCGTATCTTATTCGCTAATGTAAATTTTGGTAAATTTCAAGGAGTAAATGACGCGTCTCTCCTGAAGTTAAAAATGTAATAAAATTTGCAAGTAAAATGATCAACTGTGTTTGGTCGCAGATTCGTTTCCCTTTGAAAGTTGTTTCACACAGAGAGATTTCCTTGAAGAATAAGGTGTTCCCTGTAATGTTTTTCTTGGAAATAGCTGAGAGCATCCAGACTTTTAAATACTTCACATAATTCACACTTAAGAGTTATATGCTAATTATACGTTATACTGCATAATAGTATCAAGATATTTAAGATGTATACTTTATGTGGTAAAATACTGGTACAGCCATAAATTCTCATAGAAATGTATGCAGTGGTTTTGAAGAAATGAGGTATATTTTCTCTCCAATTCCGCCGAACTATTCGTTGATGCTGCTACCGATGACATAGTCCTCTTATAAGTTCACAGGTGGGAAGCCGCTGAAGCATAATGAGATACAGAAACCATTACACACTGCACCCTGCTAGCTCGTAAACGAGAAAATTGCGAACTTTATCTCAATTATAGCAAAATTGCATCGCCGTGTAATTACATTATTTCGTAGAAATTCTACTTGGAAACGCCTACGAGGGAATAACCTGCTGAAGTCCAGAAACTTGTATTATAAAATTTAATAGTTCTGCGAGAACCTCAGTTTACTTGTGAGATCACATGTGGACTCAGCAGGTCCTAACTGAGGGACAGTTGCGATGTTGACAAAAGATTACGGAATGCTGAGATTAAGATAGCGATAGCCACAAGGTTTGTAATAGGAGAAATCCTGCCATAAAGCAAGAAGTTGTTACGATGCAAATGTAACTTTGAGTTTGAAATAAATACTAATTTTCTATTTTGTCGTTACTAATTTTTCCAAAAGTTTCATTTTCACTGTTGTAATTTATGATTTTTTAGAGAAACAGATGAATTTATCAAGTGGACCTGAAACACATCGAAAAGACGTCAAATGCCCAAAATTTGCGTTTGTTGCAGGGCACAATCTATGGATGCTTACGTCAAATTACAACGCCCCATGACGATTATCTCCCTGGAATGGCAGTAATTAAATAATGAACAACTTGCATTTTATGAGAAAAGCTGTAACCTGCTCCAAAATAAAATAAATAAGCTCCAAAAGAAAATTGCGACCTTCCGTTTCCTCCAGCCGTTGCTTTTATTTTGAATATTTTAGATAGCAACTTTTCCACTTCGTTGGTAGGGAAGAAGAAATTGTATTAATCTAACAGAAAAGATCTAGTGTCATTTAAAAGATTGCAATTGTGCTCTAAATACAATCGTTTTATATATCACGAGTCATAAAAAATGTTTTGAATTTGCGATAATTAAGGAGAAAAGTAAACAAAAGTTTCAAAAAGTTCCAACATTAAGCTATTACCTGGTCAGGAGATTCCTTTCAGCCGTAAATTCTTTACCGCACCTGTATTCACATTGACAAAAACGAATTTTACTGGAAACTACGAGAAAACGAGACTTCAACTGAACTAACATATCCTACTTAATGAACATAATTAAATAGGACTAAACGGTTACGAACTTGAAATTGAAATACACATTACTATACCTAGCGTCTTTTAAAATATACTTCGTAGCCCAGAATTTTCTCCTGTATTTTGATATAAGTTTCTTATGCATTTAGTTTCATAAAATTTCACACCTTCATGATATCAATTATTTATTCGTCAACACGCAACGTTGAGCCTGGAGGTCTGTTTCCCGAGAGTAAATACTGTATTATCCCCGTGCCTCATCATGTTGTCTCAAGGCATGTCAACGCAGCTGTACTCAACAGACGTTTACCGTCATGCAGACAAGGTCGCAGGAATCACGGTTCAGGCGAGTAGCCTTGCAAATTACACACCGCCAAGTTCTCTGAACTCTCATACGCTCCAGCCGTTAACTAAATACGAAATGCATTTGTTCATGTGTTTTGCGTAGTTTGAAGGGCAATTTTGGAGCAACAATTGAAGATTCAACCTACAGAAAACGTATTAATAGATTGAGTTCCAGGCTCAAATGAAATACTAAAGGCGATTATTATTTTTTTCATCATATCGAACGAAGAATAAAGATGCTAGGCTCTAAACAAAAGTAGAGAATGCCGTGAAAAAACGAAGGAAATTCCCGATAGCATGATATTATTAAAATAAAATATAGATATATCAATAGTAAAAAATAGATAAATGACAGAAATTAAAATTTACTTAAGTACTTTGGAAAGGCGTGATCAGAAGGGCTTACCTGATACATTAACCGGCAAGAGTAAGATTTGTTCCCCCAGTGGGAGTTGGGCGATAAATGGGTACCTATGTAATGTTATTTCATATTTATACAAAGTATAATTATATAAGGCCATAGAATACTAAGTATCAAAGGAAATAATTGTGAAGTGTTCTCAAATGCTGGCAACATTTGTTTCTGTAATCATGACTATTCGAAGGAAATGTTATACCGAATAAAGCCTTTATTTACATGCTACTTGAACCAGAAGTAAATTGGGAGATTTAATCTACTGAAATTCAGATTAAAATAAAAGTAAACAACGAGTCAGTGATTAGTTCTGCTTAGAAATTTATTAAAAACCTTCACATAATTTCTATGAAACTGTTGTGTACAAACATTTATTAATTATGACGCTAACTTTAAAAACATACTCCTTCAGATTCTACGTGTGGTAAGGAAAATATGTAAATTTAAGAAAAAATTTCAAGAATATTTTAGGTAATTATGAGGTTTTCATTGATGTTTGGTATCAAATTCAGAATAGTGAGTATCTTCCAAACCAGCAAAGTTTCTTTTGTACACAATGCTATTTATTTTCTCCGGCAAAATTGCTATTGCAATTTTTGCAAGAGACTAATGATTAGACCAGGCAACAAAAATGTAATAATGTCATATTCAACCCTTTCTCCACTTACATTAACTAGACAAAATAGTGACTAGTTTCTAAATATTTCAGTGGGACGATCAGTTGTGAGATTTAAGGCGTACGTATATAAAATGTAACAGGCTGAAAACACACGAGTCATAAATATCAATATTGTTTTTGCAATTTATCGACTTTATTTGTTTTCTTTAGATAAGATAAAACAAAAATTTCATTCGACTTCATTACAAGCGCTTAACAGCAAGAGCCCGAATACTACGGCTGTTCAGCTAGAAACGGTCACACATGAATGACATACATTAAATTAATAACCTCTAGCAATTAATAAATTCGGAAATCATGTCTTTGTAGTTGATAACGCTAACCATAAATAATGCTGATGTTCGTAACTTAAGATTTTTATCTCAATAATGTTATTCAAACCGAAATTTGGAGTTAACAGATCATACCGTTTTACTCTACGTTGAGTTCAATTAGTGTAATGTTTCTGTTTTCTCACTGAAGGCGGTTTTGCACTTTGGCATAGGTTCGCGAATAATTCCCAAACGAACGCCCTGCCAGAATATTCGTGGTGTCCTGTTGTGGTGCACAATTAGCGGTAAAATCTGTGCACTGCGAAGTGCCTCCACTTGTACCATCTTCCTGTCCATTGTCGAAGTCATTGAGCCCATTGTGAAAAACTCTTCTCATACATCCTTCTTCCCTCTTAGCTTGTGCAAGAGCACTCTTCTGGGTGCTTCGTGTGCGGTTGCACCATCTGACATCGAAAGTCTTCTGCATAAAACGGTTCTATTGTTAGATCGTGTATTAGACGGGATTGGGTGGACTTTGATATACCTAAGACTTTCTTCAGCTTGATCCACCTCTTACTGTTTGGAATAAGTGTAATGAGCTTCAACTCGTTTCTTGCCGGAGCCTGAACAAGAGATGGTCAGTACGCAGAGAGATCGTCTGTTACAACCTACTATCTCTGACATAATTTTTAAACCATTACAAATACACAACATATGCCAGCTTGGGTGGCCCAACAGCTTGCAGTATCGCCTAAACATGGGCAGCCGAAGGTTGCAGATTAATGTTCCGCGTAACACAAGTGCTTTTACCTGGTATTTGCGGCGTACTTGATTTCTCATATCAATCACGTATCCCTTTTGTGCTTCATTCCATCCACATTTTTTCATGTATAATCATTTGGCTCTCATGATCATTCTGCCACACTTCATACAGGGAAAGGCAAAGACTAGAGATGGTTCCAAAGGAGGGGGCATGCCCCTCAGTCGATATGTTTTAGGGGCGCCCAGAGAAATAAGAGTCCTGAGAGAGGAGATCTACTGACCTCCCTTATTTCATACAAGAGTTCCTCCTCAATAAATAGAAAAAAACAGTATTCATTTCTCCTTGCTACATAAATAACTTAGAACTGTTAATTTAAATTAGTAGTACATACATTTTTGCTTCGTTTGAATGAAACAAGAACAGAAGCAAATTGCTCCAGATACCCCCTCTTCTTATTAGAAGCCCTTAATTTTTTTACAATTTATCCATTTTATTTAAATTGATTTTCGCATTTTTGATTGCATCACGTCCAAAGGACTGTTCCCACTTTGAATACACTTTTTAAAAATTTAACAATTACAATAGTATTTCAATTTTTGGGGGATGGTGTATCTAAACTGAAAATGAACCATTCCATAAAATACTCGGATGTAATCAAAAGCAATCCCTAATACATAACCTTTCTCCTTGCACATTTTTTTAACCTATTCCATTCTGATATCTTCCAGCTTAAGTGGTCGTACATATTAGTCTGTAATTTAAGAATTTTTACTTACTCGGGTAACTAAACACAATATTAAACACAAACACAATCTGCAAAATAAATACGTACTCTTAGCTTCTACCACAACAAGCACCAATAGTCGATTTTGTGCCACGAATAAGAGAATGTTCTCTTGTCAAATCAGGGAGCTACCAACTGTTGAGAGCAGAATGGGCGTGAGTCAGCAACTCACGCCCTTTGAACAGTCAACAAGAATTTGACATGTCTGTGCCTGATACTGGGTTAACATTACTCATGTTCGTTGTGCACTCAGCGACGTATCGACCTTTTAGAAAATAGAAAATATTAAAAACTCAATTTGTGAAAAAAGGTGACTCATGCCCTTTATGAAATCACCGATTCTATTACTTTCGTGTTTCTATGTCAGAAACCTAAAATAGGCATTATGACTAATATTTTCGAGAGGGGGCTCATTGAAAAATTGAATTAACAAAATAAAATTTAATGTATTCTTATCTTCTTTCACTACTTGTCTCTGTCTCTCCAATCTTCATTCAAATTATCGTTTAAAATTTCTTCAATATCCCGAAACCATGTAATTTTGGGTCTTCCTCGTTCTCTTCCCCGGTGGAAACCTGTTGAAAACAATAATAACTAACAATTATATCAATAATAAGTAAAACGTTAGGTAGTGGTGGGGCCCGTTGGCGGCGGCGAAGGAGGGGCCCGCGGGGGCTCGAGGCGCGACCACCGCGCGCCGCTCACCCGCAGCGACCCCTTTCGGGGCCCCGCGGGCGGGAGCGCGGGCCCACGCCGCCCGTTGAGCCCCCCCCCTGCACTCCCGGTCACCATCTGGCCACGCAACGTCCGTCCACAATTTCTCCCCTTTGGAGGCCCTGTGGGATACCTAGCTGACCCAACTTCCCCCTTCTTAATAGACAACCTACCGAACTAAAAAAAAAAAAAATTGACGATTGGAATTTCCACAGGCAAACCTACAGTACTTTTTTAAAAAATATAATTATTTGAAGACTGGAATTTCCGGAGGTGAACCTAAAAAATATTATAATTATTTGAAGATTGGAATTTACAAAGGTGAACCTACCGCACATTTAAACAAAATATTATAATTATTTGAAGATTGGAATTTCCAGAGGTGTTACGTGACAAAGATCCTACTTTCTATTTGTTAAGATGATACTCGTTTCTTTTAGATGATATTTTTAAAGCATTCTTATAGAAGTAATTTTTGTATTTTTACACTTCTATTTTTTTCTCAATAAATAGCAGGAAGTGTCTGTCACTTAACTTAATTGTGTTTTTAATATCAAATTCAAATTTATCTCCCATTTTATTATAACAAGTAAATTTTTAATCGTGTGAATAACATTATCAAGCAAGATAAGAATAATGATTTTTCAGAAAGAGCTGGTTTCTATCAAAATGTGAGATCGGTGAAGATTGAAAAAAAATCGCGTATTTGGAAATTATATTTTTCTTGAAATGTGAATATTTGAAGAGATCTGTTGTTCGTGCTCCTGGAAAGTCGTTTTCTGGTAAGGAATTTTAAAGGGGGCTAAAAAAATTTTACTTTCTGATTAGATAACACAACTTTCCAGATCATGCTTTGAGCATTTAAATTAGATTAAGGAAAAAGTGTTAGGACTTAAAATTTCTCATCTAATCAATGAATTATTTCTGTCCAAAAATTAGAGATGATCGAGAAGTTAACACTTGCTTTACGGACTCAAAATTCTCTATGTAGAGCCGAAACGGACGCCAAAGAACACAGACTTGAAACCTCTCTGAATTAATGGCGACATTTTGAGCAAAGAAATTTACTTTGTGTAATCTTTTTTAAGATTGCATTATAATAGTGTTCTGAAATTGAGCTGAATGTTATTGAATGTTTCAGAATTAAGAATCGGTAAATGATTAGATACTAAGTTATAATATACTGAAAACATTTTGATTTTAATCAACATCTGCATCAATGTACAAGTATAACTCTTTAAATACATGAAAATAAATTTTGAGTAGAAATATACTAGTATATTGAAAAAACTTAACGGCATTTGAATAAATAAACTGTTATTCTTTGCCATATCTTCCTGCAACTGCTTTACGAGCGGATCCACTGGCTGGATACCACATGGGAGCAACGCAAAAATGCAGACCGCAATAAAGTTTTGTAATGTACTACACCGAGAAACTTGGGAATGCGCGCGTGTAGCACGTTCCAAGTTAAGAGTAACTACGAAGAGATTTACGGTGATTTATTTAAATATTTAAAGCTTCATATTAAGTGTTATTTATTGTGGAAAAGATTCCTCTGTACGACGTTAGTTGGGAAGAAAGCCATTTTACGGTCCAGCCCCGAAGCAACAGTCCATGCTAGCGTTTGCGCTAAGAACCTCGAGAAATTACACATAAAACAGAATTTGTATGGTGGTTCTGTTTCGGTAGAATGGACCATGCGTTACAAATTAAGAAAATTAGTTAGGGGTTTAACAATATAGTACCAGCTCAACGGTACTAACCTGTTTTACGGTAGTGAAAATAATATGCATGAGAATAGTAATTTTGGTACTAAAGATTATGCGTTTGGGAAACGAACAGATACTTTAGTTCCAATAAATATGAATATATAAGATGCCGTTGGAAGAGGATATGTTTCCTTTTATCATATCATTCTGTCGAGAAAACTAATTTTATCAATATTAATTAGTGAATTTCTTTTTACTATCATTAGAAAACGAGTTTTCAAAAAAATATTAATAGCATTTACGATCGCCACATTCGTGGTAAGTACCTTGCATTTCTTATTAAATTTGGCGTCCATGGAGCACCTCTTTTAAAAATACAGGCAGGAAATCATAAGGAAAACAGCTTTGAACTTAATCTCAAAGTATGGTATTAAAAGTACGCAATATACATGACATAACGGAAAATATCCGGCGTGCTCAGTTAGCCAAGTCGACTAGGCCTTACTCTAAAGAAAGTTGATAGTTTAAAATCTCGTCTTGAACACAGACTTGTCCTTTGACTTTCGTGATATATGGTGGGGGTATTACGCTTTTGGATTCATTGAGAGACCTACGCGTATGCCTTAATATTCTAAGATACAATATTTTGCAAGTATTATTCATAAAGAATGTCAAGTTAAAAAGGCGAATGACGAAAAACAAAATTATCCTCATATGGATTAAAATCAGTATCTCTGTAGATCAATATCAATCAAAATCAATTTCTCCGTAATTTAACAATTCGTCCAGCATTTTCAAATTCGTACTACACTCTGGCGAGATAAAATATTATATTTTATCTGTTAGGTAAGAGTGAAATTAATTTTACCAAGAGCCGTTGACAAATGGTATTATGCAAATTATTATTCGTTGCCAGGAACATCATTCTTGTATCTGCAGAATCTTGTATTCTTTTAAAACGGAACAAACTGAAATTTCCTAGGGTTTTGAAGCAGTCAAATTGAACATTCATTGAAGAAACTTGTTATACAAATGAACAATAAATCTAAGAATTTAATTCGAGCAATCTTCCTTTGTAGAAGAGACAGAAAAGAGCACCAAATGATTAACAGAAAAGGAAGATTTCTTATAGATGTGCAAAATGATCAACTCAAACAAGAAGAAGTTAGGTTTAATTCAAGATTAACCCTCATGAAGACAATAAAGCAATTTCACTTCATTTTGTACGTTTTCTTTTAAACGTTATTATTGACTTCACTCGCTCAAATTTTGAGCTTTTGAACGTAAATAGAAACTCAACAAAAGTCTTCTTTCCAAAAGATATGTAAGCAATACTGAAGCAATAATGAAAAGATATTTAAGCAATACTGAAAAGATATGTAAGCAATACTGAATACGGCCTATTCTGGATATAGTGAATGTGAGTATAGTGAACTTTTGGTAATCACATTGGCCCCAATCGACATTCATTACAAAAAAGACCTTAGATGATTTTGTTCTAGTAACCTCTCTACATTGGCTGTAGTGAATAGGAAATAGAACAAATACTTTGCTTCAGAACCGAAAATTCCCACAACGCTAAGAGTTTGCAGGAGGACGGCCTTGTGATTTTAGGTCTTTAACGGCCAATGAAAGGGACTGAGGGACCAAATTTTTTACAGATCAACTATCGCAATTCTGACGAGCATGAAGGCTTCACTGACGCAGACTACGAAATGAAAACACGTGAATTGAAGGAAGTGAAATTCCCTCTTTATCGAACATCGTAAATGCTGTGAAGGGTCTTCCAAAGCCGAAAAAGAATTTGAATGGTTTAGCCGCTTGTGTTGTTCACAGATAGACGGAGCAGATGGTCTAATTGACATCCGTCAGTCAGAGGTCTTACGGACGGACGGACTGACGGATGAAAAACAAGTAATAATGCGACAGTTAATACGAGCAACTATTAAGTAGCGTTTCATGAAAGCAAAAAATAAGGAAAAGGAACATTCAGAGTAATGCTATTTTCTGTGGTTTATTTCACTGGAAATTACGTAGTGTAAACAGAAGAAAATTCACCAGTGAGCACAAAACGTCCAGCACACAACTATAATGTATTTTGAAAGCAGGAATCTACGACATTTTGCTAAACAGGTACACATTATTATTGAGCTTAGTCTAAAGGAAAAAGTAAACTGAGTTTTAGTAATTCTTTGTGTAGAATACCTCTATTCTCCTACTAACGAAATACATTGAATATATCCACTGCTAACGTTATAAATATTAACTTTAAAATAACAAAAATATTTTAAATTGAGCATAAATGAAAAATTATTTTTAAGAAAGTGTCAAGTTGGCTTCACACTACACCTGTGGCCCGCCCACTTCCCGAGAAAAAACCTTGGTGCGCCTCAGCTTAAATTAAGTGTAAGTTAGACATATATGCAGTTTACTTAATACAACAGGTGTATGTAATTTATTTCAACATATTAAAACGTGGGCTGGGCCAAGCCAGGTTTCTGATGTTTACTTCACCAATAAACTCTAGAAGAACTTGGAATTGGAGCCAAGGCTGGAGACAATTGTGTAAAGGGAAGAGAGGTCAGTTACGTAATTAAATGGTTTTTATTTACATTTATAAATGTACTGCCACACCCGTTAACTGAATACTTTCAATTACAAAATTCAGAGATTTATTCGACTGAATGTATATTGTTTCTGATACAAGAAGTGGAAATTTTCTAGTTTACCCATATTAAAGAAGAAAAATATAGTTCCTCTAACGTAATGACAGAATTGATGTTTATTCGATTCGATAGGAATTGAAAGAAGAAATAAATACGTAATTACGACCAAATAAAAGAACTTCGGATTCAGTGAATCGTCCGGCACGTCCGATAAACACCAGAAAAAGACTAACGACTTCACTAAGGTAGGAAATGAACGAGATAAAACGTTCACAACAACCGACGCCCACGTCACCGAGACAAAGCGAGTGCCGACGGCGCACGCGTCCGCGCCCGAAGACATTCCCAGGAAACAGCCTCTCCTGCATCCCCATCGCAGCCGGCACTATTTCTCCGCGAGCATTAAATTTCTCGAGGCGAGACAAACAGTAGGAGATTTAATCCCCGATAATACAGGTCGGGCGTCCGGTAAACAAGAACGCGGCCAATTTCTCCACTTCGTCCAAATAAACCCCGTCCAAACTCACTGCGCGGTTCGGGCGCGGCTGCTGCCACCGCCCCGCGCCTCGCCGCCCCGCGCCGCGCAGGCAAGAAGTAGAAAGTACGAGCTCCATTAACACCTCGGTTCGGGATCGCCCGGCGCCTCCCACAGGCCCCAGAGGGCGAGGCGGGGCGGGGCGGGGCGGGGCGGGGCGGGGCGTGGAGCAGGGGTTGGCAACGGAAGGCGTGCCGCCGATACGTGTACGAGCCGCGAAGAGTGGCATGATAGGCAGAGGCATGATAGACACACTTCGACAATTTGTGTGTTAGGAACGTAGTAGGGATCTTGTGTGGCAAGAGTTTTTATATATGTCTATGCTATCAGGAAGATGTTCATGATAAGAAAGATGTTTATTCTCTCTATTTTTGAGACATTAACGGCAAAGTGATTCTTCCCTGAAGAAGGTCGCACGTCGGGTCCTTTGTACTTAGCGGGATTATACCCGACGACTCCCACATGCCTCAATCAGGTGTGGTGGATCGAGGTGTGGAGCAAGGGTTGGCAACAGACGGCGCACAAGCAGGACGAGTTCGAGCAGCGAAGAGCGGCGTGATAGAAAGGGGCATGATAGATAGGAATGTAGTAGGGAGCTTTTGTGGTAAGAGTTTATGTATTTGTCTATGCTATCGGGAAGATGCTCTTGGCAGAAAAGACGATTCAGTCTTTATTTTTGGGACATTACCGGCTAAGTGATTCTGCACTGAAGAAGGCCGCACGTCGGGTGCTTTGCACATAACGGGATCACCCAGTACCTCCCACAGGCACCACATGAGCCGGGGTCGTGGCGGACCGGAGCCTGGAGTTGGGCCAGGGGTTGACAACGAATAGGGTGCTTGCGTATTCGATCAACGAAAAGAGACATGATTGACACAGGCAGCTTTCATATGTAAGGAATGGAATTGGGGAGCTTATGTGGCAAGAGATCACGTGTTTCTCTATACTACCACCAAGACGGTAGATACGACAATTCAGTCCATAATTTTGGGATACTTATGGCTAAGTGATTCTGTCCTGAAGAAGGTCGCACGTTACGATGTTGTGTCAAATGCCAGAACTTTGAAAACAAATCCATTGCCCATCCCAACATTTGGCTGGATTGTTGGCCACTTTTGAATTTGGATCCACCCAATGCTATCAGTAGTTTTTTTCCTTGCTGATGTACGTCGCTAGAGTAAAGAATGTCAACTTGCTCAGATATATCTACCCGTTACTTGTGTCCTTACCTGGTTAAACGAATGTGGAGTCTCATTAAGGTGAGAATTGTCGGAGAATGTAATTTTACAATTAGTCAAGGTTCTTTTATATGCCGCAAGTATGATATGTCACACAGGATTTTCTTCTGTTTAAAACTCCACATTCAGGTTTGAACTCCTGAAATTCGGTTTGGAGTCTCATGTCACGTCCTTTGCAGAAAACCTTTCAACGGGATCGCGCGGTACCTCGTACTTTCAACGGGATCGCGCAGTGTCCAAGAAGAAGCAGGGGACGTGGCGTGTAGGGGTAAGGAGCAAGGGTTGGCATCTAACGTTTCTTAAATGGTTCATGCACGAACCCATTTATCTATGCTGCTAGGAATAAGTCATGACCCTAGTATACAGGGCAATGTGTCGCTTCACATTATTTGCGCCTTCAAGGGATATTGTTAAAGAAATCTCCAGACTTCCATTGCGGTCTTGATAGAAATATTTACCAACTGGGTGGCCTAGGCTCTCTCTGTGCGTACGGGGAGAGGCGGGGTGATGTGTGGTGTGCGGTGATGTGGTAGTGCCGAGCTTGTGAAGCTCTGGCGGGGAAGAGACATGGTGGGGAAGAATTGCTATATGAAGATTGAAGTTAGGATTGCAGTTCAAGGCTTCTGCGGTAAAATATCGTATGTCTGTACAATCGGAAGACACCGCGTCCAAGGCAGAAAAGTCACAGAAAATGACTATTCGCGCCATCTTAGGGGCAGAATGAATTTGCCCCGAAGAAGGCTCTTGTGCCGTGAGTGTGTATGGTCTGAAGAGGCCTTGCAGTTGGTGAGAGGTATGATTTTGTAGGTCAATAGCGGAGGCGATTGGGACTTTCTGACAGAAAGAAGACACACTTTTGGCAAAAAGGTCTATGTTTCTGCCCTGATTATTAGAACCATATTCACAGGAGAGTCAGTGTGACCTTAACATTGCTAGATGTCGCAGGACTGCCGGGAGGTCTTGCAGTGCTTTTGTGGTTTGTTTTCGGATAATGTAACCTGAAGTAATTTTGTGTCTTTATTGTCAGTCACAACATGCCCTGGAAGAAAGATCGTTCATCTCTCACTATTCAAGCCTTCTTTATGAACGTTGCTCGGCGTATCACTCCCAAAATGAGCATGATGAAATTAGAATTAGTATTTAAAACAGTCAGAAATAGTACGAGTGTCACATATGATAACACGCAATGTGCAGATAAACAAAGTTATTATTCGTAACATAAAGGGCAGTAAAAGTTGTTAATTTTATAAATATGACTGTCCGAAATCTTTTTGGATCTTTTTGAACTTTTACATCTATCTAAGTGACAGCCTTGCAAAATAATTTCAAAATAAAGAACAGTATTTCACAATTATTGTAAATATCCACGTCAAAAAATTGACTGCCGTATTATCAAAGAAAAAATAAGAGAAGACTGCAGAGAACTCGAAAGACACACTAGGCGTATTTGTCCTCAACCAAAACAGAATTATAATTTAAGAACACGCATTTCAACATATTCGAGGGTATGATGTATTTGATTTCTGACTATATTTTGTTTTGAAATGTTCTATCGAACATAGCTATTAAGGACGACTTTTTAAACGCCCTTTTTCCGTAATGAAAACAGTCTGCCCCCTTTCTTCGCGCACCCCACGTATAATTCATGACAAATTTAATTTCATGAGAAATAGTTCAGATGGGGAAATTCCGCATTTACTTTCGATCGTAAAAAATGTTTATCTCAGAATTTATTCACAGAACACATAGAACGTCCTTAACAAGATAATTAGAAAGTATTCTAGTACTGTGCGCAAACGAAATAGTAACTGTTAACAACAATCAGGATGGTGAAACTATTTTAATGATGAAGATAATGGATAGTTAATGATGGAGATTTACTGATGGATAGTTACCACCCCTAATAATTAAGTTTCGTAACAATCTATTATGAACGTTATATGGGAATTTATTGTTAGGGGTTATAATATTGCATTTTTTAAATAGTTTCTCTCTGGGTGCACAATCCTATTTTGAACCGTGAATACTTATCTACAGTTCCGGGAGATGTACAATGCTACAACCCTTCTCCTTGGACCGTACCAAAAATAGAACGCGAAGGCGTGTTGCGCCCAGAGACCGAAACCAGGTTGCAGACCCCTGGCGCTCGGGATCAGCACGGCGGGGGCGAACGAAGCAGCAGCAGCGGCGGCGGCAGTGGCGGCCTCCTCCACAGGAGCAGCAAGAGCGGGAAGGTAGGCGAGTTTATCTGACTGCCGGCGCGGCGAAGCTGCGAGAAGGTAACGGCTCCGCCCACGCGCGGGGCGAACCACGCCGCGCCGCTCGCCCACCCGCCCGCCCGCCCGACCGCCCGCTGGCGCGCTATACACTGCAGCGCCGTGGGATTACCGTAGGTTACTCGGCGCAGCTCTAAATCGAGTCCTCCCCCGTCCCCCCCCCCCATGGACCGAGAACTTCGCGTTCGCTTCCCGCGGGGCGGAGGTGGGCGTGGTGGGGAGGGTGGCGCCGCGGGGGGGGGTTGGGGGCGGCAGGGGGGTTGCGTCGGTGGCGTGGCACCCCCGCCCGCGCCGCGCCGTCGCCATTACGCCCCCTTTAAAACAGCGCCGGTTCTTTTTCTTAATTAGAGGCGAACGCCTGTGCGCCGGGGCGCGCCCGTGCCGGGGCCCGCTGCCGCGCCGCGCCGCGCCGCTCGCGAGCGGAGCCGCCCGTTGCTTAGTGGGGCGCCGCCAGGCATTACACCCAAATGGAAACGAAGAGCTCCTCCGAGCCGCCGCCGCCGCCGCCACCGCCGCCTCCGCAGGCGAATTAGGCCTAGCGGGCGCTGGCGGTGGCGACGGAGGCGGTGACAGAGGTTGCTACGGTGGAGGCAGTCGTGATGTGTAGGCGGAAAAGACAGTAGTGGTGGTAGGAGAGACGTGGCCGGGATGGGGAGAGCAACCGTGGTGGGTGTGGTGGTGGTGTCGGTGGTGGGGCAGGCAAAGGTAGTGCAGGACGTTGGCGAAGGTGATGCCCTAAATGGTTGTGGCGAAGGAGGCGGCGGATGAGAATCATTGTTGGAGAGGTTGAAGCGGCTGTGTTAGAAGAGACGGTGGTGGTGTTGGAGGCGGTAGTGTTGGAGGCGGTGGTGTTGGAGGCGGTGTTGTTGGAGGCAGCGGTGTTGGTGGAAATGGTGTTGGAGTGATGTTGGAGACGGCGGTGTTGAGGCGGAGGTGCGGCAGTTGGTGTTGTTGGAGGAAGTGATGTTGGAGGCTCGGAGTTGGAGTCAGTGGTGTTGTGAACGCAGTGTTGGAGACGGGGGTGTTGATTAGGGTTGGGATGCCAAGGCCGTTGCAGGCAATTGTGGAGGTGACGGTGGTGTCGTGGGCGATGGCGGCGGAGAAAATGATGGTAGAGAAGGTGCAAAGGGTGGGCGTGGTGGTAACAAGGGCGGGTGAAAGGCGGAAGGAGCGATGGCGGCGGGGCTACTTGTGCGAATTCGACGCTCTCTGTGCCGGGGACTTCGCGCATAGCGTGCGGATACGGGCACTGTGAGAAAAAGAAAATTCATTTCGAGGCCAGGTGTTGCCGTTTTTCGCAAGTGTAGGTTTTATTTTTGCAGTTCTGTTGTGGTGATTCATTTGGTTTAGTATCATTATATTTAGATTAGATTTATTTTCATAGCCACTCTGTATAACTCTGGGATTAATTACAATAACAGTAATAATAATCATAATTATAATAAACACAGAACAATGGGTTATAAAAATACAACACCACCAATAAAAATATTATAATAAAATGAATAATTGTACTAGAAATAAGTTAATAAATGTCTATGATAAAACATAGGCAACCTGTGTATTCAAAACTCGAAGTGGCTTCTCGCGCCATTGAATTACCGCATCGCACTATACTAAGGGTTTCGAAATCTATTTCACATTACATTACACTTCACACTATGCAATGATTACAAGTGCATAGTTTTATAATTCAACGATATGGCGGGGTCAGAGGAGTGATAAGGATATTCACCTGTTTAAAATTAAAATAGAATATCATTTACAAATTTTTGCAATTTTCGTAATGCAATTTTTATTCAGCGACAGATGGCGCAAGGTCTATGTTATTTAGGATCAATCATTCATTTATCAAATCAGATTCAATTTTATGATTTTCAATTTTGACATATTACTATTAGTAATGTACAGCATCAATAACCTAATTATTAGCAGGGACAAACTCTTGATTTTACTATTCAATTCATTATTTACTGTGCAGTAGAGCCAACATTAAAATAAGAGCAATAATGGAAGGATGTTGGTCGCCAACGGATAGCTTCACTCGGTGTTTGTGTCCGGTGAATTAGGCCTAGAAGCCACTGAAGCAGTAAGGCGGGACCAACACAGCGACATTGAGAGTCGGGTTTGCTTCCCGTGACTCGGCTTCCAGTTTTGTGTTAATTAATTGCAATCCTGTCCATTATACGAAATTGATGTCAATATCCATTGTAATTAGTTAAACATTTCATTTGGTGAAACACCGCATCTTGCTGCGCGGATCGTGACCAAAGTTTCGAAGCAATAAAATTAAATTCTTCGTTTTCGACTTATGTAGAGGTTAGCCTAAAATACTCGGGGGTTACACCAATCTCTAAGCTTTATTCATAATTATACTTGCAAATTATTCTTGAAATGGAATAGAAAAGACAAGTGCTAAGTAAAGAATATTTATTTTCCCTTTAGCTCTTTCCTTGTATCTAAAATGCACAAGGAAACGAGTTTAACAGAAAACATGTAGCATGGGAAATGAAATTTTGCTTGATACCAAAATCGCATACAGAACAAACAAAAATTAATTTTGTGGGTATTGAAGCCAAGCGAAGTTCACTATCAGAACTTCGTGAGTGCAACGGACTGAATTATTGGAACATTAATAGCGCATAAGTGTCTGTTTCTAAAGATTTTGCTACTTTTCATCTTTAAAAGAATTGTACTTGAAATAGTGGTTAAAAGCAGAACCGTAATAAAATAATGTGAAATTTATTTGGGGCCAAAAGTAATTAATTCAAAGTTTTAGAGAAATGTTATGTACTACATCTCTTAAAGAGTCTCATGAAATGAGGAATTTAAATTTAAAAAAAGTTATCTTGAGTTCGGGGTACTTGTAATAATGTGAGTATTGAATCATAAGCATATGTCTGCATGACAGACAACTATTCTTACCACATAGGGCTGTAAATCATTCAGCATATGTATGCAATTGCACGATAAAACGAGTTATATGATCAGATTCAATGACCTTTTCATTTATCCAACACGATCGAAGCTGATAACAAAGTGTATAGTTCAATTATTTACACTATCTACTAAGATAATATACATCCTACAACTCCTTTTAAAATAATTATAGGTTTCCGTACGTAACTCGCAAGAATAGACACATTATAACACAACTAATAGGTCGTGAGAAGCAGCTAGGCTGCAAAATGTAACCTGGAGTGTGCTATATACGATCCGTAGAAACATCCTGTGTTCAACATACTCTCACTCTCATTGTAAGCCTTCTTGAACATCCGGTGGACTAAAGCATGGGAGGTCGCATATGCGAGCTGTCTTGTGGCTTGAAAACCTTGGACACAGAATAGACACTATTCTGTGTTCGAAGAAGACTAAATATCTCGTTTTTTTCTCTAGTCTCTGTGTAACAATACACCAATTCTTGGAGCAAACGACGGGCATTGTCACTGCCACCATTAATTTCTTACCTTGCCTGTTCTTTTCCATTGTTCGTAATGCGGAACCACAGTGATTGTAACACATTGCCCGGATGATACAAAAGTTTTTTATAAAAACGTTGCCGTTTTTATAAAAACGTGTATCGCAGCCCTGATACCCGCTTGTACAGTCTCTGAGTACACTATTATGAATGATCAACCATAATAATCTTGGCTCCTCCTATTAGTTCAGTAATATTGATATTTCTTTTAGTACTTCACGTGACCTTTCTTCCCAAAACCATGATAGTAGTACTATTTTTGATTTCTAGATAGGTATTATCTTGAGGTTATTTGAATTTTCTCTATTTTTTATTTTATTTCCAAATTATTTTACACATAACTGCTTAAGCTGAACTGTAATGGAATAGGCAAATGTATATATCATTGTAAGACATTGCAACATTAGACACATATCTTCCAAAAGTTACTTAAAGTGCCAAACACGTAAAATGGATATAAATATACTAGTTTAAAATAAGACATTACAATAAATAGAAGAAAACACACATGAAAGACAATTGGCCAACAGAGTGGCACATTCTACTCACACTACGATTTCGTATATACTACACCATGTGCCGTGTGCCTAAAAATTCAAGAAAATGTTTTAAAATGCAATTATATCATCTTGTAAGACCACAAGATGGCTCCTCAAGCCACCAAGATCTCCTCGGCCCACGTGTTCCCATTTTAGAACAGCATGCATGTTTCCATAAACGAGAAATATGTAGTTGGCGTCTTCCCACAAGCTTTCCGATCTAGGTGAAAGTACAAAATATTGTTAATTTTTAAGAAATTGACGACTTAAAATAAGAGGGTAAACAAATAAATAAATAATACGACAATTGAAATAAAAATAGTTCTTAGTAAAAATTATGGACTTTCTATTAGCAAAACACTTCCTCAGAGGAGGAATCATAAGACTCATCTTGTCTTAGGAGGGAGGTGGGGGAGGAGGCCGCCATTTCACGAAAGCCACAATTTTCTGAGCTGTCAAGCGGAGACAGTGCCGTAGGCCTCTGCACGCATGCACTTCCGGTGGCGGGGCGCTGGGTGCGGGGGCGGTGCGAGGGCGGCGTGGGGGGCGGCGCAGGGGGGCGGGGGCGGGTGCAGGGCGGCAGCTGCGGGCGACGTCCGCTGGGGAAGCCATAAACTGCGCAATTGCATGAATCAGACGCGTCCAGCCGGCTGGCAGCGGTCGCCTCGCCGCGCCGCGCGGCGCCTCTCCTCGGCCCGCGCCCGCGCCCGCGCCCGCAATCTGGGTCGCTGCACATGCACCGCGGAGGCCGCGCTCGCCGACGCCGCCGACGTCGACGCCGACGCTGCCGACGCCAACGCGGACGTCGCGCCGCGGAGGCCACGCATAGCGCTTGGAGAGCCCGTGCCGACGACTACGTTCGAACATACGAGTGGACTGATAGTTGAACATGAACTCGTGGTACCGTGGTAACGTAGAGTTAGACATACTCTCGTGGTACCGTGGTAACGTAGAGATAGACATACTCTCGTGGTACCGTGGTAACGTAGAGATAGACATACTCTCGTGGTACCGTGGTAACGTAGATTTAGACATGCACTCGTGGTACTCGTGGGTCCATATACTCATGGTACAAGGGAGACTGCAGAGGCAGACTACGCTCTCCCCCTAGAAAATAATTTACACAACTAAAAATTATTTTTAAAGTTACTGATGTGCTTCGAAAAAAGGGGACATTATTTGTGAATATACTTTTAAATATTCGCTATTATCGAACTATTAATTAATATTTAAAAGCTTGTCTCCTTGTTTATATTCAAACGTTTTTTTCTAGAAAATGTGTTATCGGTATTGTCATTTTTAAAATCACTGATAATATATTTATTTAATTTTTTTATAAAGTAAACGCATACCAAGTGAATGCAATCTATAAAATCAATAACAAAGAATGTATCTACTAAATACGACAGACGTAGAAATTTGTAAAAATAATATGACGCAAATAAACGTAACTCCAAAAGAAGGTATTGTTCATAATCAAATAAACTGAAATTTATTATTAATGCAATCTTATTAAGAATTCGGCTCATTTAGATTTGAATGAGGTGAGACCAAATGGTTTCGACTTCCAGAATATTGAGCCCTAGGAATATCAGGTCCCCCTCCCTTGATTTTTCTGGGGCTGACTAGTTTTTCAATGTTTGCTAGAACGCAGTTTTCAATTCTTTTTGAGTTCCGAACAATCGTTTTTGAGTAAAGCTTACCTTTTTCTAATTGCTTGGAATAATATTATTTTAATCCCATTTTTGCACTTGTTAATTTCAAAATGTCTCACTACAATGCAGTAATAAACTGTGAGGTTAAAATATTTCAAATCGCAGTTTGTTGCCTCTGCACTTCCCTTGTCATTATATATATAATTTTATTAAATCCCTCTACAAAATCCGAGGAACTAAAACTAGACTGAAACAAGGACAAATTGCATCTTCTTAACCTGCGAAATTCAAGTTATTACCGAAGATTGTGAGCTAAAATCTGGGGGAACTGACTAATCAAATACAAACAATTATTACTAATATTTGTGCAAATGAATCATTGTATTGCATTCATATATATATATATATATATATATATATATATATATATATATATGTTTTCTTACTTTCAGTTAGTTTAGGTTAATTTTCTACCCCATAAACAAATAAGAGACATATATTCCTCGTTGATATGACGAAAACTCATCCTATTCCAAACATCCACCAGTCCCTACTTCTATCAACTTATATTCATTGTAAATGTGTTATAATTGTTTGAAAAAGGGAAACAACAGAACATGGCTGATTTTTTTAGAAAAATTATCTTTCAATTACGTTTAATAAAATAATTCATTAATTTAAATTAGCGTTGTTTGAAAATTGTATGCTGAACTTCACTATTTGCGTTTCCTGAGGAATTATATGAACTTTATTAGTGATTAGCAGATACTTCTTTTTTGATTAGTATGAATAAACGTTCGATGCAAAAGATAGGCAAGAATGTGGGATGTCTTTGCTCTTCGTTCAGCGACCAATGAATTGACGAGTCCAAGGAACATTAAGAATTGGAGTTTTAAGTATGACATAAAATCAATCCAATTCAACTTCTAAGCGGAGCAAGGGAGGCCTAAACTACACACCTGTTGTATTCATCTTATATTTTGTTTTTTATTATTTTATTAAATCACTTATTTCTTCCCTTCCTTGCTCAATTTTCTCGCAGCTGGATTTTCTGAACGACCGTTGACACTGATGCAATACCTATCATTTGTTAGATAGGAATGGCCTGCGGCCAAATGCCGCATTTTTCTACAATGTTTTATAGATACACGACACACACAAAATCACACACACATTCACGTGCATCACGTTTCTTCTCCTCTTTTTCTTGGTGGTGCCTCGTTGATGGAATTTTTAAAGTGAATTACGAGAGCAACATGAATAAGCAACACGCAATATATTTCTAACACGAAGGGATGCACCATTATCAAACATTGTGAATATGAAGTTGAATGTGAAATTTACTTCAAATTATTTTTGGATATATAATATTGAAGAGTAGATATTCTTTTTCTAATATCGTATTAGTTTTCTCGATATTTTGATGTTTCGATGTTTTCTTGCAAGAAATTCCGAATATGACTGCGGCATCACGCTGAGTGCTCGTGTAGTATATTTGAAGAGTGAGGAAGCCAAATGTGTTTCTGGAGTTTCTCTTTCTCGTATTATCCACAGTATCGCTTGTAATATTGTTCTTTCGTATGTTTTCGTGGTTCTCCATAACTTAACAACCATGCTTCCCTCCGTGTTTCAATTGAACTTAGATGATGACAGAACTCACTTTGCACTGCATTTAACTGTGTATTTCAGAGCTGAACTGTGATACTCGTAATTGTAACTTGGAAATAATGATTCAGGTTTTATCAAACTTTCATATATTGATCTTAAAAGCTGTTTGCAAAGTACTACTTACATTTATGCAGAAATAGTAGTCTATATTACGTAAATGCTGAATTCTATGTTAAACATTAAAATAAGCTTGTACTCACAAAGAAATGCAGGTTGCCCTCCCTTCCTTAATTTTCTGCTTTCTTACCTGAAATAAAAGGTGAGATGTTAATAAAATGTCATATTTTTAATACTACAATGGAGATTACTGGAATATTAATATTTATGGTTATTGTGCTGACAAACGAGTACAATATGCATAAGTGTTTTGACAATGCTTCTGACAACGCAAATGTAATTACACAGGCGGGAGTTGGCTAGGAAACGTTACGCTTAAGGCAATAAAATGGGAGAAACTATGAGCTGATAAATTGAAGGTTTGAAATGCTGATTTGTATTTTTAAGTTATCTCATCAACCACCCGAAGGTGCTTTATCTCTGGCGGTTGAGTTTCATTACTCTGTCTCTCTCTCTCTCATGTTGAGAGAATGGACGAAATAATATTCAAGTATTTTTGACGTCTGGTAGAGTGTGATAATTTGGGGTGACGAGCTAAGAATTTTCATTTAATTTGAAGAAAGAAGAAATTCTAGAAGAGCTTAGAGAAAATAAAATGTTATTTCCAGTCTGCACCCCAGTTTTTCAGCCGATTTCATCACCATCTCTACCAGAAAAGGATACATTGGCGCATCGTTAGATACTTCACTCTGGATTGGCCACGCGACTGGGAAGATCCCTGTGCACGATTTCGTTGCCTAAATCCGCTCCGCGAGACAACAAAGAAAGTCATTCACTTCACACGTCACGTTGCACATGGCGTAGGACGGAGATTGCTCGCGGGGGCGTTCACGCCCGCTGCACGGGGCGATTCAAGGAGCGAGAGCGTCTGCTGATTTAATTACGTCTGCGCCACCGCCAGGGCGAAGCGGCCGCACAGCCACTGCCAATGGCGGGCAGCGGGCGGCGCGGAAGACGCCATTTTGAATGGCTATTGAAAACTAGCGAGCGGCGGGAGATGATAAGGGTTTTCTTTTTTACTGATTCGTTATTGCTTGTTATTGCCTTCAATAGGAACTCGACATACAACTGGATTACGAGGATCGCAATTAGGAGGGAAATACGAAAAGAGTTGAATGATTCTGCATGTTCTCTTTTGGAGGGAATTATGGGAGAGATGTATTAAGACAAACCGAGCCAAGTTACTATCTGGTTAATTACTAATTAAGTAAGTCTGACCATGGGCGTTAACTGATTCCAATGATCTGGGCGACAAAAAGCTGTCAGACTATTTGTCGGCACTCGATCATTAGAACCTTTTTAACGCAGTTGGTGTATACGTCACTATGTTGAACGCTTTTATTTAATTTAAACTCGGGATTCTCAAACCTTTTTGTCTCGTCTAATGGAAAATTCTAAGGCACGGCCTTAGGGTTGAGGCAAATCTGTCCGGCTTTGCACTTTAAACTTTCGAGCGGACACAAACTAATTACTTATAGACAGAACATTTTAAATTACTACATTTTTGTTGTTATTTAAAGTCGCATCAACTAATTGGTCATTAGCGACCACTATTGGATTTAACTTTATAGTATGAGGATGAAACGATATGGTGATGATAGGGGGTGAAAGAATGAACACATACAACCATGTCGGGACTCGAACCCGCGACCCCTCGGTCCGAGATCACTACGGCACTACTGTGCTTTAGCCACGAGGCCGACAAATTAGTCCGTTTGTAATGTAACTGTATAGCTTAGGTGTCAACGTTACTAAATATCGCAAATACTTAATACACAATGCCAGTTATATATTTGTTTTATATGATATTTTCATATTATTTTGGTGGCACACCCACATAATTTCGCAAAACACTTCTCTGCGCAGCACAGATGTTTAAGATCAAAGGTTCGTTAAAGTATAATAAGGTTCTGAATTTGGATTGGATGTAATTGAATTCTGCCTAGTTAAAAAATGGTAAATTTTATCGGAATAATTCAATAAACAGAAAACAAATGATTGATATTGAGACAGGAATCGCTGAGTTTCATGAAAAAAATACGAGTACTGTATATTGTTGCCATCCTCTAGCAGTCTCTTCAGAAATAAAGATTAGCCTCTCTGAATTTGCTGCGATTTTCGACATGAATGGATTTTCAGCAATGTGTGAATCACAAAAACAATTGTATTGCGATCTCAAAGCAACGATTTGTATTTTTTAACAACATTGCTCAAGATAATACATTTTTATACAATGGTTGCAAGTGATTACTGAAACTATAAGAAATATTGCCCGTTTTTATTTCCTAAATAAATATTCTTACAAAGATCAAATAAAAAATATAATATGTTTAGTATATATTTTCTCGGAGTTTAATAAATTGAACACGTTTAAAAATGTATTTTAAATTATTACAGAAATATATTAATTGTTTGACACACATGCCACTAGTTATATTTACAAGTTGCTTATGACTCAAACAATAAATGTATTTCTAATAAGTGAACTAATTATAATTAACTATTCCATCAGCAGCAATGGGGATAGAAGGAGAAAACGTTGAAGAATGTCAAAATCATTCCCATCCGTGCAAAATGGGGAAGGCGATGAAACTCAGCAAGAACCCTGAGCAACCTAACCAGCAGCATGAAAGGAAGATGATGACAACTCCCAAGGAGCTTAAGAGAACGTGATTTCTTGGTTCTCCGGGAGACGCCGCGTCGTTGGCTTCTCAACCAACGACGCGGCGTCTTCCGGACAGCCAAGAAATCATTGATTCGAGCCGCGGAAGCCTACGAGCTTAAGAGAACGTCACACTTTCCCCGCATCACGGATCGCTTCATAGCCAAACGCAGTGTGCGTGGCTACGTAGCCCATAGATTCTGCAAACGGCGGCGGTGGCGGCGGCCTCGAACGGCAAACAAATCAGCATAATGCGCGGAGCCGTCTTAGGTGCCGCAGCGCCTCGAATTTCAGCGGCATCAGTTTTCATTGGGGAGCATCCTGCAGGACAATGTTATCTAATTAAGCGCTCTGCGTGACGTCATTTAATTAAAATAATTGACTTAGGCCCCGCGCGCTGTTTGAAGATCCGCGCGCTCCGGAAAAGGAAGGAGGCGGGTGAGGGGAGCATGGGGGTTGGGGTGGCGAGGCGACGATGTTGGTGGCGGCGGCGGCAGTGGGTGAAGGGGGTGAAGCGGGTAGTCACGGCCGCATGGGAGGAATGGACGGTGGAGATGTCGGAGGCGGCGTAGATGGAATAAGGGGTGGGAGGCGGTCACGGCATGAGAGTGGTGGCGGAGGTTGTAGTGGTGGAAGGGTGGTGATGGGGGCCGAAGGGGTGGAAGAGTGGTTGGACAGCAATGGAGAATGGAGGCATGGAGGATGGAGGGTGGCAATGGAGGATGGAGGGCGCAGCGGAGGATGGAGGTGTCATAGGCGGCAAAGTGGTGTCAGACGTGGGTGGCGCGGACGGCGAGGAAGTGGCGACGGAGGTGGCAGTAGTAGCGATGCCGTGGCTTGCCGGGAAAGCGAGATCGACATGGGAGGCGTCTGTGGCTTGGTCGGCGTGGAAGGTGTGAGCCACGTGGGTGGCATGGATAACACACGTGGCGGAGTTGTCCAGGTGTTGCAGAAGTGGCAGAAGTGTAAAGGGGCAGCGTTTGAATGGCAGATACGGTGTAGAGTGGAGATGGAATGGTGGCGAATATCGGCTCCGGCCGGACCGAGCGCGCCGGTGACAATTTCGGCAGCTAATGAAGATGGCGTGCCACCGTCATGGAAGCGACGATGGAAATGGCAGCGGGGGAGGCAGAGGAGAAGATTTGTTTCCTGGCGTGTCGCGTGCCTTGCGTCTCTCGGAATGAAATCTTCACTGCTCAAGTTTCAGTTCAAGTGTTACTTCCAACAAAAGTCAGTTTACAGTGGGGAAAAAAAAGATTGTTCGAGCTCCTGAAAAAGAAGAGGGGCGTGCAATTGGGAGTGTGCTGATAATTAAAATTTTAATATGAAAATATTTGAGTTTCAGCGACAATTAACGTAAAATGTTGGATATATCTCGATGAACTTTTATCTATGAAACTATTTTTTTGGTGCACTTTTCCTGTAAAGTTTGTACACAGGCAATACTTCGGTTAATGAAGCTTCACTGAAGCATTGCAGCAGTTTCCTTATTAATATCTCTTGTTTGTTAGCGTTGATAGAAATTCATCGAGGAAATGCAGATTCCTAGTAAGTGCTTTCTCATAAGTAATTTAAGTAAAAGGGTTGGAATAATTTAGTGTATATTTCTACTGCTTACTAATTGGTTACTTGAGTGATCGATTCAAATCCTCACTATATTTTATACGCTGAGGAAAAGAGTCAGTTCTGAATAGTTTATAAGAGATCGACACAAAATACCATAAATGTGCTACTGTTGGATAGGGAAGACCGACGGGAAATTACCCATAGGTCTTGTATTAAACTGATTTCAGGCGAAAAAATAGAAATTTTCAGATTCTGGTAACAGTATGAAAACAGGCCACCCACGCACATTACACTGCAACATACTTTACTTCCGAGCGTAATTCGGAAACGATGCGTTCCAAGCCCCTACGCCCACCCTCCACGTACACGCACGGATTTTCGGCGACGTACGTTTCTAAAGCCGTGCTTTACTAAATGAGTTCTTTTTGGACCTGACGCTGCAAAACATTTTATCACCATGCACAAATCGGAAACTACATTCTAGGCATTCCCCTCCTGCTTTCACGGATGGGTTTTCGACAATTTGGGCTTTTGTTCGGAAACGAGAAGAATCTCCAAATGTAGAAAACGTAAACTGAAGAAAAAAAGCAAAATAATCTTCCTCGATTAAATTAAAGTTACTGTTTAATTTTCGTAAGTAATACTTCGAGTCCATGAGAAATTATGAAAAAACTCATATAATTCTCTCTGAGAAAAATGTCGATTCTGACAGAGAATTTTCGATGCGCATGTGGTATTTATATTTTGTAAGATTGTTTTAGGAATGATAACGTAATTGCACTTGCAAATGAATCTTCATTTCTGCAATATACGAAAACATAATTTCAATAAAAATACGCGAGGACTTCTGCCTACGAGGACTTCTGCCTACGAGGACTTCTGCCTACGAGGACTTCTGCCTACGAGGACTTCTGCCTACGAGGACTTCTGCCTACGAGGACTTCTGCCTACGAGGACTCTGCCTACGAGGACTTCTGCCTACGAGGACTTCTGCCTACGAGGACTTCTGCTTACGAGGACTTCTGCCTACGAGGACTTCTGCCTACGTGGACGTCTGCCTACCAGGACTTCGGCCTACGAGGACTTCCGCCGACGAATTGTTACATTTCATTGATAGACATTTCATGAATTGAATAATTTGTGTAATTTAATATCAACGCTTAGGAATATTAGATTATTTACTCCCGCGCAGTACATGGTGCAATGCCGAAACGCATCGTTAAAGTTCAGGCAGTTCAAAGTACGTTTCTAGTGTGCAGCTACTCGACTTTTAAAACAATGATTTAGAATGTTCAAATGATCGCATATCTAATTGCACCTTATATTGATTTTCAATATTTTTTAATTTAAGGTAAGCCCTGAAGATGTCCACGAAAGAATGACCGAAACGCTGACCAACTAAACCAAAACTACGCATCGCGCGAACGGCTGACAGGAATCACCATGAAGTTCGTTCGCGGCACACACAGGCGCAACTTTTCCGCACTCGCGCTACCCCCCCCCCCATCTCGACCCAGCCACGCCTCCGGCAGCCTCGTACGCACCCAACCGCACCACGGCGCCCCTCCCGCTCTCCTCACGTAGCGGCGGCGGTGGCGACCGCGGGCGCGAACACGCGGCAATCCCCCTTTGGCTCAGCAGAAAACACGATCCTCATTATGGGTGGGCGCTTAAGCCGCTTTCAACGCGCGCAGGCGGCCGCGGGCGGTCGCGGACGGACGGCGAGGACGCGGGAGCGGGAGGGAGATCGAGCGGACGTGTCGGCGGGAGGGCGGGAGAACGAGAGGGCGGGAGGACGAGAGGGCGGGAGGACGAGAGGGCGGGAGGACGAGAGGGCGGGAGGACGAGAGGGCGGGAGGACGAGAGGGCGGGAGGGTGGGTGGACGGGAGGACGAGAGGGCGGGAGGACGAGAGGGCGGGAGGACGAGAGGGCGGGAGGACGAGAGGGCGGGAGGACGAGAGGGCGGGAGGACGAGAGGGCGGGAGGACGAGAGGGCGGGAGGACGAGAGGGCGGAGGACGAGAGGGCGGGAGGACGAGAGGGCGGGAGGACGAGAGGGCGGGAGGACGAGAGGGCGGGAGGACGAGAGGGCGGGAGGACGAGAGGGCGGGAGGACGAGAGGGCGGGAGGACGAGAGGGCGGGAGGACGAGAGGGCGGGAGGACGAGAGGGCGGGAGGACGAGAGGGCGGGAGGACGAGAGGGCGGGAGGACGAGAGGGCGGGAGGACGAGAGGGCGGGAGGACGAGAGGCGGGAAGACGAGAGGGCGGGAAGACGAGAGGGCGGGAGGACGAGAGGGCGGGAGGGTGGGTGGACGGGAGGGTGGGAGGACGGGAGACCGGGAGGGTGAGAAGACGGGAGAGCGGGAGGGTGGGAAGACGGGAGGGCGGGGGGGAACGGGAGGGAGGGATGACGGGAGGGCGGGAGAGCAGAGCAATCTGTTGTGCGAGTAAGTAGGTGGGTGGGTGGGTGGGTGACCGGCTTGCTGGCTGGTTGAGCGGGCTATCAAGCAGGCGAGCGAGTGTTAAGGAGAGGGAGAGTGCGGGCAGGAATGCAAGCGGGCTTGTGAGTGGGTGAGGAGTAGGATGGAGAGAAATGGTGAGGGGGAGAGAGGCAATGTGTGGGAGTCTGAGAGTGCAGACGAGCAACAGAACGGACGGACTAGAGAGCGCAGGCGAGCAAAAGAGAGTGCATTAGAGAAAATGGGCAAAGCAGATATAGAGGGCGAGGTGTGGCGAGAGAACGGGCGGGTGAGAGAGCGCCCGGGCGAAAGAACTGGCGGGCGAGAGCGCGGGCGGGTGAGAGAGCGGGCGTGTGATAGAGCGGGAGGATGAGAGAGCGGGAGATATAGAGGGCGAGGTGTGGCGAGAGAGCGGGCGGGTGAGTGAGCGAGCGGGGGCGAGAGAACGGGCGGATGAGAGAGCGCCCGGGCGAAAGAACTGGCGAGCGAGAGAGCGGGCGGGTGAGAGAGCGGGCGGGTGAGAGAGCGGGAGGATGAGAGAGCGGGCGGGCGAGGGAACAGGCAGGCGATATACAGTGATGGACGAGAAGAGCGGTGGTGAGAGAGCGGGCGGCCAAGCGGGTGTTCGCGCCGCGTCGTCGTCTCGTGCCGCGTTCCCGCCGCGCGCGCGTTCGTTCTTCGCTTTCAGGCGCTTCGCTTGCGGCGTGGGCGGAAAGTGCGAAAAGTGCGCTCGCGCGTGGCTTGGTGGCGGGTGCAGCGGGTGCACGGAGGGGGGTGGAGAGGAACGCAGGCGACGGCGGGGGAATGCGAGGCGTACGCGATAAAGGGCGTCGGTGGTGGCAGTGCTTTATAATTCAGTATGCTTCACTCTATATATAAATTTTTTTACCGAATTTATTCTTTTAAGTGCCCGGTATTACAAATCTTTGAATTTTGACCAGTTTTTATAATGGGTCATTATAATTTGAATTCAGTCTTGAGATACAAAAATCCTCCCGAATTGAGGAATGTTCTGCGTAAGGCGAAATAATAGGGACACTTGGTGATGAGGAGTATCGGATCTTATAAAATCCATAGCAATTTTCTCCGCGTTAATCGATTTGAGTTGCCACAAAACTATCATTTTTTCATTATTTATCATTGCATTTTTCATAATGATTCGCAAACATTTACTTTGGCTAATTGATATGATAAGTTTTAAGTTTGTAAGTTCAAGAAATAAATAAAACAAATAAATAGATGATTGTTGTTGAATAATCGAGTTAATTTTTTGGAATAGATTATAAAATATGTGAGGGATTTATTTTGTTAATATTACAGACATCAAGATTTTGGTTACATTTTTTAGTTACAAAATTTTTTAAATTAAAATAATTCACTGTTCACTGAACGTAGTGATTGTGATGGCGGTATTGAAAATTATGCTAATGGGGTCGACTTCACCACTGACGTCATTGATGCATAATCGACCTTTTAGTCACGGCTATGGAAGTCTGAGGTCATGGTCAAGGGTGCAATCGTGACCATTACCAGAGACGTAGTTCCAGAGAACGTGAGCCTTTCCTTACAAAGAGTAATTATGCTATATTTATAAGATTTGCAGAGGAAATTTCTTTTTATGGTTCCGGAAATTCCAAGCCATTGTGATTGTGTTACAAATAATGTGAGACAATGAACTGCTAACGAAAAACGAAACAGACAACAGATTTAAAAACAGATCATATAAATATTGCAAATCAAACACAGTTTCTTGGATGTATATTAACTCTTGATTGAGAATATGCATTGTCTATCTATATCTTATTAAATTTAAATCCTCTTGTAAAAAGCCCTTATGCATTAAAGAGCAATTTACTGTGAAATGTATATCGCAATATTCGTAGTAAATACCACACTAGAACAATTTCAGTAAATAAAATTTGCGTACCAATATCAGCATTTTAATATTGCCATTTTGATTTGTCGCATTATTATTTTTGCAATTGAAGATTCACGCAATTTCGATAGTGTTTCAAATATACTCGTAAATACAATATTTTACACTTCAAACTCGTAGTGAATATGGTGAGAACAGGTATGACGAGAATCTTGAACAGTTATCATACCTGAAGTGTTGAATTAATAAATTATAGAATTTGTTCGCGTCAATTGATTGCTGATGTTCCTTTTTACTTAAAAAACGCAATGAACAACTAATTACAACAGTAATTCTTTACGCTCCACAACACTCATATTTTAACTGTTATTAATTAGCCTATTATAAGATAATTCGACCAGCATCAGCACATATTGAATTTAATGCTATAATTTTGTTATTAACACACCGCTGTTCATAATGTGCACTAAATAAAGCGTATTGCGATCGCATTCAGGGAATAAATAAAATAAATTACGAATGGCCGCTTACAGGACTGCTGGGATCTCACGCGATTTGATGAACTTCATACTATGCAAAAACATGCTTCAAATATTTATTCGTTTGTAAACCTCGTAATCATCAGAAAAAAGTTTCATCAGAGAAACAGTAAAGTAGAATCTTATCGTTTTTTTTTCTTTTCTAAGTTATGATTCGTAATTTGAGAGCTTAGAGCTTCTCCGCCGTGGCATGGGTAATGCCACGTGGATGGGAGATTCCTGGTTGGGGAAAATCCCTGTAAGCCAGTGTTGTCAAGGTTGATGCCACGAGCGGGAGTCTGTGGCACACGTGCCACGCCGAAATCGCCCCTCCACGCAGTTCATTTCTCCGCCATCAGAGACAACGCTATCCCTATTGTAAACCGGCGGGGTTACTAAGTTTCTTTTCCCGACATTAGTTGCGCAGAAGAGCTCGTGGCATGCTACGGTGTCACAACGAGTGCGACTGTCACCAGGAGAAGACCTTGACACCACTGTTGTAAGCCGACTTCAGTCCGCGTCAGATCTCGCTCTTCAGCGGGTGAAGATCATCGCCATCTCCCGCGATAAACATGCTTTACACTTACGGGACTAATGATCTTAGCCGTTGACGCGCCCGGAATCATCAAATAATCAATTTCATTTTACGTCGTTTATTTTAAAATATACAAAAAAGTTCAGAAAGTCAATATTAATGCGCGGGGAAAGAGATAAGAGGAGGCAAGTATCTCAACTTATCTGAGACGACTTGTATCTCCCCATGGGTGCTTCAGATTTACCTTGTTTAATAATGAACTGCGAGTAAGAAATCTCATATTTTCCGTTACTTACAAGTTTATTATTACAAGGTTATAGCTCATTGAATATCAAATAGATAAGTATATCAGACATATTTATAATCCTTCAAAATGTAGCTTCGTACATAAAATTTTCTTCTCCGTATTCTCGCCAAGCAAAGAATTTCGTTGCAAAGATGTTCTTAAATCATATGATGGCTAATTTCTGGAAAAGCAAAATTTTTCCACCAGGCGAAGGTGAACCTCGAATTCAAATATCGTAATAAACATCAATTTCAGCACATTTTCCATGCTTCAGATATGATTCTCATCAATCTCATTTTACACTACTCATCCGCATAAAACCAATTACCGAAGACATTCTTGCATGTCGGGTGCTCGCACAACAATGTACACCTACTTCTATTTCTAAGAACATTACAAATTTTAGAACTGGTCATTGTTCACTAGTTAAATGCAACTAGTCAATGTTCACTGCGTTAAATTGACTACATCCATGCATTATTAGAAGTGTACAGCAGAGGGGCGGATTTGACTGAGCAATAATTTTTTTATGAATGGCAAATCTCTGGATTATTTCCCTTAGTTGTTTATCCTAAGTCAATGGACACATCCAACAAAACATTTTTTAACCTTTTCTTTCCAAACTCGAAATCGTGGATCCAGTTTGCAAACCTGGTATAAACTGTGTCGTTTGAAAATAATTTACTTTCTTCAGAAAACTGAACTCTGTTTATTAAATTGTTTAAAATGTCTGCATACTAATATACTTAGCCGTTTTCCCGAGTTTTGAGCGGTACCGTAAGGAGTCACGAAAACAACTGTCTTGAATAATATAAAACATTCTATTTGCATTTTTGTAAAATTTATCGTAATACCATTTGGATTTTATTTGTTTAGATTAACTTGTTAGAAAATCTATATTTTTATATTAACGGAGAATTTTACATACGGGTAAAATATTATGTAACATAACTGACGCGCCATTTAGGAAACAAATTAACCAAAGATGTTGCAAATTTTGATAATTTGTTTTGTCTGGTTGTGAGTTATAATCAAATATAACACTCAACACTCTCATGGTATATCGTTTTCAAATGTTTAATTAGTATAATGAATCTACTGTAAATAATTGCGAATTATATTATTTTATTTAAATATATCACGATTTAAATATATCTAACACAAAAAAATTAATATCTCCAAACATGTTTGATTTAAATAAATTGTTTAAATAAATTGATTTCAGTCAAAGCCAACCTATTTGCAATACCCTGGAAAAAGCGAAAATCGCAACATGGGAACGTGCGCTGTCGCTGGAACCGCGAGCGTCAGGGGGCGTGAGGCGCGGGAGGGCGGCGGCAGCAGCGGGCGGGCGGGCGGGGGGGGGCGGGGGGGGCGGGGGCGGGCGGGCGGGCGAGCGGGGGCGGGCGGGCGGACGGGCGGGGGCGGGCGGGCGGGCGGGGGCGGGCGGGCGGGCGGGCGGGGGGCGGTGGCGGGCGGGCGGGGGGGGCGGTGGCGGGCGGGCGGGCGGGGGCGGTCGGTCGGGCGGGGGCGGTCGGTCGGTCGGAGGCAGCAGCGGGGCGAAGCGGCGCGGAGCAGCGGGGCGGGGCGATAACGCGGCGCGGATTACCTTTTGATAAAGCGCGTCGCGCTCACCTCCATTCGTTTGTTAGCGGCAATTAATGCGGCGGCGTCGAGCGGAGCGGCGTGGCGTGGCGGGGCGGGGCGGGGTGTGGAAGGGCATGCGGTGGTGCGGGTCGGGGTGGTGCTCTCGCGACCCCCAGCACGACGTGCCACCACCCCCGCCTCAACAGCGTCCATCGGTCGCGCTCGCGTCCTCACCTGACGCCGAGCCGCTCCACTCTGCTGGCTTCGTAGAGCTTTGGTGAACTGGTGATGTCGAGTTCGCATTCCTAATATTGCATTAAATATAACTGCGTAGAATAAATAAACTGTTTGGCAATGAAAACGCCTCCTATTCAATTACTTCATAGACCGTTTAACACTTATTGTTACTTCATAAGATTTTCTTGGAGTTTACTTTGGCATGTTTTAAACTCGTGTGTTAAAAAAAACATTTTTGCCAGATTATACTAGGAAAATTACCTATAACTTCTATATCACATATGCAAACGGATGTTACTTACACCGTTTCGAAATAAATGTGTAAAGAATCAACAACACTCTGCCAGAGATGAGGAAGCAAACAACCCCATCTCTGTCATCAGAAAACCTTCTGCTCTCACGTCTCATTAAGTGTGGTAATGTGTTCATGTGTCTGAAGGCATATTCCCGGAAATATGAACAGTCACTCGAATAAATAATTAGTACTCTAGTGCAATACGTACGCGTAAATGTTATTGCAATGTTATTGCAATATTTTCTTATCCACATTCAAGTCTGTAAATTCTTTAAAATTCATTAAATAAAAATTAACATACATTGTGTGACTTCCGAATTGCGCTCATATGTTTTAAAATTTCTTCCCTAACGCATTATTTTGAAAAAGTGAGAAATAAATAGTTGCCATGAATTTTACGGCGACCCTCGCAATATATCAAAACTAAATTTCAATAACACTTCACTGATGTATTGAAAGAAAAATACCGGTATTTGAAAAAAAATATCGCTTGCATCCCTATTCACGCTTCGCGTCGACCGAAGGTGGCGCGCTGTGGTTGGTAAAGCCGATCGTTGGGAGCTTGGAGGGGGGCGAGGAGGGGGGGGATGGAGGCGACATGGTGGCTGTCGAACGTGCCCCCGCCCTCGCGGCAGTCAATTTTGAAATCCGATCTCGCGGTGCTCTCCATAAAAATCGGCGGCGGCTGAGGGAACAAGAGACCGTGGCGGTTCGGAATGGGGCGGTGGACCAGGACGGCGAGTAAGGGCGCAAGGGAGGTAAATGGGAAAGCTCGTGAAGAGGAGTTAGTGATGAGAGAAGGTATGACAACGCAGCCGACGGCGTCTGTTGGTGACGAGTATCGGGACTGTGACGTTTCGTGTGCTACAAAAACAGGGGTTAGGGATTGGTGCTAGTGAGGGAATTGATGATGGTGACAGTTGAATGGGTGAGGTGATGGCGATTCCATAGAGCCAACAATGAAATGATGACGCAGAGCAACGTGTCAGTGAGACTGGTGGCAAGAACTGAAGTCGGGAATGGTCGAACTAGATCTGAAGAGGGGGGTGACGACTTCGACGGCGAGAATCATGGTTCTAATGACACAGGGACGGTAATTGGGGTCCGGAGGCTGGACAACGCCGGACGAGTGGGGCGGTCAGTACTGATGGGGCCGAGGTGATGTGGGGGATGTGGGGAAATTAGAGGGATGATCTGTAAAAGGCGAAATCCTGAAGGCGAAAAGGAAGCCAACCCGATGGAGAGGCGTTATGCCTGCGAATGGAAATTAGGACCTGCGTAGAGAAATCAGGAACATTGATAGTATTGAGGATGAGTAAGGGTGTGAAGGTCCGGTTGGAGAAGCTGAGGCATAGAATAATACGTAACAAAGCTGAGGGTAGGAACGACGGCGGGCGTTGGGCGGGCATGGAACGGCGGGCGGCGGGCGGCGGGCGGCGGGCGGCGGGCGGCGGGCGGCGGGCGGCGGGCGGCGGGCGGCGGGCGGCGGGCGGCGGGCGCGAGTGACGCTGTCAGTGAGGCGGGCAGGAGTGCGGTGGCGAGAGTGCAAAAAAGCGCACGTTACGGAGATTGCCGCGCGAGTGGCCGCACGCGAAAAATACTGCCTCCGCCACCGCGGTGCGCGGCCCAGCCCTAATGATGTCCCCCGCACTCGCTGATGTCCCCCCCTGTCCACTCCATGTGTCGCACTCCCTGTCTCCCGTTTCCGCTGCCGGAATTTCGGAGGCATAAAATGTTGGAAACGAAGTTTTGGAAATTTGTTCCGAAAAGTCAGTTATGGATTGGACGTCGTGAGTCTCGATTTGTAGGCGGATGTGTCTGCCTCGTATTTTCCGTCGCGTTGAATGAATGTACGCGAATTTGTTTTCGTAGCCGATGAAGGACATCCACTTTCATGGCGGATAGGTCGGTTCGTAACTTTGAGTTGTCGGTTTTTGAAAGGGACGAGTATAAAAATGGGAGCAACACAAATGAGCTGTTGAGGAATATACTGGCGTGTAGCCCAGCGTCCCGGAAAGAAAACGATGTTGAAAAATAGGTTGAAGTGCAAATATTATTATTAGCGGTGTTCTACCCTTGGTAATGAGTTTTCAAAGAGTCAACTTCCCAACAAATCTCTGCTCACATCACACATTAACGCTAAAACACACACATGTCGTCCCAGCATTTTTGAACTTTCTTCCTTAGCATTCGTCTCGACTCCAGAGCTACGAGTTAAAAAAAAAAGGATTTTAGGTACAACAATTCTTTCTGGCGAAGGTTCACTTATCTCGGCGCTTGCAACGCCCGTTTATCTAGCGGCGGCTGCACCTAGAAGGCTCCGGCGGCGGAGCCCTTCTTGCGGAAAGTGTCGGCGACAGGGACGGAGACAAGCTGCCTGATAAAAAGCCCCGAGCGGCGAAGTTGGCTGCGGGCGCTTGTTTTTGCGCGCGCCGTACATGCTAAGTACAATTGGAGCGGGGTCGCGCGCGGCGGGGGCGGCGTGGCGGGCAGCCAGGGTTGAGGGCCTGTAGGACGCCGCGCCAGAGCGTTGGAGGGCGGGGAGGCATGGAGCGAGGCGGGGGACGGTGGGGGGACGAAATGGACCGCGTGGGCGGCGGTGAAGGAGCTGTGGAAATGGGGACAGCGGTTGGAGCCCACACATGCGCCACTCACTAATAGACAAAACTAGTTACATTACAATATACCGCACAGATTTACTCGGAATAATGCAACAATTTCGTAAAATTTTGATTAATCATCTCTTAGTCTTCGTACCATGTCTGGGATCTTTTTGGACCCCATCATCAATACTTTTTTAATACTTTCCTGAATATTTGCAGGCTGATTTCAGTCTTCTAGATATGCCTTCGTGCACTTATTTAGTAGATACACTTATTTTCACATATTTTCCAAACTTTATTTTATTATATTCCAAACTTTATTATTCATGTTTTTTTCCTTACAAGAGACTGGTTTGACCTAAGGTATAGCCTGTTATTTTCTCATTCTTATTTGAAATATCTTACCATGAACTTAAAATAATGTGTCTGTTACAGTCAATATTCGATTTATCTGAAAATAACTTTCATTAACTATTATAATTAATTCTGTATCTTTATGTATCGACAATCGAAGATTCGTACTGTAGAGGTTATTCTTTATATGAAATATTTAATATAAGTAAATTATATTTACTATGTTATTGACCAAAACTTTGTAATGTGAACAAAAGTGATATGTGTACAAAACTTTGTAATGAATTGGTACATCTCAAAAAAGGCATTTGTAGCAATGATAACAAAGATTCCACAAGTACTCAGTATACAATTTTCTTTAAACTCCTAAATATATAAATTTTTCATATTTGTGTACCCCTCAATATATTTTTTTCTTTAAACTCCTAAATGATTAAGAATACAAGTAGATTGCAGAACACAACATTTGCTGGTCATTTCAGTGAACACAATGTTCATTACAGTAATTTTGAATTTTATATACCGTTTGATAAAAAATCAAATAACAAATTGTTTGAAAAAAATTGTACACGGTTTGTAATGCCATTAGTAAATAAAAAAGTAACATTTACTGTTGGAAATGAAAGTTATGAGTTGTAAAAACAAGTACTACGCTAGCAGTACTACTTACAAGAAAACCCTGATATTCGGCTTTGTTGTTGAGCTGGCGGCATCTGGGAAAGGTACAAGGAAATGTCGAATGGCACTGTCGCCGACTCGGCAGTAGCATTTCTGGGGACAAGGTTCCGGTTGAGGTGCGTTGTGGTTGCAGCAGTGTAGATGGGGGTGGTATACAACTGACCATTATCACAACATTTTTCTTCAGTTGTGTTGTAAAAAATCACCTGCGATATTCGAAGGTGCCTATCAAACAAAATGTTTCTGAACCCATTTATAAGACCACGGTATTGCTTATTTAATGCAACAATGGCATAAGTAAAACACGCTGTTTTTCGGGAGCTGCTTGAATTTCGCGCATTAAATATAGTGGTGAAACATCGATAAATTTATTACTTCCGGGCGATAAATTTGTTAATAACTGATATGCTATTATAACAGTACAAATAACTTAAAAAATTGTGTTTCTTCTACCAAATAATTTATTACATCCAAATTATACGTTACGCGATCGTTTTAGTACGTGGTAAATTCTTGATTTTTAAGTGAAATGAAATGAATAATGAAATTAACTTAATAACACCCAGCCGACAGAACTCCCGCGAAGAAAATATATAATTTGGTTTCTCGATAATAAAAATTCTTAGATCAATAGAGGCGGAAACACACACACACACACACACACAAACTGCACAATAAAAAAAACATAACCCTCCTTTTTTTTCCGGAGCTGAGTGAAAAGCAGCATTAGCAAAGGTCGCAACTGCAGATCGCGACTGCTGAGGGTGACGAAGTCAACGCGACGCGGCGAATGTGCGCGCGGGCGAAGCGAGGCAGGCAGTGCGTGGGTCGCGGGGGCGGAGGTGCGACCGCCGGCGGAATCAGGGCAGCGCCGAGAGAAGTAGTCGAGCGAACCGGCTGCCAACTCGCGCATCTTCCAGCGAGGGCGCTGTTGCCAGACGCGCCATAATTATGCTATGTTCTCGTACCCAGCGTCGCGGGTCTGCTTGTATGTCACTCAATTTAGCGGGCAAAGAGCTTTTCTCAGCGGACTCCACAAATCACGCGTGAATACGCGACCCATTTTTAGGAGAGGCGACGTAGCAAATCTAGCGAGGCTACAACAGCACAAACGTTCTTGCATTATTTGCAACGGCTACGCAATATTATACTACTACTGATCCTGCAAAAGTGTTTTCAACCAGTAAACATTTTTTTTACCGAGTCGAGAATGGAACTCAGGACAGACAGATACCCAGATGCTTTTCTGTCAATAGATTTCCCGGTATCATGGACTCACAAAACATGGATTCTGACTAAACATGTTAGAGGAAGCAATTAACGATATACAGGAACAATATTTATCCACTTTTTCATTAAGAGGGCTTGATAATAAGAGTTTTTCTCTCTCCGCTTGTCGGCGCAAGATCACAATACTTTTTCTTACGAAGTAAGGCAAGAAATTAAAAATGAAGAACATTAAAGATTAGAGAAGGTATAATAATGTACCATTTCATTTACAACAAAAAGCGCAAAAAAATATTTGGACGTATACGACAGCGACATTTGCACGTTACAAGGAATGAGGTCAATATTGAAAAATTCATTGTTGTATGTACGAGGATTGCAAACGACATTAAATACATTTGAAATGCTGAATGAAAGTCCCATGGTAGAAAAATGATGTATATGAATCATGTAAAAATAAATAAATAAATAATAAAAATTGTTTTAAGATTTTTATTAGTTATTTTAAAATGATTTATTATAGTTTACTAAAACATTTTGGAACACTTTCAGGGAATATAAAAATATGGTTATATTAATAATAGTTCGCTAAAATGAAAACGTGCATTTTGATGATGTAATGCATGCCAATAATTAGACTTGTAATACGAGTAAAACCATGAATTAATATGTTTCAAAATATGACTACTAATATTTTATTATTTTTCTCTCCGAATTATTTTGTTTTAATTTAGTTTGAATACATCGATATTTTTATAATATTCCTTCTTCACAAAAAGCGGTAGTAGAAATGTTGACTAACAGTGCGTTTATCTCTCACTTTTTCATTTTATTCTGCCCCTTCAATTTGCAATTTTTCAGGTGTGAAAGAAATGGATGATTTCAGTTGTACGTTTGATCATTTCTAATTAGTTTACAATGTGACTAGTTATTAATATGAATAATTTTCTTTTTAATTCCATACACTTATTATAAGAACATCAATATGTTTTACGCACAAAGTATTCTGAGATGTTGAATTTTTTCGAGCAATGTTTTTAACTAGCAATAACCACACCTTAGTAGACCTCCATTGGTTATGGTATTGCCTCTGCGCAAAGATTGGCGGATAAAACACTATATGAGGGATAACACACTGGTTTGATGCACTAAATGAACACACTTGGTCGAGCTGGCAACACTGAACACCCGCTCATCTCCAACACAGAAGGCATGTCCTCCGCCGGCGTTTCCCTTATAAGTTAATAGAGTTATGCGCAGTATTTGCGTGGGGTCTTAACGTCCTCACGCCCGCTGCTGCAACTGCAATAAATTCACTGTGATACAGCGCCATCTCGGAGATATTAATTACAACATCGCAAGGGACGCGACTCTAAGCGACTCCACAGAGCAGCAGCAACGGCAAAGCGGAGAAAATGCGAACTCATCTCTCGACCGACACTACGCTCAGAGAAGCATCTGTGTTTTTTTTCTTCAAATTTCGCCGCAGAGAACGTGAAAAGAAAGCGGTGAGGAGGCAAAGGAATTTGCTTTAGGAAGCAGCAACGTGTGAAGTCTTTCATAAATGCCTTCATAAATGGCTGCGCGGCTTTCTATAAATGAGAAGAAAGGTAGAATGTCAAAACACTTATAAAGAGACGTATTTCGACGGAAATTTTAAAGGGCGAGAATCTCAAGTACTTCATACGGAAAATGAGAGAAAAGCCGTGAAAGCGCGTAATAATGATTTTCCTGTTGTCAAAAACTCTCTAATTAGGGAATAGATTTTATTTTTAGTTTCGCCAGTGGCATAAAACAAATTGGAATCTGACAGATGTGCTAACGAACACAAAATGAAATATAATGGAAATTCAATGCGGAAACGACATGATGAAAGTGATTCTCTTTAAATGTGCGATGCAACGAGACATCGCTTTACTATTCAAGAGATACAAAAGGTTGAGTCCATGAAAGTTGTCCAATCAAAAGAAATTACTCTAAATAAACGGAAGTATTGATATTGAGTGCCTTGTTTTATAAAATGAATTTTGCAAATTTTAAACAATACTTCTCGGCAATTTTAGTGTAATGAATACTCACTATCATAAGCAGGGGAAAATAAACCTTGTATTTCAGAAGTATGGGTCGGGGCAGCTCTTAGGACACACGTTTGCTATTCCAAATGATGCAAGCCGGGTGAGGTTTATCCTGCCAGTCATTTCAAAAGAACTTGCAATATTACCTGGCTTGATTAACAATAAATATTCAATGAATGTGCTATATGACGCTCGCTGCATTTCTTCTCACTTTCTCAAAAATATGGTCTCAAGCAGACTCATTAGAACTGCAACAAAGGAATCTTGAAGTGCGGTAGTGAATGCCGAATAAAGGAAAAATAGAGAAGCCCTAATCTCCAGGTTCCTAAGCACGTAAAACCTGAATATAAGAGAAAGACAAAAAAATGCAATAATACTAGTTTTCTCTTATGGTATAGTCGCTGTCATTCTTTTGAATAACACAATTAAAAAACTTCAGTTTACTTTACCGGTTTGCTAACAATGTCTAATTATTGTTAATATAAATTTCAGACATTGCTAACTTTATTATAAAGAAAGAATGCATTTTTGAATTTAGAAGAAAACATTCCGAAAATTAAAAATATTTCCGTAACTTTCAGTGCTACAAATGGGATTGCGACGGAGGAAAACTGGGATATCAAAAAGTTCACGCACAGACGACACGTAGGCAAGCAAACCTCCATTCTTCCCGGATTTCTCATCTCCCAAGATCAGAACTACTTATCTCAACCGCAGAGAGCTACTCTGAGTCTGTGTTTAAAGCAGAAGAAAATGTAAATGAACGGGCGCGTCTGAGCGTACAGCGAAGGCTCAGGAGTCAGCAAGCGCTGCGGGCGCAGTGAAGGACGCTCGCCCAGTCAGCAGAGCTTCACGAGAAGTCTCATTGCGGTACAAACGCCTAAATTACCCGACGTCCCGGCCGCCGCGCCGCGCCGGCGACGCCTACGGACGACCAAAGGCAGTGCTGTCAAGGTCGATGCCACGAGCGGGAATCCGTGGCACGAGTGTCACGATGAAAGCGCCCCTCTACGCAGTTCATCACCCCGCCACCAGAGAACACCTTTCCTATTGTAAAACGGCAGTGTTACTAACAGTTTTCTTTCCCGACACTAGTTGAGCAAAGAAGTTCGTGACACGCTACGGTGCCACGGCGCGTGCCATAGCCACCAGTAGAAGACCTTGACACCACTGACCCAAGGGAAGTGGCATCTCGAAGCAATGTGGCCAGGTTAGCGGTTTTACACCTAATTTTTTTAATCCCCTTTTGATTTCTTTTGTTCTTTTTGCTACAGATTTTATTTATTTTGAACTTTATATATTTTTTAAGATACCGCTAAAAATGTTAAATATTGTTCCCTTCAATTTGGGTTTCCCTTCAGTAGAACATTTGAAGGAAATTTCTTTTGTTTTTGCTTGATGTTTGTTGGATAGTTTGATTTTAATGTAGTTTCTTAATACGATACGAAACGATTCGTACCACATCGATATAAAACAATTGACGGTTTGCTGCAAATACGTTATGAATTTATTACCGTTATTGGATCTAGTATCGACTTTTCAACCAACTATACAACGCTTAAAATATTTCATACAGCATAGACGTATGAGTAAATTAATATAAATAAAAAATGTTAGATATTATCACGGATATATAAACAATGTTAAAATATAAATGTAAATTATAATAAAAAATTATGTTTGTATTCAAATTAAACTCCTGAAAAAGAGAAAAAACTGGTCCTCGAAACGATGAGAGATGAAATATTTTTAATAAAATAACAGAAAATTTCAATAAAATTTCAATCTAAATTCTTAATTTTTATGTTTTTTATTACTTTTTTTGTTTTATATATGTACAATATATGACTGTCTTAATTAGAAATATTGACAAAAATCTAATAAAATGTTAAGGACAGCCTGAAGATAGTGGAATTTTAAAATATATTTGCTTATCAACAATAAAGCAAGGTTTACTTTTTGTAATCACTAAATTCATGAATATTTGTTTGAAAATAGTATATTTTATATACACTATTATTGATGTTTTTTTGTCATTTTATCACAGCGCATCTGTGGGAAAAGCTTGCGTCTACCTGGCAAGTGACTGTCTGGTCCTTAGGCTCCCTTCACCGCCCTCTAAGGGCAGGGCGGAACGCTGCGTTGTCCTCGGAGTAAGAGATAACCGTTGGAGAAGATAACTGCGACGATGTTGCAGATTGCCGCCCCGCCCAACCGAGCACAAGCGGACACTTATCCTCCGAGCTCTTGCACATTTCTCCCGCAGTCATGCTCCGTCCGCGTTGTAATAACACTATCGTCTGGTGCAGCGTGCAAATATTTTTTATTGCAGCACTTCTTTTTTTGTTTCTTTCTCCACTATCTTTTCCTTTTGTTGCACCCCTCCCGAAACCAACTTTCTTCTTGTTATGGCGCAATTCGAACTTTGGACTAACATACTCTTGAATTAATTCAGGTCGTTTTGATTGACCCCACTCTCTCAATTTATGACTATATCAAGTATGACGAAAAGTTTGTTTCGTTCAATAACTGATTTCCGGGCTCTGTTGTTGTAACTATAAAATAGTCTAAGTGAATAAATTATGCCCAATTGCTCTGTCTCAATAACTCCATGTTTCGGCAACTGCACGCAAACCAGGAGATCCAGGTTCTATTCCCGGTTAAGATAACCTAAGTTTAGAATAATTTAGTAATTGCAAGCTTTTGTAGATGAGGAGGGATGATGTATATTGACGTGGGATTCAGACCATTGTTCTGCCCTACAGAAGGAAGAAAGGGCAGGATAGGAACGGAAGATTACAGCACGGTCCGTCTCTCTCTCTCTCTCGGTATTGCTATCAGCATTTGCTTGAAATTGTGCGAAAGGAAGCATGGGATCGACCAATCGGAGCACTTCTACACTACTACAAACTCTCATACACGTGATGAATTCATCCGAACAAGCTAATGAGTAAAACATTTTCAAAACGAATTGCGTCATTTTACCTGGCAATTTAGAGCAGGATATAGACTTTACTGATGTGGAGGACGTCTTTAGTTCTCAGAATTATTTGCACGTTCTTTTACTCTCCCTTTTATTTGTTGCTTTCCCACAATAAGGAGACAATTTAGTAAATACTTTCTCGTATAAGGAAGGAATGGCTCTCAAACACAGAAGAAATCGGTTAATTTCGTTGAACACTCATGATTTCCTACTTTCGGAGCATCATTCCCGGCTTCCGAATTCATGTACATAAATTCGAATTTCATCTTTCTCGTGATTTGATTTATTATTACTGACGTATGACTTAGCATGCAGAATGCATTGCTTCGAGTCAGAAAATCAAACACTACCATTCTCTCGTAACTTCGTCATTCATCAATCAACAACCCAACGCACAAGATCAACAGACTACTTCGCTTCACCGTTGTCTTTGCTTTCCTCATTTTCCTCTCCACCTTCGCAACATTCTGGATTCCCCTCGCAAAACGCGAGCCTCTCCAACAAGAGTGCTTAACTTTTTAAGGTAATGTTCACGCTAATTACTGCAATCATCCGTGAATGGAGTGAGTCTACGCGTTGCAGTTTGCAGATCCAACACAAGATGGTACGACAGGACTGCGTTCCGTTTTTCTCTTGTGGACCAGAAGCTCTCGACTGCATTTGTGCACACAGTTGGTAAACCTGAACAGCATAAATGACATGAATGGAAAAAATAAGTGAATGTCTGACAAGCAGAGTGTGTAATAATGTCTTTAATTATTCTTTATATGGAGTTGAACTCGGTACCGAATATATTTATTAAATAATTTTAATCAATGTGAAAATTCGTTATGAAAATGTCATAATTAGCACGGAATCTGTTGGTAATTAAACGCAACTGAACATTATACATTTGAATCTCAAATTTAGAAACACAAGACATGCTCTATGTGATTTCCACGTTTTTTGATAAATATATAAAATAGAACATGGAACACCTTATGCCCAGTTTAATTGGAATTCCATGTTCCGAAAGGGATAAGTTCAAGATAAAATGTTAAAATAAGTTACATCAATGAACTAAATTTATATTCATAGCACTTTACTTGCATTTTAATAAATTCGCAGCAAATTAAAGTAAACCATCAACGTTTCGAATATTTGAAACGTACCGCTGTTGAATGTTTTCCAAATGCATTTCAAGCTTCTGAACAAAAAGTTAATAGAATGTGTTAGTTTTAAACAACCTGCCTCAAATTTGTAAATCACATTTGATAAAAGCCAGCACAACTAACGTGCAATTGATCAAATGAAGGCTTTATTCGACGCTTCATTATATGAAAACAAATCGAACTGATGAGATATTTCTTTAAAATTGTAAAACTTGTGAAACTGAAAAGGGCGATATAACATGAAATTATAACTTATACTAAGCAAACGCGGGACGTGTTCTAGTCATTACACAGATACCTGACGTGTATATTTAATTTTACATATCGGTGACATTGTCCAAAAAGTAACATTCTCACTGCGATTTACTCGAGGAGATTTACTTTTTAAAACAACATCTGCATTTACTGTCGCAAACTCGTTGCAATTGTGGAACTGTTTCTGTGTAGGCAAGAAAGGTCAAAGTATGATTTTAAGGTAAAATAACAATAACACGTAATGTGAAGAACGAAGTTGGGTTAGCTCTGAAACCAGGTAATGATGAGGAAAATGTATGTCTATGGTAGAGACGTAGATAAAGAATGATGATGTTAGGTTGAATGATTACTTCGTGGTTCCAGGGGTGTCAACTGCTTCGGTCATTAGCTCCGAAGATTTAGTGTATGTTTTTATCAAGGGTGGGGGCGGTGCCCTTTCCTCGGTGGATAATGAGATCTACACGTCGCTTGCGGGATTTTCCCCAATTCAGTTATCTCCCACCAGAGGGCACCGCGTCAGTCAACACAAGCCTTGCGCTCCCAACATGTATGATAGTGAATTGCATGTAAGAGTATGTATAAGTAAGGGGATCGGATACAACAAAGAAGAGGAAGAAAAGATAGGGCACGGTCCTTGGCCCGTATGTTAGGGTACTGCTCCGGCATTCGCCTGGTATTGATCGGAATAACCACAGAAAACTACCGATCAGAACAGCCGGCCGCTAGAGTTCTCCTCCAGACACCGGCTAAATTCGACCTAGTTCTCTAGCTAGTCTCGAAAATCCTGCCACGTGGTGACTCTAACCCTAAGACCTCCCGGCAAGAGGCTGACGTAAGATAAGATAAGAAAAATTTATTTAAACTGCAATTGGGTATAATCAGGAACATACGTCGATGCTCTGAGCCACCTCAGTCGGTTTGATGTTAGGAAAGATCTCAAAAGACACCGACATTGCTACGCGTATGCGGTTGATAGGCCGCAGCTCGAGTTGGACCGTCGCGTCTCAGGAAACAGGAAGACGCCACGAAAAGCCTCATCTTCACCGCGTCCCAACCCCAGCGGAGATTCACTTTCCAGGCCTGCGCCAGAGCTAATTGTCGCTATCACGCGCGAACGGGAGTCCCTCCCGCAAGAGGGCGCCCGTTATGCTGATTCCGAAACGTGAACTTTCGGATCATCCGCGAGCCTCTCCCGGGAGGAGAGAGACTCGCATCGCAGGGCAACGGCGGCAACTCCGGCGAAGTGTCGCCGTCTGCTCGCGGACGGGCGCGGGTGGGAGGGCGTGGGTGGGCGAGCGCGAGTGGGCGGGAGAGCGCGGGCGGGAGGGCGCGGGCGGGAGGGCGCGGGCGGGAGGGCGCGGGCGGGCGGGCGGATGGCGCGGGCAGGCGGGCGCGGGCGGGCGGAGGGCGCGGGCGGGCGGAGGGCGCGGGCGGGCGGAGGGCGCGGGCGGGCGGAGGGCGCGGGCGGGGCGGAGGGCACGGGCGGGCGGAGGGCGCGGGCGGGCGGACGGGCGGGCGCGGACGGGCGGGGCGCGCGGGCGGGCGGGCGCGCGGGAGGGCGCGGGCGGGAGGGCGCGGGCGGGCGGGCGGCGCGGGCGGGCGGGCGAGCGGGCGGGCGGGCGAGCGCGCAGGCGGGCGGGCGGGCGCGTGGGCGCGGGAGGGCTTGCGCGCGGGCTGGCAAAACTTGGGATCCCGTGAAGCTCCAGGGGGCGCGACGTGGCGCGTGCAGGGCGGCGAAAGGCGGCGCAGCGCTGAGGCAGGCAGCGCGCCGCGCCGGAGATCAGCGAAATGAAATTCAGAACGCCAGGAGAACTGAAGATACGCCGCCCTAACTTGGGTCATTAGGATAAGCGGTGTTTTATTCCTCAAAAACACAGCGCATTGGAAGTTTTGCTTAAAGTCCTCCTCCTCCTCCTTCTCCTCATCACCGAAGCGGGGATAGACAGAGAGGGAGAGTCAAAGGAAGAGAGAGGGAGAGAAAGAAAGACATGCAGAAAAAATAAAGAAGGTCTGAGCAACTTCAGTCGATTGTTCTTTGGAATTTGTTTGCGGGAGAGAACGAATAAGAATAAGAAAAATGGGGGGAAAAAAAGAAAGGCTCCTTGGTCATGCGCTGCGTTTATGCCTACTTTTCCGAGGCGAAGAACCTGCCGCTGTTGAGTGTTCGTCTGCGTTGCGTTTTCTATCGACTTCCCCTCCTGACCCGCGCTCCGGCAAATATTTACGAACAATTCCGCGCTCATCCGAAAGTTACGGGAGAGGTGGAGGCGAAGTGGGTTTTGACTTGAGATGTTGGCGTTGTCGATAATGGGCGAGTCTGTCGCTCCACAAATCTGATGTCAAGACACATAAGTTCTCAAATTATTTCAGTAAATGTAATTTTGTTTTCCGAGATATTAAGGTCATTATGTTTAATGAGAATGTCGAATTACAGAAGTGCCTTCATAAAGTGAGAATTTATGTAATTATTACTTTTAATAAAGACTGGATGGACCCGTACGAACATTTCGTTCTGTGTAAAACGTTGTTTTAAACGTCAAAATAACTTCACACGTTCAAGCACTGAACTGTGACTTGCATAAAATAGTTTAGGTACGTGCGTGCATAAACATGCTAATATTGCTAAGCGTTTATTAACAAACAGAAATACTTAGACCAGTCGAATTAAATTGCAAAGAATGTCACTTGGCCAATTATATTTTACATTGATTTAGAAGTTCTACAATTTCCACTTACTACGGAGGTATCCAGAAGACCTCGAGGTAAACCTACAAAAAGAATAAAAGGTCCAAAAATATATATAATTTGTAGAATAAGACCTAAGAAACATTGATTAGACTACACAACTGTCAGAGTCTACAACGCACAATTTTCGAGTTACGCTCGATGGAAATTGGTGATTCCGCGTTACGTGTTGCGGGTTGCACGTGAGTTTGACTTATATTGTCAAAGCATATTCTACGAAATTCAACAATTTGCGTTTTAAAATTGTTTGATGAGATACTTTTCTCTCGATCAACATCGTATTTGCGGTGTTTTGAGTCGATAACTTCTTGTAAGATTTTTATTATCTTTCCCCCACAGATGTGATTTTAACAAGGGAATATTACTTTTCTGCCTTGCTGACAAGACCATTGAGATTTATGTATAGGGTTTGTATTAAGCTTTTTTAAACATCTTTATTTACTATCTAGTCAATCATACAGATTTTACAGCTTTGCATGTGATGTAACAAGAACGTAGAGCATAAGCATGTGGGGAGTTCATTTTATGCAAAACTCGCTCTTATTTGTGGTAGGCTTGTTTTAATTAAGATAAAAAAAAGATTCTGAATTTGTAAAACGCTATTGTTTAATGGGGTTCTTGAGTGTTCAAAGATCCTTTATTTTCAATTTGTATGCATTTTGAAGAGTGTATCTATGGTGGACGTAATTTGTCCTTGGGGTACTTTCAATTGATTTTCACATTTTCTGCTGAGCGACCTAAAGTGAAGTTTTTGGCACAATATCCTTTTATTATGTCTTCAAAAAAATTACAGATAATCTTCTAATGTAAATGTTTAAGTTTTCTATTTGCAGTTCATTTATGATTTGTTTACTTGAAACGTACCAAGGAGCCTTAACGATACGCCTTAGAAATGTATTCTGTTCAGTTTGTATTTTGTCTCCGTTACGTTTGGCTCCACGACTCCAGAAAGAGCAAACATAAGTAAGAGATGGTCTAATAACTGATCTGAATAAAGTTATCCCACATTCCATGCTTAGTCTACTATGGATATTGATGAGTGGATATAGTTTTGCTATTTTTACGTATATTTTATTGAATATTTCTTTAATATGATATTTCTATGAGTGTTTTTAATCTAGTCGTACGAAAAAATATTGCTCTGGATATTCTTTTATCCATTTAAAATTTACATTTATAATTTTTTGTGTTGAGCGATTCAGGTCTTCGTAGCGTGTATATTTTGGATTGTGATTTGGAAGGGATATTTTTATTTTCCGCTTTGAGCACTAATTTATCAATGCATCTAATGTCTTTCGTAAAATTTCTCTTTCTTGATCTACAGCTTTGTTGTGAAGAGAACTGTGGCATCTGCGAAACATTTTTTTTCCAGCGAGGTAATCTGCGACGTGAAGAGGGGTGGTGAGATACTCCACTTGTGATACTCCTGCTTGTGCGATTATTTTTAAAAAAGATAAAGCATTATTCACTTTCACCGCGAAGGAGAAATTTTGCAGAAAGCTTTTAATTATTTCATATAGATGGTGGGGTGTTCCCAAATTTCTCATTTTTATACAATAGACCTGCGTGACAAATTTTGCCTCAGGCCTTTTCCATAACAAGAAAAATAGCTAACGTGTGCTTATGCTAGTGAAATACGTTTGCTATATTTTCTGTTAGTCTTAAAAGCTGCTGAGTGGTAGAGCAATGTTCGCGAAATATAAATTCTTCTTTTGGAATTGTATTATTTTCTTTCAGAAATTTATTGAACTTTTTTTAATTAGTTTTTGAATTAATTCAAAATTCATTAATTTTTAAATTAACTTTTAAATTAATTTTTCAAACACTTTCCTATATTAGGCAATAAACTAATTATTATATAGTTTCAAGGCAGATTGTTGTCTTTGATTTGTGCTTGAAAGTGTCTCTCTTCAATTAAGAATGGGGTGTTTGGAATATACGCGCTTTGAGTCAATCAATCAAAAGGAAAGCCTCAAATCTTCACATTTCCATCTAAACGTAATTACTACAAAATTCTTTTTAACATTTGCCAAAGCAAACGTGCGAATACAATTTTCGCAATAAAAATTGTGAGAGCAAATATTTGTCACAATCACATGCAATGGCGACAAAATTATCTTGAGGGATATGAACTTCAGTGTACTCGTAGATTTAACAAATCTTTACAGATATTGTCAGCGATGTATCGTGGAAATATGAATTGACAATTAAATAAGAAAGCTACGTAAAGTACTCCGAAGAGAGAGAGAGAGAGAGAGAGAGAGAGAGAGAGAGAGAGAGAGAGAGAGACTGTAACAACATTAAACAAATTAAGATTATAAAACTAGTTTTTTCTGAGTTTTAAGGACATCAGATCAGTAGGCTTTACTATAACTTTTTCGTTTCCTCTTCAGCGCAACACTTCCGGTTCCAATCTCTGGAAATTCCTCAACCAACTCAAAGTATCGAGACTTCAGGGTACGTGGTAGAACACCCACATGCAGCAACGCCCGAAAGCCGCAGCCTCTAAGCCCACTCTCCCAGCGCCATTTCGTGCACCGCCACCGCCGCCGTCGCCGCCGTCGCCGCCGTCGCCGCCGTCGCCGCCGTCGCCGCCTCCGACGCCCACCGCGCCGCGACGCGCGAAAGCGAACTTCTAAACGACGGCGCCGCTGCAGGTGCTCATAAACACGCGAGCGGCGAAGTTGCTCATCCGCCCTGTCTGTCTGTAATGCCTCTGCGACGCGGCGGCCGGGACGACAGTTTCTGCTCGGGGGCTCCTTCCGGAGGCGGGGCGGCGCCGGCGGCGGTGGCGCCGGTTCGCTTGGCGCAGGGCTGTAAGCTACTGCAGGGCCACATGCTACTGCAGGGATATATGTTACTGCAGGGATACACCAAGACTCTGCCAAAATCCAGTACAGAGAACCCGCATCAAGAATAAATTTCCTTTCGATATATTTCTTAATAAATTCTTAGATCTCGACCCAAAGCAGAGATATTTATATAAATGATACCTCTACCACCCTATTAGCAATGTAAGTTGTATATTAAGATTAGTGTAAGTTCATTGTAAGTAGATGTAAGCAATCATAACAAGGGTAGAGTGTACCATTAACACTGATCTTTGTATTTGTCTATCCAAAAGAAGAAAAAAAGAAGCAAGGATACATGCCACTGCAGAGCTAGAAGCTTCTCGAGAGATATATGCTTCTCAAGAGCTATATGCTTCTCAAGAGCTATATGCTTCTCAAGAGCTATGTGCTTCTCAAGAGCTATGTGCTTCTCAAGAGCTATGTGCTTCTCAAGAGCTATGTGCTTCTCAAGAGCTATGTGCTTCTCAAGAGCTATGTGCTTCTCAAGAGCTATGTGCTTCTCAAGAGCTATGTGCTTCTCAAGAGCTATGTGCTTCTCAAGAGCTATGTACTTCTCAAGAGCTATAATGCTTCTGAAGATGCTTTTCATGCTTTTATGCTCTACATTCTTTTCAAGAGCAACATGCTTTCCAAGAGCTACTTGCTTCTCAAGAGCTCTGTGCTTCTCAAGGACTCTATTCTCCTCAAGGGATATAGGCTTCTGCAGAAGTATATATAGCATATTTGTTAATTGCGACGTGAATGTCCTGCGTTCTGAATTGCACAGCATGCTACATACTCGTAGTTCTGAACTGTTCGCACCTCCTCGCCTACTCTCCATACCCTGACATCTGCGCTGCGTGTCTATGCATGCTATCCCCGTCCGTTCTTCTAGCTTCATCGTTCAGCCCGTTCCTCCTGTCTCATCTTGCCTTCTACTCTTCCCTCCACCTCTGTCATCCCACAGTTCCTCCAGTTTCACCACCACTTGATCACGTCTACTTGTCCATTGATAGCTGTAGGATTGTTTGCTCAAATGTCTGATTCATCCCACCTCCTCCATTCCTTTCACTCCGTATCTTCTGTCACTCGCCTCTTGCTGGTAGGAGTTAATCTTACTCTCTCCATTTTGGTCACTTACTGTCCCCCCTCTTTATCCTTTCTTTTGGAAGTTGCTCGCTTCCTCGCTCGCTAGCTCGAAGTGACTAAAAATGCTAAGTTGTCAATCTGTACCCTCTGTATTATTCATCTCGCTCAATACTATTACCCATTCCTACTTATGTCCTGCTTCGTGCTTCATCCATTTACAACTTTTCTCTCACATCTTCTCTAACGGCGATTCCTACCTTAATCTTCGACTCCATTTACAAGTTGCTTCCGTGTCATTGCTCGGTCATAATCCAGTGGTCTAGATAAGATCAATTGAGTCTGGAACTTCGCATAAATTCATCTCGATTCACGTTTCCTTTCATGGGAGCTATTTCCTTCCTGCTACTCGATCTACCTTTAAGTACAATAGGCACCTCGAACGTGATCTATTACCTTTTCCTTGCAATCATCCATACAATTCCAATTAAGTGACCATAGTATATGTGCAGCGTCAGTTGCTGTACCTCACCTCCCAGCATCTCGTTTACATGGCCTCTCAACATCACCGATTCTTTTCCCTTTTCCTCAGTCTGCTACACCACCTCCATTCTCTTCCCATCTTTCTATCTACGTGCACCGCTTCCAAACACTTTGAATCCAAACGTCACCACTCATCGCTTCTCCTCTTAAGTTCCCTTCCCCCTCCTTCCCTCCTTCCACTCCCTCATCCTGACTAGAGCATTCCCAATTATCTCTAGCTACGTCCCCTTTCCTCCTTTGCCTCAGTCCTCACTCACTACTTCCAAACACGTTACCCAACGTCAGCGCCCAGCCCTACTTTCCTGTTCCCTGCCTTCATCGTTTTCCTTTCATCTCCGTTTCCGTTCATTTCCTACTTACATCTTCCATTCCATTTCCGTTCATTTCCTACTTACATGCTATCCTTCCCGTAGTCTCTTGCCTTCCTCTCCACGCCCTTCTATTCCCATCTATAAAATTATTTTCAAACGTGCTTATCCAACCCCATCCTCTCCCCCTTCTCTTCTAGTCACTCTCCTTCCCTTTCTGCCCATTGCCGCGCCGGTGCGATGCGGTGAGACGCGGGGCGTCACATCGCCGGAGCGACCTCGCGGTTGCACCAGCACGTGCCCTGCTGTAAGCCCCGGCACTTCCCTGGAGCTCCCCGCTCCGCCCCGCCACGGCTCGGCTCCTCCGGAAAGTTTTATCTCCGGTAATAAGGCGGCGCTATCTGTAAATGGCCATTGGGCAAGGCGAAATTGGGAGAGCCCGCGCGCCGGAGGAGGCAAACGTGGGAGATGAAGAGGGCGGCCGTGGAGGGTGCAGGGAGCGAGTGTGCCTGAGAAGAGTCTGTCCATCGTCTCCCTATGGCGCTGCAGTCCAATTAGAGTCTTGGCCCTGGCTCACAGATCTCCTAGGGTATTTTGTGGTCATGGGACATGGGGTACATGAAGTTGAGTGATCAATCCATTGCTCGGAGCTAAGCATTCGAATGGACTCAAGATGGAGAAGGAAGGATCGTGCGTGGTCTGTGGCTTTTTTAGAGTACTACTGATCTGGAATCTACCTATAATTCATGAGGAAACCACGAAGAAGATTGATTACAGGAGCTGACCTTGAGAATTCTCATTGTGTTGGTGGCATCGTCCGATTCAGGTGCTTGGCAGATACCAAAACTTACCGTCAGGAATCGAAACAAGAATTTCAAGACGTATCGTTTTGGAATGATGAATTGCGGATTCACAACTGCACTTTTAATGTCATCAGGACTAATATAATAAAATGTGTAAATAATTATCTATCAGTAATTTATGTATATTTCATCATAGTGAGTCAATCATTTATATGCTTTTTGTCATTTATTCTACGTCAATTTGTTGGTACTAGTAAGACAGAGAACAGAGCATGGTGTAGATTTTGAAGCGTTGATTCCATTTACGAGAAAAACTACTCGTGTGAGTTATGTAAAAGTTGAGAACTTTTAACTAAGGAATATTTAAAAGATACGTTTATTGAAGTTTCAGATCGCAAATAGTCAACTCCCGTTTGTGTTGAAATATGATTTATTTAAAGTTTTTAGTGAAGAAATAACTGGAATACGGAAACCGGTAATCAAATTTGAGAATAAATGTTATATTTTGTATTAGAATACTACGAATAAAGTTATTCAGACAAGACTAAAAAAGAAGAGTAACACTCCACCAGTGGCTTAAAATAAGCCGAAAATATGTTTCCGTGTTTGCTAAATCTTTTCTTTGGACGACCCAGTGAACTTCGAAAATAATGAAACTTCGAATATCTTAAGAATACATTAGGTAGTTATGACGAACTCAAAATTCATGAGTGAAAATTGAACCAGTCAGGATGAGGGAGCTGAGAAAGAGGCAAGAAAAAATAAATGGTTTTAAGAGAAATTGTGAATATTTACGAGAGTGGTGGGTAATGGAAGGTGGTAAAAGCACAGTATAATTGAAAACGAGTAGTTACACGTACAGATGAATCATGGTGTAGAGTAGAAAGGCTATTATACAAAGACATGTAAATGGGGAAAATGAGAAAGATCCCAAACCAATATAAGAATGTCTTACGTAGATGTAAGGTGAAACTATGTTGGATGTGTAGATTATCAACGATGCACAAACCGTGGAGTGCTGAAACTTTATCTGTAGGTCAATACGATTGTAGGCAATAGTTTGTAAAGCTTTGAGATATGAGTGATATTATTGGTACACAACTGAGGGAAGTGAAGACCAAAAAATACTTCAGCGAATAAAAAAATGAGTTGTGATTAAAGAAGAGTCGATCAAATCCGTTAATGGCAAAGAATGGCAGAAAGCAGGGTTGGCAAGAGTAGCAGCAACTGTTTAGGGGAAAGCCCGAGAAACACGCATACAGGTAATGGCCATGTGGCAGGAAGTTGAGAGTTGGAAAATTGGCCGAAACATTTGATGTGGCACCGGGCAGCCGGTGGTATCAAAAGCCAGAGTCGGGAGCGCGCCGGCAGGGCGGGGCGAGGCGAGGGTTCGCAGGAGAATTCAGACAGGGACGCCGAGCCCGGAAGCAGCGGCCGAGGAAGGGGAGCTTGAGATAAATGTAGTTTGCGGGCAGCCATTTGCTTTCATATCCTGTCGCAGGCGGTAATAGCAGTTTTCTCGAGCGGATGCTGCCGAACTAGGCAGCAGACGGTGAGGGCGGCGATGGCGGAGGGGCGGGCGGGGAGGGCGACGGCGGCGGGTCGCGAACGCGACGCCCCTCGACAACAAGAATCGGGAAGTTTTGATTGAAACGGCCGCGCGGTCAGCACTAACGAGCGACCGGCAGATGGGACGGACGATGGCGAGCGTGTGGGCGGGTAAGAGACGGCAAGGGGAAAACGGGGCGGGGTGGAGTGGGTGGGGGCGGGACGGAGAGAGACGTGACGGAGCGGAAGATTAGGTGGGGGAATAGGACGGAAGAGAGGCGACTGCAGAATTTCCTGCCCTGTACAATCGTTTATGATCTCATGTCAGTGAACTCCATTAGACTTCCACAATTGTCATTTAAGTTAATAATTCAACTACAGGAACACATTCACTAATTAAATAAAGAAACTAACTAATCGATTGTTCTAAAAGACTTTACAAAATGCTCTAGTCTGTTTAGCGCGCTCTTATGGAAGGGGTGATAGATAAGGCATGAAAAGATAGCACAGACACGTTTCTTTAATAAA
>JAHLJT010008756.1:37256000-37278296 GCA_031308135.1 Acheta domesticus | reverse complement strand
TTATTGTGTTATTTTGTAATTCTTAAAGTACGAGAGTAGAGTAAAATAGATCATACAGTGATCAAGTAGATCAATCGACATGGCTCCTGTTCATCTGTTCAGGAAATTACAGTTGTTTAACTGACTTCCAGCCGCCATTCACTTGATTTCATGAAGGTTGCAATTCAGCTGAATACACTTTTTGCTCTTTTGCATACATAGCGTGTCGATACGTCTTCTTTTGTAACTGATGGTTAAAAGAAAATTAAAACTATAAAAATTGTGTTTAAAAGGTACTAGAATTACACATCAAGCTTTTCTCAATGTAATATTTTTGAATATCGTTAGACGCTTTGTGAAGTCTTTCTTTTTTTATAATAGAATAATTGTATCAAATTTGATATTTTTCTTACCACATATTATTATGTACGCTTTGATCATTAATAAGTTACAAAAATATAGGGTATTATTGAGAAATAACTATCAATTTAATTCAAATATTATTTGTACTGGATAATCATTCTTTAATTCTCTACACTCGTAAAATAATTTACGAAACAATAGTTATTGTATCTTCGTGACAAGTACTTAGCTTGATACCCTGAGGAAGGCTCCAGAAAAAGCCGGAACGTCAATTTATTGAAACATACATTGAAGAATCATTCCATAATTAATTACTATAATCGTATTCCCATAAACTGAGTCAGCCGTAAATATTTTACATCATATCTCACTTTTAATCACAGTCTCATCTTCTCTTCGTCGCAACACGCAAAGGCCGCGAATCCTCAATGCTGGAGCTTATTCGCCTCCCACTCGGCCAGGCCGCAGCGAAACTGGGCGAGAGCGCCGACCGGGAAACATTTTAATTCGGGGAATGAACTCGTCATTTTACGGGCGAACGGGCGCCGTAGTCCGCGCATACCGTCTCTCCGCCCCGCCCGTCCCCGCCCCTCTCCCCGCCTCCCACCCCCGGCCACGCACAAAAGGTGAATCAGACAGCGAGGCGCCATCGCCTCCATTTCCAAATCATTACTGCCCATTTGCCCCGCCCGCGTCCACTTAGCTCTTAACCCCAACCAATTATCCGACTAATCGAATCGGGTTCAATAGAATTTTATTGTTTTTTTTCTCCGTACACACACAGTCTCTAACACTCATTAAATATATTCCATTAGCTGGTCTCCGCACCGCGAGGGGTCCGGATTGGGAGGTGGGGAAGGGATGGCCGAGGAAGGCAGGGGAAAGGTGTGAGGAACTACGCTGCGGGATAAAAAGTGAATTATCATGAGAAGAGGTCTTTGGTGGAGTTTTTCTCTTTAAAGCTTTCGATTGTTCCGGACGCGACGAGAGCTGTTGTAGATGAATTCTCGAAAACCGAGAGGGTTTGAGTTCGAATTCTCGGAATGAGGGAGCGGCTGATCAGACCAGAAAATTATCTGTGCACAATGAGCCGTTGTGGGAATTAGGAAGTCCACGTAAAAATCAGTTTTATTTCAGATCCTGTTTCCGCGTTTTTCTGTCCGCTTTTCCGACGAAAACTGAGCAAAAATATACAAGTGGTCATGATTCTTGTAAAGTCATATCTTCCCGGACACTACCAATTAATTTATCTTAGCTTTTTATTCTCACGTAACAAATTATCCCAGTAGCGTTTCAGAGTTTCATAGATCATACAATTACAGTCTAATACCCAAACGCGATGAATGCAACTAAACGCAGTTATAAATGTGGATAGAATTTTTTTCTCAAGCTCAAAAATAATTACAGCAATTAGAACCTTAAAATTATCGGTATTAAATATATTTGATGCTTGAATCTAGTGTTACAAGAGGTAGAAACTTTTCAGTATGTACAATTGCATTGGCAAAACGTTTTGCCAATATAATTATTTGCACTATCTCTTATTGCTTTTAAATTAAATATTCTTATTATAAATTAGTAGTTAAGAAGCTGATGGTGTAATACATTATTTGCATTATTGTAATAATAAATATTTTAAAAATTGGAACAAAAGAAGCCAGATGTAAGATAATGCATAACGTGCTTTCCTTATCATTTATTTTACTTTATTTTCGTCTTTTTCAGATAGATAAGCCACAAATATAATGCATAAGAAGTTTTCACATTGATGTGTTGTTGACATTTAAATACAAAAAACCAATATCAGAATGTACGAAAAACAAATATCAGAACTGTTGTCTGTAGACAAAATTATTCTATCATGGTTCTCTTAGCATGATATGGAAGGTAGTAACAAGGAACGAATGAATGGAATATTTTGGAAGTCCAACTGCCGATCTCTTATTTAGAACGATGAATCCGCAGAATGCGTTGCGATAACTCGATTATGCAAGATATTCTTCACGAGTCTGGCACGCAACAAAAAGTTACGACTTTCATGTTGAACACGTAAAGCACTAAACATGATCGGAATAATAATGGCGTCGCATCGACTAAGAAATAATTTTCTTTGGATGCAACTTATATCACACACCGTGTTTTGCGATTAGCTTCTTGGAACTCGAGTATAAATTGTTTTGGAGGCACGCTTCGACGTAGAAAAGAAACGAAGTCGAACGTGACGTTGGGCATTAAAAATATGCACGAGAGACCAACAAAACGGTCACGACACACGCAAACTGGCCTCTACGGCACACCGTCTTCTCTCAACGTGAGCCACCATTTTATTTTACTGCAAATTCGAGGTGCAGTTATTGAGACATCGAAAATTCTCAGAAATTATTAGTAGGGTTTTGGATAGACACAGCCTAATTTACTGCACGCTTAATTTTTTTTCATTCTCGGTATGTACATGTAATAATACTATGTACTTTACTCGGTATGTACATGTAACTAATAGCTTTTATTCTTCTGAAGAGTTATAATATTTTTATGCCTAATGTCGTAGCAGGAAAATGTTGAACAAGAAATTGCAGATGAGAAACTAACCACCGTCAATGACTTGTAGGGGAACTTTTGGAGAAAATTTGTTACTTTATTGATAATGTGATATATTAATTTTGAAAAATGTAAGGAAGTTCTGCCAATTTTAGTTCTCTCATAACTTCTAAAATAACTGGAAGAAAATGTCTGCAGGATATATTCTTAAAACAGGTTTTTCACTGTTGCACTAATTCTATCAGTAATGTTCCCAAAAATCCTACTAGTGTTGAGTGGATCAAAGCAATTTCACAACGTTCTCGCTCAACGCGAGCCACCATTTTATTTTACTGCACACTCAAGGCATTTACTGAAATATCGAAAATTAACAAAAAATATTAGAAGGATTTTGAACAGACACAGTCCATTTTACTGTTCGCTTAATTTTTTTTCTTTCAAATCTTTCGGTGTTCACATGTAGCACATTAACAACCAATAGCTTTTACACTTCCGAAAAGTTATAATATTATTTTCCACCAAATGACGTTGCAGCAAAATGTTGAACAAGAAAGTTGTGCTGAGAAAAAAAATCGCCGTCAATGATTTGTAGCAGAATTTTGGGGCAAATTTATAAGTTCATTAACAATACGATATACTTGTATATCGATTTTTAAAAATGTAAGCAAGCTCTGCAAATTTTAGTAGTTCGTAATATCTAAAATATTTTCAAGAAAATGTCTGCAGTGTGATTCGCTATAACACTGTTTTGTTGCACTAATTCTATCTCTAATTTTATCAAAGGCCGAAGATACTGAGGTATAACTTGAAGGGATCAAAACAACGTTTCACAAAGGAAAACACTCTCCTAGGGCAAATGGACATATCTCCAGAAAAGAAACATTTTGAATTCATATATTATATTCATCTGTCAACACCCTGTCACCTCATTGGATAGGAAATTTGGTGACAACTGAGCATCAACAGTAGTTAGTGACGAGAAACCGGACGAAGCCTTAGTCGTCTCAGCACGAGGTAAGAGTTAAGTTTCTTGGCGTGCACTAAAATAAATTAATAACGCAGCTATAAATTGAACATGCTTAATTCAATGAAAAAACTGATGCGGGATCTGGAATTTTTTCAATACGTAGAATATAATAACATTTTTAATTATATTTTTACTCCTTTCACATTTCACCCAAAAGTATCTCAGTTCAATAGATCCGCTCGATGAACCCTGACACTAGTTTCGCAATCTGTCAAGGAGTGCGAAAGAGAAAAATCCGTAGGAGTGGGATAGGGATGGGCTTCAGGCAGGTAACAGAACCCTGAACAAATACTTAGGAGAACGACACATTTAAATCAGTCCAACCTAATCAGGTTATCTGTTCAAACGGCTACAGAACAAACCAAAAACAGATGAATATTACCTGAAGAATTTAAAGCGATCCAAGTCGGCAAATATCAGTGAAAATTAGTTAAATACTAAGAAGCCTTGGAGTAGCAAATAAAAAAATCCTAGATGTGGAATGTTAGTACGCAAAAAGTTTTTTTATGAAAGGGCCAAGACAAGAAAAACATTTTCACAGAACCCTACCACCCTTTCTCTAATTTTTGTTGAGTGGAGGTCAGTGTTGGTGTATACAGAAACTTAATATTATATATTTTCTTTTATAGAATTTAATATAATAGACTCTATGTTACATTATTCATGCAGCGTTTTTCTTTTGTCTAAGGAAAATGCTCATAAAGAACCCTTTGCAGCAAATGAACTTCAATATAATTCATAAAGCAGAAGTAAAATAATAGAACTTGAGCCCAGCTTCATAGATCCACGTTATTAAGAGCAGGTTTTGTGTTTCAGAATTGGACGCCCAGCCTCGTTTACCTGTGTTGACAAAGACACCGAGTCAAAGGACCAGCCGCGTGGAGCCGGCTGCAGCCTCGCGCTGCGTCGCGTCGCGTCGCGTCGCGTCGCGTCGCGTCGCGTCGCGTCACGCCGGTCCCGATGTCACGTGCCTCCCCCACGGCGGCCCCGTCACGCCAGCCGTCGCACAATGGGACAGCGAGCCGGACAGAGGATGCATTTTTAACCGGCGCTGATTGGGCTCTTTTCAGCTCCCGGGGGACAGGGGCGGGTGGGCGGGGCGGAGCGGAGCGGGGGCGAACGCAAATATTTGACGGCGCGCGGGGCGGTGGGGCGGGGCGGAGCTGGCGCCGGACCTAGGCTGGGAGCGGGGCCGGGGGCCGTGAAAGGGAGCAGGGCTGGAGGCGTCGACGGGCCCGAAGGTGGGGCCGGGGGCGGTGTCTAGAATTGGTGACGGAAGTTGAAGATTGGGGGTGGTGGTGGTGGGGGCAGGGTTGGGGCTGGGGGGGGGGGTTGGAAGTCACGTGGATCGGCTGACATCGTGAGTGTAATTTCGAAGGGAAGCGATGAGCAGAGCTAAGAGACAGCGTGGGGAAGGGTTTTCGAGATGCTCAGCTAAAAGAAAGCATTTCCACTACGTGACCTGAACCTTATAGTGTAATAACAACAACAACCTATCTTATCCTATCATGTCATAATTCACGATTCAAGGCTTAACCACCTTATCTTACTACGAGATACAGCCGGAAAGCTGATCCATAATTACAAACAAATCTCTCTCGAGGATAGAATATGACTGGGCCTCGGAACGTGTAGCGTATTCAGAAATGGCCGATACGCTAATAAATAATAATAATAATAATAATAATAATAATAATAATAACAATAACCTCGTAAATTATAAGTAACGTCATTATAATGGTGTTACGGTAGAAGTGGGATTCTGGCCTGTCGTAATCACGAATGTTGAGCTACAAGGAAATGAGAGGTCGACTCATGTCCAGCCTTAACGATTGAAGTGGGTAATAGAAAGAAAGGATCGGCTCGTTGCATGTGACTCGTTACAGGTACTACTCCGCCATCCTTCTCAAATAGACCGCAGGAAACCACTGATCACGGCATCCAACTTTTGAAATTCTCATCCAGACAGTGTTTGATTTCGATCCAATTATCTAGTTCGTGTCGAAAACCCGTTACTGTCGGACTCAAATCTATAATTTCGTTGACAACGAAACTTCTGGTCTGGGGGGGGGGGCAACTAAGCACGACAATGAAGTGGCCTAATTTGTAGGTTTAGTAATTGACATCGCAATTCCTCTGTTTTCTTATTTTTAAATTCAGAAACGGACGATATTATGATACACTGGCCCTACAGCTCGGAGTAATTTGAATATTTAAAGAAATCCAATGTGTATTATCTGGTAATACCTTCTAAAAATGGTCACAAAAATTATTTTGTGAAAATTTGAAAAAATTGTTGCTGCTTTAAAATGCTAGACAATATGGAACAATAAGAAACTGCACCTCAAACATGCCCTATTGCCCAGGAGGATTTGAAATAGACAATACGCATTATTTACCATAACATCATTTGCTACAATTTCATTTTTGCATCCGGAGAATAAGGTAACGATGAAATAAACACAGCAGTGACGAATTATTGTCAGTACACAAATTTATTGCTATAGCGTATGCCCACATTACTTTTGGAATCCCTGTTATTACTATTAGTTGGGAATTCCCTGTTTTATGGTGAACGTAAATTTGCAATGCTCAAACATTACTTCGTTTCGCTTTCGATTTAGTAAACAATGCGATATGAACACGAACCATAACATGAAACACGAATACGCCTTTCAAAAGCTCGCGTCCCCTTCCGGTTACACGTGCGTGTTCGGTGATAACTGTCGAAATAGCTAGCTGACACATGTCGGATGTTGAATTTCTGTAGCAGTGAACATTGTTCGATCAGAATTAAATGTTACAAAATATTTATAAAATCAAACACATTAGTATTTATTTGGTGCATTATGAACACAAATAATTGCATTTGTTTTGAAAGTAAGCCATTGTATTTTCATCCCATTTGTAAGAGAAGCAATATATTTAAAGTATTCGGTGAAATTTATCCTCTTCTACAATCGTGCGGACAGAAAAGAAAGCGCTTCCCCCTACGGGAGAGGAAAACGTATCTGCAAACGCAGCTTAGGCAAAACGCCGCTCTTTGCGAAAGCCCCGGGCGATGCAGGCAGGTGGCAGGGGCAGCGGCGGGGTCGGGGCAGAGGGCGGGAGCGTTCTGCGAAGTAACAAGCGGCGGCCCGCGCGCACGGGATATGTTTGGTACAAATGGCTCGGGCGCGGAGCGGGAGATTCAACACATTACATGTTGGGGTAGTGCGAATGTAAATGGGGTGGCGAGGATGCCGTGCGGTGTGCGGGCGGAGGGCGGGTCGGGGTGGTAGGGGGGCGTGGCTGGGGCGGGGTAAGTGCGAGGGCGAGTGGGGTCGAGGGAGGAGACCGGGCGAGGCCAGACGGGGTAGCAGGGCAAGGCGTGGCCGTCGGTGGGGTGGGGGTCTGGGTGGGGCGGAGTGCGGTGGGATCCAGTTGTGGCGGGCGGCCGGGGTAGCAACGGGCGAGAGAAGGCGGATCCGGGCGGCCGGGATGCGGTTGTAGGCGGGGTTGAGGCGCGGTTGGGGGTTGGCAGAGGGGAAGGTCGGCTGTGGGTAGGGGGTGGCTTGGGGCGGAGGTCGGGGCGAAGCAGAGAGAGGGCACCCGCGAAAAGCAACGGTAGAACGTGCGGCCTCCGGGGCCCGCCGGCGCGGCGCGGCGCAGCGCGGCGCGGCGCGGCGAGGCGCGGTGGCCCCTGGGGCTGAACTGCGGGCGCTACCTGCGCTGGGAATGTGAAATGCGCGGGCGAGGCGAGGAGGTGGCCAGGGCTGTGGGGGAACGTACGCGCTCGAACGGTTGGTGAGGCCCACGCTGCAAGAGCCGAGCACAAGAGAGAAAACGGAAGAAAATGGAGGCACGGAAACTATTACAAAGAAGATAAAGAGGGAGAACAATAAAGGGAAAGAATACAAAAATTTTACCCAAACTTAACAGTTGAAAGAGCACGAGATGTGACGAAAGAAGAAAATATAAAAGTGTTATCTAAAGCAATAATCAGCGGGAACGGTTTATTTAAGCTTACGCGGAAGCAGGTTGGGATGAATATAGATTAACGACAAGTAGATATTGTACTTTATGTCTACAAGGTGTGTTATTCGAGTAAGACAAGAGGGCAAAACAAGAGTACAGACGTCGGAAAGACGAGATTGGATAAAAATAAGACGGCTCATGTGGGGATGATTCACAGACAAGAAAGAGAAGACACCAAGAGACGGATTGAAAGAAGCTCGTCCACCGGGCACCGTCATAGGAGATCCGACAGAAAGACACACGGAGTAAATGGTCGGAAAACCCGATCGAAAAAGTAGAACCTGGAGTAGGAATCGAAATCAGGATTAAATGAAAGTAAGGCAACAATATCGGAAGAATAGTCGGCAAGTCTACGATGAAGAGGAATACCAGGACAGGAGGGCACAGTATGGAGTTCGCTAGGATCTCACTGGTCGAGAAAGAATAAGAGAGAGAAAATTTTGGAGAACGATACGAAGGCGGGAGTAGACTAATAAGAGGCAACACACGTGGGAAAATAGTAAATTCAGGCAGAGAGAGTAATAGAACAGACGTGTGAATAAGCCGCCAGGACTTTCCTGTAGTAACTTAGCATTTGGAAAAGAATAAATATAAAAGAGAGATCTGACGAATTATGGAAAGTTGGGGTTGTATATTAACTCAGAGAAACATCAACAGAGAATCAAATTTAGAATGACTCGAAGGAGAAATATCAGAGAATTTTTCAATAGGAGATTCAATAGAGGTCCGCACATACGATTGAGAAATACGAAGAAAGGGAATCTAGAGAAGTCAAAGCAAGTTTACATGCAAATCAAGACAACGCATGTTGAGAAGGAACGAAGAAAAGGTGATGAAAAGACATGAATAACAAAAAAAGAAGAATATGTAACAAGAAGTCCGCTAGGCCTGCACTTAAAGAAGCCAATAGTCGTGAGAGAATAGAGAAAGGAACAGATCCGGAGGAGCCAAAACGTGTTTGAATTAAAAAACGGCAAAGCGTGCTGGAAGGAAATGGAAAATATATGGAGAAACGACCAGCAGGAACGAAGAATCCGAAATGGAAAGTCATAAAGGACGAATAAAAGAAAAGGAGTGCTGAGGAAGAGATCCACGGTTACTGCTTGGAAAAAACGGGCAGCAGAAAGAAGAATCCGAAATGGAAAGTCATGAAGGACGAATAAAAGAAAAGGAGTGTTGAGGAAGAGATCCACGGATACTGCCTGGAAAAACGGCAGCAGAAACGAAGAATCCGAAATGGAAAGTCGTGAAGGACGAATAAAAGAAAAGGAGTGTTGAGGAAGAGATCCACGGATACTGCCTGAAAAAAGTGGCAGCAGAAACGAAGAATCCGAAATGGAAAGTCGTGAATGATGAATTGAAGGAGAAGAGTGTTAAACAAGAGATCCCTCAGGCTCACCCTAGAAGAAGCAAACGCACGATGCCACGAGTCCACCCCGGCGCTGATGAGAGCGCTGCGGGAATGTCCCAGCTCGGTGTGGTGGGCGGGGCGGAGCGGAACGAGGCGGTGCGGGACGGTGCAGTGCGGGGTGCGGCAGGGAGGGGTGGGGCGGGGCGTGGCGGGGAGAGGCGGGGCAGGTTTCAGTGCGGGGCGGTGCGGTGCGGTGCGGTGCGGTGCGAGCTAAGCCGCGAGTGCTACCTGCGTGGGCGGGGAGGAGCGGGGCGCGGACGGGCATCGCAGCCGATGTCTATGCAAATGCGAGGGCCGCGGTAAGCGCCTGTGCGCGCCTGCCCCTCGCCCCCCCCCTCCCTTCCCTTCCAGCCCCGCCTCCGCAGCGCGCCTCGCCGCGCAGCACCTCGAGAAGAAATTGCGCCGTAACCCCGGGGCGCGAAGGTGATGCGGGGGCGGCAAACGCGGCGGCGGTGATGGAGCGACGGGGCCGGCGGAAGTAGCAGGTTGGTAGATGCCAAGGCGAGGAATGGCGGAGATAGTGACATTGGAAATAACTAGGAGAACCTGGCAGTAGCTGTTCTGTCCTTTATCTCCCTCTTTCCCCTCCCATTACCCTCTCACTGTCTCTCCCTCCCTTCCTCACCCTGTCCATGTTTGTCTCTGTCACTCTCGATCCCTCTCATTCACATTTACTTGCAGATTCTGCACGTCTCTGCACATGAGGTAATATTGGGAAGCGCCAGACCAACGTTTTAGTTTTTAGGGCCATTGAACGCTATCCCCGAGACCCGTCTATCGCAGGTTCGGATATGTGCTGTTATATCAAAAAAGAAGAAAGAAAGGAAAGGACGAGGAGTTGGGCAGTGATGGAATGGATTAATGAGCTCAGAAAGGAGCGGTATGGGTGTTGTCTTGAGGCGGATCGTAGAAGCAATAGGGAATTTTGGACGTTTGGGGTGTCAGGTTCAGTAAAATGTATGTCTACCATTTTACTGTGGAACATACGGGGTGTGGTGGAATGTTAGGATGGTATAGGTACAGGAGCGGCACGGAAAGGTGAGAAACATGGTTTTAAACGTTGGCGTGGAGTTTAAAATCAAACTATCTTCCCCAAAATATAAAACAATTTAATTAAAAGTATGAGGCTTATGTAATGAATAAACGTTGCAAAGTTATTCATTTTTGCTGATTGTTTATAAGTACATAATCTTAAGAAATATTATAGATTTTTACGAATTTTAATATAAAATAGCTAGTGATTAAACTGTTACACATTGTTAGTACTTCAAAAAGACGTTAAGTTTCATTTTATAAATGGCCCCAGCTAAATATCATCTGGAGACATCTATAAGAACTGTAATATATTTTACAAAACAAAGAATATTTTTTCCCTTCAGTTTCAAATATTTTGCAGCCCATGTATCAATGGTGCAAGTAACCTTAGATGCGAGTCTGAAGTATACTGGGTATTCATCGCTAATGAACCCTCAGTTGAAACACGTTTGATGGAAAGTGTTGTCTTTATGTTTGGAATAAATAATCAAATTCTTTTGTAAAATTCGATCATTTAACCTCTTATTTTCACCTGTATTACCACGTAAATACGCATGAAATAACACTTTTAATGTCATTGGTCTAATTTAATGAAGAAAGTTGTACTGTATGACTCGGAAAATCTTAAATAGTATTATAACGTGGCACTCTAGATTAGAGCGTAGGAGGAGTGACACATCATACCCTGTATTAGCAATGGTGCTCTGAAATAGTGAATGAGATAAACGCTGGCGAAATGACGCAAAATGTTCTGTGGAAGATGACATCATCTCTTGTTTACTGACAGTCTTCCAATTTATTCTACGGAAATGTTACATTGTGTTGCTGTCTCTAAGCTGGAGTGAGGCTTGCCTTCATTCTCGCACATGTGTCACCCAAGTGTCAAGCTTCTCTTGAATTTAATCTTAGCGAATCGAGTACGTTGTTATTTTTGAATTTCAGGATATGAAGGATCTACGCAGAATGATGGTTTCTCTAAGAGATTGAGAGAAACTTAGAATAGTTTTAGACATTATGAACGAACCAGGTAAATGCTTCATATTGTAGTCTTAAAATTCAACTTCATAATATTGCATTATGTAATGCAACCAACACATTTTATCACAGGTTCAGTACCTACTTTAATAGAATTATTAATGAATGAGCCCATTTTTTCCCGATATCTTTAATGACAAATAAAACTATGAAATTTAACATGAAATAAAAAATTATGTCAGTAATCAATATTTCAATGGCATGGCTAAACTTATTGCAGCTTTTAACAGAAAATTAAATTTGAATATAGTGTTGCAATTAACAAATATGGAAAGAATGGATAATACACTATTATCCACGTCTGTACTTTACTTACATGTAAAATTAATGTAATTTAAATTAATGAAAAAGTTACAAACAAAAAATAGTTAACTAACATTTACACACTTTTATTGTAATTAAGTTAAGGAAAAATGTTTTATCTCGTAAACAAAGATTTAATTCCTACGTATTTACTTTTAAATTTACGATGACGCAAGCGAATTAAAGGAGACGTGTTGCCAAGTTTCCGGCATCCGCTAATGAGCTAGATCAACGCCCATCGTAGGGGCGGGGCCGGAGGGGGAATGGGGGTGGGAGGAGGAGGGAGGGAAGGTGGGGCGGCGGTGGCGTCTCCTCAGCCGACGGGCGTTGGCGCGCTAACGATCCATAACTCCCCGGGGCGGCGCAGGGGCGGGGCGGCCCACGTGATCGCCGGCAGTCGCAGAAGGCGGGTGACGTCGCCCCGGCGTTTATGGGGCCGAGGGCGACCGGACGGGCGGGCGGAAAACGGGGAGCGGGGAAGGGGAAGGCTCCTCACATGAAGGGGACAGGGGGAAAAAGAACGTAACAGGCAGAGAGGACGTGACCTGGCGGGGTGGGGGCGGGGACGAGCGGGGTGTGGCGGGGTGGGGTGGGGTGTGGCGGGGTGAGTGGGGCGGGGTGGAGCGGGGTGGGGCGGGGTGGGGCGGGGTGGGGCGTAGTGGGCGGGGTGGAGCGGGATGGGGCGGGGTGGGGCGGGGGTGGGGCGTGGAGGTGCGGTGTGGGGCGTGGCGTGGCGGGGCGGAAGAGGCGAAGGCGCATGGGTGGAGGAGAGAGGACTGGGAGGAAAAGAAACGGCTGGGGAAGGGCGGAGGGAGCTGAAGAGGGATAGAGAAGGCTGGCGAGGGCTAGGGAAAGTCAGAGAGGGCTAGGGAGGAATGGAGAGAGAGAAGAGTAGAGAGGGGTAGAAAGGAGTGAAGAGGGCTGGGGAGGAATGTAGAGGTCTGCGGAGGGGGCGAAGAGGGCTGGAAAGGAGTGGCGGGAGAGTGGGGATGATGCGGAGAGGCCTACGGAGGGTTGGGGAGGACCGGAGAGGACGAAAGAACTGGGGAGAGGGCTGGGGAGGAAAGGAAGGAGCTAGAGAGGGACGGAGTGAGCCGGAGAGGGACAGAGAAAGCTCCAGAAGAGGAGAGAGACGAGGAGCTGGAGAGAGGCGGGGGGGGTGGGGAGTGGAGAAGAGGGGCGGAGATGCGTGAGGATGGACGGAGAAGGATGACGAGGGGCGGTAAGGGTGGAGGGGCGTAGAGGAGCCGGGAAGGGGCACGGCAAGGCAGGATGGAATGGGTCGGGACGCGTCGAGTCGGTCGGATTAGTTCGGAGCGTGGCGGGGCAGGACGGGGCAGAGCGAGCGGGGGTGGGCAGGGCTGGGGCGATAGCGGGGCGGGCGGGTGTGCGGGCTGTGGCGCGAGTGGGGCGGGCGGGCGGTGGCGGGGATGGCTGGGGTGAGGGCGCGGCGGGCGGGTGTGCCTGTGGGGGCGAGGAGGGCTGTGGCGCGGGCGGGAGGGCTGTGGCGCGGGCGGGCGGGCGGGGAGGGCTGTGGCGCGGGCGGGCGGGCGGGCGGCGGACGGACGGGGCGGACGGGCGGACGGGCGGGCGGGCGGGCGGCGGGCGGGCGGCGGGCGGGCGGGCGGGCGGGCGGGCGGGCGGGCGGGCGGTGCGGGCGGGCGGGCGGGCGGGCGGGCGGGCGGGCGGGCGGGCGCCGTCGGGGCGTCGCCGCAGGGCGGGGCCGCCGTCGCGAGGACGGACGGGCGGACGCTCGGGCGGATCCGCGTGGCGCCACGCCCGCCGCCACCGACGCGCCTCAACGGCGCACTGTATCACTCGGCCTGAAGCATTGCCTCGAGACCTAATTTGAGCTCTTTGGGGTCGCTATATTGAACGGTTTTCCTTTTTTATTGAGGATTCATTAGCCCGACTCATTGGCCGTGGAGAGGTACGGCTCTCTTATTCATGTGTGACACTGCGAAAGCAATAACTGGTCCATACGTGTTTTATTATTACAATCACGTCGAGTCGCCAGATGGCGTTAGACCAAAAACTAATTCATAAATTAACACTCAAGAGTAATGATACATATGTGTCTAATTAGTACAAAATTATTACTAAATAGTCGTTTAAATGTTATTTAATAAATTAACAGAATTAAAAGATATTACAATTTTGAATATTAAAATTAGCGAATTCACGAATCACTTTTGACATTTCTTGTATCAGTCTTTTTATTTCCAGATCGACGATTTACTGCCCGGTGGGTTCGCTTTCAAGTTCTGCTTTCCGTCCTTGCGAAACTCTCTGCAATATTCATGCAATGAATGACTAGGCTGAAAAGATATATAATATTCAGCACTTTTCATTCCCTAATATTTGTACTTTCGGAATGTTTTCTATTGATTTTTTAATCCTAAATGTGATTTTTGGCAGAATTTACTACAATGCAGAGTGTTGTTTTGTCATGTGCTGTAAAGAAATGCGGATTTTATTTGCTAGAGTGACACTTGAAAAGAGGTTCACGCCATAAAAAATAATAATTATTCAAGAAATTTACGTGATGTTATCTTATAAATATAGCATGTTCAAATTCCTTTTTGAGAAAATGCACAATGCACGCACTTACGCTGGATGACTTATACTGTCTGCAGATTGCCGTTGCACGTTTTAATTAAAGACATCCAAATTTGCATTCTCACACTCATTTGGACTCTCTCTTATTTGATCATATCACATTTCATTATTGAAACATAATAAAAAGAGGGTCACAGTCGTATTTATATTCATATAAGGTCTAATAAGCGTAATTTGTTTCTATCTATATATTAATACCTAAAGAGAAAACTTTGTACCCCTTTCTAATTATATTGCACACATGGAGGAGCGTGACATTTGGTATAGTCAAGTTTTATATGGAGAAGAAGTCCACAAAGCAAAAAAAATGTTATATAACATATTACAATTATACATAGCGTGCAGATGCAACCGCAATACGCTGCAACACACTACAATCTTACATAACTCGAATGCGATGAGTTTTAGAACCTTAAAACAGAATTTTCGTCACCCGTACAAACATATGTTTTGTTTTCCTTCCCCCCTCCAAATTTACAAAATGAGATTTTTTATACATTTTATTCCAAGGTTAGCGTTTTAGAAAAAGGTTCTCTATTCTTTATTTGCATTTGTGAGTGTGAAAAGCATTTTATTAACTAGTATTTTGACTTCCCGAGAACTTGGTTCCGTTGATGGTTGAAGCCGTGACACCAGTTTCCGTTGCGTTCCTCATCCATGCGGGGACAGGGAGAATCCAAATGATCGTCATGTTGGTGTGTGATGTTAGTTCAAAATAATATGATAAAATAATACAAAAACTCAAATATTCTGTTCAAGCTGATCATGCTCAAAATATTCATTAAAACTTTAAATTATCATTTAAGAATTGAATATCGATTTAAAATTATAGTATTTAAGTATTCTGCGACTTTTTGCACGAATTCAGATATTTCTTTTATAAATAAAAGAATGTGGGAGAAGTTCTTGAGAGAATCAGTAACCGAAAGTAAAGATGCCCTTGTATTCCATTGAGACCAATGGGAAGCTTTCACTGAAAGCTGTTAATAATAGATGTCAACAATTATGTGAATATATGAGTGTTTACAACATAGAAAATTTATTTACCGAGTAACTGTTTGCGTTTGCTGCGTGTTTGATTTTATATTGCACATGTGTAATTTAGTAAAGTAAATAACTTATTTGGTCACAATATTTGAATTTCAAATTTCCTACCAAAACTGGCACCACTCTCGTTTGTATTCAACATGGGAGCATCTGACCTGTATCCAACAAACTCGTTTAACAGTACTATCGAAGAAATTAAATGTATAAATGTTAAATATATTTCAGTAAAGGAGTATTTTCTTGGTCCAGAAAATCATTTTAAACACCAATTTAATTGACCTTAAAAATCATTCGTATATAAATCATTAGTTAACAATGTAGACAGAAATATGTGATGTCGGCAAAAGAGAAATGATAATATTGTGAATATGTACGAGTAAGTTCAAGAATGAATAGCGAATATCTTAAGAATTAACAGTTTATTGTGATTTTTGCCCTTGCAAAGTAATTTTACTTCTATATTTATAACTTGTCGAGTAAGTTAACAGTTAAGTAATTGATGGTTTAGAAGTGCTTTCTACATTTTACCAATTTTGTAGACATTCTTGGTATATCGTTTGTGTTGTGTACTAAGACTCTAATGGAATGGTTTATTTCAAAGTCACCGTGGGAACTTTTTACGTAATCTTAGTTTTTTACTACAAACTCGTTGCAAGATTTCTAGGTTTCTCTTGGAGGACAGTAAACTATAGTTGTATTTCGTACATCCAGTCTGGTCTAAAATTGATATGTAAATTAATAATGTATTAAAAGAGCGACACATTTTTGCCTACAAGGACAGTATTATTGTTTGATTTTTAATTTCAAGGATCTCTATTTATTTTTGATGTGTGTCTCCCACGTTATTTTCTTTCAAGGCGTAGACCAAGGTACTTTTCTCTATCTCTGTATGAGATACTTTCATGGTTGTCCTTGTTTGGAAGGCGATAATGTGTTTGATTTTAATTTCAAAAGTATTTTTTATTTTTAAAAACATTTTAAGGTGTCTTTCCAAGAGTTTTTTCTATCGAAGTGCAGACGAGGGTATTCCACTTTATCTACCTTGGTAATCTCACCGCCCTTCCCCTCTGGAATTGTCCATGGGTGGTCCTCGAACCAGGGGCAGATCCCGCCGATCATTTTGGAGTTTTGCCATCGTAGAGTTTTGTTAAATAATAAACATTTGTTATTATATTGTATAAAATTTTTGTAGAGTCTATATGATACTATAGAAACTTATTTTTTTCAATAATTACGTAATTCTAACATATATTATTGAATTATATTTTTCAAATTAAGAAAGACAACAAATGCAAACTCCAAGCCTTGGGGGGGGGCTTGGCCCCCATACTCCCCCTCCCTCCTGGATCCGCCGCTGCGTCGAGCCCACGGTAGTTGCCGACCGCATGTCGGGCGGCATGTATTTGAATTTGCACTAGACTTGTGAATGAACCTTCTTTACAGTTTTGCCTAACTTTATTTGTAACAAAATAGCAGATTCTCTGCACCTCAAAACATTAATTTAAGAAAAAATCTGTAAATTATATAATCATTTGAAATAACTACACTGTTACAATCAGACCATTCATTTCGTAACCTTTACGTAATCTACACATGTTACGTTATGTTTACGTAACTTACGTTTATGTTTACAAAACGGCAAAATTTCATCTCCAAACTCGTATAAATGTCAATAACCCTTGACATTTATATGCAACAACACAAATATGCACGATCTCACAAGTGCAGCGTCTCAAGGGGTCGGCAATATTTTTTTCGAGGACGAGTTATCAGCTGACACTTGAGTTTCCGGCGGCGCCTTCACTGATCAATCAAAGAACTCTAGAGAAGCCTCATTCACAAATCTAGTGCAAATTCAAATCATACGTCCGGGCGATGTGTGGAGTCGCAGCCCCGCGAGTGCACTCGGAGGTCGCGACTCGAATCGGCGGCGGGAGCGCGCGGCCCGGGGACTTCGTAACCGGCGGCCGATCCCGACGACGCGACGCGACGGCAGCGCCGGCCAGTGCACTTCACCGGGCGCCGCGGCGCGGGCACGACACGCTCCGTTGCGCCAGCGCGCGTGGGGGATGCAGCAGCGCAAGCGGTGCACTCGGGCACAGAGGTCCTCAAGTACTAGCCGGTCCAAAACAACACTCGCCGTTTTTTTAGATGGAACAAATGCGTTTGCGAGGCACTAGTAAGTAATATCTTACATATCGGTCTAAAAGTATCTCTTTATAACGTCAATCAATAGGAATAGTTCAATTACTGAGATTAATAGACATTAATAATAATAATAATAATAATAAAGTATATAAATTGCTGTATTTGGAACATCCCACTGCGCAAAGTGTTTGCAGAGGCACCAATGGTCCCTAGATCTACTCCTTCGGAAGCTCGTTGCCAACTCGGAGTAGACTTATAACCAACCGACACATAATATCTCTAGTCATGAATAAGAGGAATAATAATAATAACAACAACAACAACAACAACAATAATAATAATAATAATAATAATAATAATAATAATAATAACCCTTCATCTTCTTGTGTAATCAAGGCATAGTTCACGTCTAATAGTAATCAACACCTCTTATCCCCTTAGGTAGATATTGTTAATGCAATGCAGAGAATTTGACCCCAATGTGAAAGTTTCCACAAATTTCTGGAATATTTGACTGTACTTGGAATCTACTGTGGACACGAAGGAATTATGGGAAAAGAATGTTGTCTGGGTCGCGAAACATTTAGTTAAATCTTTTTAGAAAATTAAATGGCTAAGCAAATTAAAATATTAGTTCTGTTTCTGTTGAACTTACTTCATAAATAAATAATTGTGCGTGAAGTTACTGTAAATAAATTATAGAAATGTAATTATAAAAATAAATATATAGAAATGTGTTATTTTTACACAAGTTGGTTTCAGTGCAAATTTCATCACAAAGTCCATTCAAATTTAAATATATAGTCAATTTACTTGCTGAGGATATTTTTTGACATGCCTGAATGATGGGGAAAAATAATGATGGTTGATGATGATTGATGTTGACGATCATGAGTGCCATTCTCATTTGTCAATTAAGGGTGGAAGCTAACACAACTATGCTCTATCTTTCCTGCATAGAAGATTACAGCGCAGATTATCTTTTGCCTTTCACTGACAAAGCGAGAAGGTGATGTGAGATGTCAAATTAATGATTACAGATGGGAAGATGCTTTCAGATCGAATATGTGTTTGCACTAGAAGCCTACCACTCCGCATAAATCCAATGAAAACATCTAAGCCAAATGCGGAATTCTAATTCTAAAAGTCCAATAGGCATGCTTTCTTTCTTGTGAATGCGCATCCAAAAATAATATATTGTGGATTCCACAAAGGATCTGCCATTCTATTTACGTGATTTATGTCCAACTCTTCAATTAAGTACTTCTGTACATTTTTAAATCATCCGTTTCAAACCAATAAACCAAAATCTCTTCAACTTTTTCTCAGCGATTGAACAAATACTAGCAGTATTCAGAATATTTCCATCTCAACGCAAAAATCTCTGCAGTTGCCCTCACATCGCAGTGAATTGGTTCGTTTATTACGATGGAGGAAACTGATGGCACTGTGTAAGTGGTCAGAATACATTGGTCGTTGATTGCCACTTCCATCGCTCCCCCAACGCGCATCTCTTCTACCATGATTCTGCCATCGATTCCTGGACATGCACTTGCACTTCGCGTTCAGTGCGCATCTCTATTCGATTTCGCACTTCCGAGATGGTGCTGGCTGAGTAAATAGCTGCCACATTCGAATGCAAATGCCAGGCAGAGTAATCGGGGGAGCGCTTTGTAACCATCTGGACAAATACTACTTGAACAATATGTGTCAAGCAGGTACTAAATTAGAGCATGTTTTAAAATTGTATAAAGCGAGTGACATAAATTTCGAAAATGGTATTAATGAAAGTACGTTTAGCTTCAAATTTGTTATATTAGAGGTAGTGTTATTTCTATAAAGTAGTGACATATTTTCTGCTTCAATATATAGACTAGTGAAGCAAGAGTTACAGTCTATTATCATGTTAATAAATGTTTGGACTCGTCAGTATAATACATTTAGCTGAGAAATGGGAAACGCTTGATACACACGCTTGACGCATTTGAATTACACACTCCAATTGGATCGATCCCTGCAATCGTGATGCTTCTTTCACACTCGCTGACAAATGAAAGAGAAAGAGAAGAGGAGAATAAGAAAGAGAAGAAAAAAGTAAGAATTAAAAAAGAACGAAAATAATACTCTTACACAATGTCGACAAAATTATAAGGAAAAAAAGAATATGAAGTAAGAGAAGGAGCAAGACACGAACAATGACAAAAGAAGGAGAAAAAATGTGAAGAATTTCGAAAGTTTTTCAAATTCACGTTTAAGGTTGCATTACAGTTGTAGTGTTTGCTTGCCTTAAAAGTACCCAGTTTCCTATTATCCCTCGCGTGATGGTGATTATAGAGCAAGTAACCTCATTGTGCCAATATCCCTGGAAGTGAAGCAGTTGGCCAATGGTCGGCGAGAGGCAAGTGAAGGAGAGTGAGTGATAGTTATTAGGGAGAACGGGGGTAGACGGAAAAGGAGAAGAGTGTCTTAGAAAAGCATTTACAGTTGCTGCACCCACCTCAAAATGGAAGTCTCCTTTCACAAAGTGTATCACGAGATAATATATATTTTAATACAAGTTGAAAGCAAAGTCAAATTGTTCCTACAATAGACATCCTGCCCCATCCAACTTAGTTAAATCATCCAAAAAGGGTCAGGATGGTAACAATTGAGTACATTCTTAATGATAAAATATATATTTTTAAAATTAAAAAACAATGCCTCATATTTTTCTCATTTGTGAGGAAGGTTTTGTGAAGGACTTCTTCGAAACCATAAACCTCCTTTGCTACCGAAGTTATTAATATCAAAATGTGAAGAATTTTGATAAAATTCTTTTGAAAAAAATTGAGAGTAGTTGCCTCAGGGATTTAAAGCGTTCGTGGCACAATTACACACCCCACACAGACATTTTCATATACTTAGGTCATTCAAATACAAACCGGAATTTTGTAACACAGCGTTATTGGTGACATGTAAAAATACAAAATGTAGTCCCCTACTTATCACCATAGTTCCCCTCAATATAAAATAAATTTTCTCCATCACATAGGAAGCTTTGTGATTCATTCATGGAAAAAGAGAAGCTGGCTGCCGCAATAGCAGATTGCGCTCGTGTTGTTAGACGGCAACGTCGTCTTCAAATCTTTCTCCACCTAATGCCTCCTGTAGTAGACCAAACATATGGTAGTCACATAGAACACGTATGAACAGTAAAGTGACTGTTATAGAAGTAGCCAGTGCAATTTCGAGAATTTATCACGAGTCCGAGCTAGTGCATGCGAACCGTGCATTGTCACGCCGGATGACATCGTGAATCGGTAGCCGCCATTTGATCCATCCGCCGCCAGCCACCGTCCGATACAATAGTATGCACACTTAAACCCACCTCTTACGCAATATGGACAACAGCAATGCGAAGATCGCGCCTTCAACAAGCTTGAATATTGACGCTATCGCTTCATTGACGCTGGTCACCGCACACTGTTTATGGCATTCATTTTCAACCTCATCATGACCATTTCGGACTTCTGGTCCTAATAGAATTCTTGATTTTTACTTAGAAAAGCACAACCGAACTATGCTTTGAGGCTCTTCAAAACTTCATTCCATTCACACCTTCGTTGGCGAGAAAACGAATAATTACGTATTGCGTTTCGGAGTCTAATACTTTCTGTTCATTCTAGTGATGGAAGACGTGAGTATGAGGGTCGTGTGCTTGACTATCTCTTCTCTATTTCCCCTCAGATATTTTCGGAGACGCTGTGCTGATCACCTAAATACGCGAGATAAATAAACGAAGTTCCGTTTATATTTGTATGACTAAGTGAATTTGATATTTATTTGATCTTTTAATCAATAGTGAGAAAACTACTACTGTCATCTCCTCAACTAGGTGAACAAGTATTTCTTACATCATTTTGTTCAGAAACACTTCGTTGGGCACAGCAATTCTTTGACGATTTGTTCTCTTCTATAAAGCCTATAAAGTTGTTCTTAATGTTAGTCGAAATGAATTTTTTTGCTAAAAAATTATGATTAGAGCATGTGAAGTTTATGCAACATTTTAGATCTGCAATATACATGCATACACAACCTAAAAATTTTGACATATGCACAGAAATCCTTAAAATATACAGCGTTTGGTTACAAACACAAGCATATATACTGCCATGTTTGTGCTCATACACATTCTTTGGTAAGATAGGTATACATATAATGTAATTTCACATCTGAGAATCATCTCATTTATATTTTGCCAATCATAAATATTCTAGATACCTCAAAAATTTTACTCCCGCCATCTCTGGTAATCAGTCAACTAAATAGTTTTGTAAAAGCCTTTGAATCATCAAAAAAATTATGATTTGCAGTAATAAATCAGTTTGATTGTAAATGTTTTCTTTCAGACAAAAATTGAAAAATGAACAGTAACACTTAAATGCCTAAAACTTAACGCAAGCAAAATATGCATTGTACCCCTAGATTCTATATTTGCCATGAAACAGATTTCAAGTTTCTGTCGGATATCACACACAAAATCTACAATTTTGTGCACTTCCATGCATAATTTGAAAAATCCTGGTGTTATTTTCAACTGAAATGGCTTATGCTGTATGTATGATTTGTCGTTGAAAATACTAACGCGCGTTTGTGGGTTGAGTTTTTGAATAATGAAGTACTTATCTCAGCATTACATAGTTCAATAATTAAATAAAAAGTATTCATTTTTTATTATATTTATCATCATGTAATTAATATCTGTCTCATAATTTAACATTTTGTTCTATGAATA
>JAHLJT010008756.1:37226669-37255000 GCA_031308135.1 Acheta domesticus | reverse complement strand
CCATTACCCTCTCACTGTCTCCTCCCTCCCTTCCTCACACTGTCCATGTTTGTCTCTGTCACTCTCGATCCCTCTCATTCACATTTACTTGCAGATTCTGCAACGTCTCTGCACATGAGGTAATATTGGAAGCGCCAGACCAACGTTTTAGTTTTTAGGGCCATTGAACGCTATCCCCGAGACCCGTCTATCGCAGGTTCGGATATGTGTGTTATATCAAAAAAGAAGAAAGAAAGGAAAAGGACGAGGAGGTGGGCAGTGATGGAATGGATTAATGAGCTCAGAAGGAGCGGTAATGGGTGTTGTCTTGAGGCGGATCGTAGAAGCAATAGGGAATTTTGGACGTTTGGTCGGTGTCAGTTCAGTAAAATGTATGTCTACCATTTTACTGTGGACATACGGGTGTGGTGGATGTTAGGATGGTATAGGTACAGGAGCGGCACGGAAAGGTGAGAAACATGGTTTAAACGTTGGGCGTGGAGTTTAAAAATCAAACTATCTTCCCAAATATAAACATTTAATTAAAAGTATGAGGCTTATGTAATGAATAAACGTGCAAAGTTATTCATTTTTGCTGATTGTTTAAAGTACATAATCTTAAGAAAGATATAGATTTTACGAATTTTATATAAAATAGCTAGTGATTAAACTGTTACACATTGTTAGTACTTCAAAAAAGACGTTAAGTTTCATTTTATAAAATGGCCCCAAGCCTAAATATCATCTGGAGACATCTATAAGAACTGTAATATATTTACAAACAAAGAATATTTTTTCCCTTCAGTTCAAATATTTTGCAGCCCATGTATCAATGGTGCAAGGAACCTTAGATGCGAGTCTGAAGTATACTGGTATTCATCGCTAATGAACCCTCAGTTGAAACACGTTGATGGAAAAGTGTTGTCTTTATGTTTGGAATAAATAATCAATTCTTTTGTAAAATTCGATCATTTAACCATCTTATTTCACCTGTATTACCACGTAAATACGCATGAAATAACACTTTTAATGTCATTGGTCTAATTTAATGAAGAAAGTGTACTGTATGACTCGGAAAATCTTAAATATATTATAACGTGGCACTCTAGATTAGAGCGTAGGAGGAGTGACACATCATACCCTGTATTAGCAATGGTGCTCTGAAATAGTGAATGAGATAAACGCTGGGAAATGACGCACAAATGTTCTGTGGAAGATGACATCATCTCTTGTTTACTGACAGTCTTCCAATTTATTCTACGGAAATGTTACATTGTTGTTGCTGTCTCTAAGCTGGAGTGAGGCTTGCCTTCATTCTCGCACATGTGTCACCCAAGTGTCAAGCTTCTCTTGAATTTAATCTTAGCGAATCGAGTACGTTGTTATTTTTGAATTTCAGGATATGAAGGATCTACGCAGAATGATGGTTTCTCTAAGAGATTGAGAGAAACTTAGAATAGTTTTAGACATTATGAACGAACCAGGTAAAATGCTTCATATTGTAGTCCTTAAAATTCACTTCATAATATTGCATTATGTAATGCAACCAACACTTTTATCACAGTTCAGTACCTACTTTAATAGAATTATTAATGAATGAGCCCCATTTTTTCCCGATATCTTTAATGACAAATAAAACTATGAAATTTAACATGAAATAAAAAATTATGTCAGTAATCAATATTTCAATGGCATGGCTAAACTTATTGCAGCTTTTAACAGAAAATTAATTTGAATATAGTGTTGCAATTAACAAAATATGGAAAGAATGGATTAATACACTATTATCCACGTCTGTACTTACTTAAGTAAAATTAAATGTAATTTAAATAATGAAAAAGTTACAAAAAAAAAAGTTAACAACATTTACACACTTTTATTGTAATTAAGTTAAGGAAAAATGTTTATCTCGTAAACAAGATTTAATTCCTACGTATTTACTTTTAAATTTACGATGACGCAAGCGATTAAAGGAGACGTGTTGCCAAGTTTCCGGCATCCGCTAATGAGCTAGATCACGCCCATCGTAGGGGCGGGCCGGAGGGGGAATGGGGGGTGGGAGAGAGGAGGGAGGGAAGGTGGGGCGGGCGGTGGCGTCTCCTCAGCCGCGGGCGTTGGCGCGCTAACGATTCCATAACTCCCCGGGGCGGCGCAGGGGCGGGGCGGCCCACGTGATCGCCGGCAGTCGCAGAAGGCGGGTGGACGTCGCCCCGGCGTTTATGGGGCGAGGGCGACCGGACGGGCGGGCGGAAAACGGGGAGCGGGGAAGGGGAAGGCTCCTCACATGAAGGGGACAGGTGGGAAAAAAGAACGTAACAGGCAGAGAGGACGTGACCTGGCGGGGTGGGGGCGGGAACGAGCGGGTGTGGCGGGTGGGGTGGGGTGTGGCGGGGTGAGTGGGGCGGGGTGGAGCGGGGTGGGCGGGTGGGGCGGGGTGGGGCGTAGTGGGGCGGGGTGGAGCGGGATGGGCGGGGTGGGGCGGGGTGGGGCGTGAGCGGGGTGCGGTGTTGTGGGGCGTGGCGTGTGCGGGGCGGAAGAGGCGAAGGCGCATGGGTGGAGGAGAGAGGACTGGGGAGGAAAAAGAAACGGCTGGGGAAGGGCGGAGGGGCTGAAGAGATAGAGAAGGCTGGCGAGGGCTAGGGAAAGTCAGAGAGGGCTAGGGAGGAATGGAGAGAGAGAAGAGTAGAGAGGGGTAGAAAGAGTGAAGAGGGCTGGGGAGGAATGTAGAGGTCTGCGGAGGGGCGAGAGGGGCTGGAAAGGAGTGGCGGGAGAGTGGGGATGATGCGGAGAGGCCTACGAGGTGTGGGAGGACCGGAGAGACGAAAGAACTGGGAGAGGGCTGGGAGGAAAGGAAGGAGCTAGAGAGGGACGGAGTGAGCGGAGAGGGACAGAGAAAGCTCAGAAGAGCGGAGAGAGACGAGGAGCTGGAGAGAGGCGGGGGGTGGGGAGTGGAGAAGAGGGGCGGAGATTGCGTGAGGATGGACGGAGAAGGATGACGAGGGGCGGTAAGGGTGGAGGCGTAGAGGAGCCGGAGGGGCACGGCAAGGCGGATGAATGGGTCGGGACGCGTCGAGTAGGGTCGGATAGTTCGGAGCGTGGCGGGGCAGGACGGGGCAGGAGCGAGCGCGGGGGGGGGCAGGGCTGGGCGATAGCGGGGCGGGCGGTGTGCGGGCTGTGGCGCGAGTGGGGCGGGCGGGCGGTGGCGGGGATGGCTGGTCGGTGAGGGCGCGCGGGCGGTAGTGTGCCTGTGGGGCGAGGAGGGCTGTGGCGCGGGCGGAGGGCTGTGGCGCGGCGGGCGGGCGGGAGGGCTGTGGCGTGCGGGCGGGCGGCGGGCGGGCGGACGGACGGGCGGGACGGGCGGGACGGGGGCGGGCGGGCGGGCGGGCGGGCGGGCGGGCGGGCGGCGGGCGGGCGGGCGGGCGGCGGGCGGCGGGCGGGCGGGCGGGCGGGCGGGCGGCGGGCGGGCGGGCGCCGTCGGGGGCGTCGCCGCAGGGGGCGGGGCGCGTCGCCGAGGACGGACGGGCGGACGCTCGGGCGGATCCGCGTGCGCCACGCCCGCCGCCACCGACGCGCCTCAACGGCGCACTGTATCACTCGGCTGAAGCATTGCCTCGAGACCTAATTTGAGCTCTTTGGGGTCGCTATATTGAACGGTTTTCCTTTTTTATTGAGGATTCATTAGCCCGACTCATTGGCCTGAGATGGAGAGGTTACTGGCTCTCTTATTCATGTGTGACACTGCAAAAGCAATAACTGGTCCATACGTGTTTTATTGATTACAATCACGTCGAGTCGCCAGATGGCGTTAGACCAAAAACTAATTCATAAATTTAACACTCAAGAGTAATGATACATATGTGTCTAATTAGTACGATAAATTATTACTAATAGTCGTTTAAATGTTTATTAACTAAATTAAACAGAATTAAAAGATATTACAATTTTAAATATTAAAATTAGCGAATTCACGAATCACCTTTTGACATTTCTTGTATCAGTCTTTTTATTTCCAGATCGACGATTTACTGCCCGGTGGTTCGCTTTCAAGTTCTGCTTTCCGTCCTTGCGAACTCTCTGCAATATTCATGCAATGAATGACTAGCTGAAAAGATATATAATATTCAGCACTTTTCATTCCCTAATATTTGTACTTTCGGAATGTTTTCTATTGATTTTTTAATCCTAAATGTGATTTTTTGGCAGAATTTACTACAATGCAGAGTGGTGTTTTGTCATGTGCTGTAAAGAATGCGGATTTTATTTGCTAGAGTGACACTTGAAAAGAGGTTCACGCCATAAAAAATAATAATTATTCAAGAAATTTACGTGATGTTATCTTATTGAATATAGCATGTTCAAATGCCTTTTTGAGAGAAAATGCACAATGCACGCACTTAGCGCTGGATGACTTATACTGTCTGCAGATTGCCGTTGCACGGTTTTAATTAAGACATCCAAATTTGCATTCTCACACTCATTTGGACTCTCTCTTATTTGATCAATCACATTTCATTATTGAAACATAATAAAAAGAGGGTCACAGTCGTATTTATATTCATATAAGGTCTAAATAAGCGTAATTTGTTTTCTATCTATATATTAATACCTAAAGAGAAAACTTTGTACCCCTTTCTAATTATATTGCACACATGGAGGAGCGTGACATTTGGTATAGTCAAGTTTTATTACGGAGAAGAAGTCCACAAAGCAAAAAAAATATGTTATATAACATGTGTTACAATTATACATAGCGTGCAGATGCAACCGCAATACGCTGCAACACACTACAATCTTACATAACTCGAATGCGATGAGTTTTAGAACCTTAAAACAGAATTTTCGTCACCCCGTACAAACATGTTTTGTTTTCCTTCCCCCCTCCAATTGTACAAAATGAGATTTTTTATACATTTTATTCCAAGGTTAGCGTTTTAGAAAAAGGTCTCTATATCTTTATTTGCCATTTGTGAGTGTGAAAAGCATTTTATTAATAGTATTTTTGACTTCCCGAGAACTTGGTTCCGTTGATGGTTGAAGCCGTGACACCAGTTTCCGTTGCGTTCCTCATCCATGCGGACAGGGAGAATCCAAATGATCGTCATGTTGGTGTGTGTTGTTAGTTCAAAAATAATATGATAAATAATACAAAAACTCAAATATTCTGTAAAAGCTGATCATGCTCAAAATATTCATTTAAAACTTTAAAAAATCATTTAAGAATGAATATCGATTTAAAATTATAGTATTTTAAGTATTCTGCGACTTTTTGCACGAATTCAGATATTTCTTTTATAAATAAAAGAATGTGGGAGAAGTTCTTGAGAGAATCAGTAACCGAAAGTAAAGATGCCCTTATATTCCATTGAGACCAATGGGAAGCTTTCACTGAAAGCTGTTAATAATAGATGTCAACAATTATGTGAATATATGAGTGTTTACAACATAGAAAAATTTATTTACCGAGTAACTGTTTGCGTTTGCTGCGTTTTGTTTGATTTAATTGCACATGTGTAATTTAGTAAAGTAAATAACTTATTTGTCACAATATTTGAATTTCAAATTTCCTACCAAAACTGGCACCACTCTCGTTTGTATTCAACATGGGAGCATCTGACCTGTATCCAACAAACTCGTTTACAGTACTATCGAAGAAATTAAATGTATAAATGTTAAATCTATTTCAGTAAAGGAGTATTTTCTTGGTCCAGAAAATCATTTTAAACACAATTTAATTGACCTTAAAAATCATTCGTATATAAATCATTAGTTAAAAATGTAGACAGAAATATGTGATGTGGCAAAAGAGAAATGAATATATTGTGAATATGTACGAGTAAGTTCAAGAATGAATAGCGAATATTCTAAGAATTAACAGTTTATTGTGATTTTTGCCCTTGCAAAGTAATTTTACTTCTATATTTATACTATTGTCGAGTAAGTTAACAGTTAAGTAATTGGATGGTTTTAGAAGTGCTTTCTACATTTTACCAATTTTGTAGACAATCTTGGTATATCGTTTGTGTGTACGACTCCTAATGGAATGGTTTATTTCAAAGTCACCGTGGGAACTTTTTACGTAATCTTAGTTTTTTTACTAAAATCGTTGCAAGATTTCTAGGTTTCTCTTGGAGACAGTAAAACTATAGTTGTATTTCGTACATCCAGTCTGGTCTAAAATTGATATGTAAATTAATAATGTATTAAAAGAGCGACACATTTTTGCCTACAAGACAGTATTATTGTTTGATTTTTAATTTCAAGGATCTCTATTTTATTTTTGATGTGTGTCTCCCACGTTATTTTCTTTCAAGGCGTAGACCAAGGTACTTTTCTCTATCTCTGTATGAGATACTTTCATGGTTGTCCTTGTTTGGAAGGCGATAATGTTGTTTGATTTTAATTTCAAAAGTATTTTTTATTTTTAAAAACATTTTAAGGTGTCTTCCAAGAGTTTTTCTATCGAAGTGACAGACGAGGGTATTCCACTTTATCTACCTTTGGTAATCTCACCGCCCTTCCCCTCTGGAATTGTCCATGGGTGGTCCTCGAACCAGGGGCAGATCCAGCCGATCATTTTGGAGTTTGCCATCGTAGAGTTTTGTTAAATAATAAACTTTGTTATTATATTGTATAAAAATTTTTGTAGAGTCTATATGATACTATAGAAATTATTTTTTCAATAATTACGTAATTCTAACATATATATTGAAATTAATTTTTCCAAATAAGAAAGACAACAAATGCAAACTCCAAGCCTTGGGGGGGGGGCTTGGCCCCATACTCCCCCTCCTCCTGGATCCGCCGCTGCGTCGAGCCACGGGTTGCCGACAGCATGTCCGGGCGGCATGATTTGAATTTGCACTAGACTGTGAATGAACCTTCTTTACAGTTTGCCTAACTTTATTTGTAACAAAATAGCAGATTCTCTCACTCAAAACATTAATTTTAAGAAAAAAATCTGTAAAATTATAATCATTGAAATAACTACATGTTACAATCAGACCATTCATTTGTAACCTTTACGTAATCTACACATGTTTACGTTATGTTTACGTAACTTACTTTATGTTTACAAACGGCAAAAATTCATCTCCAAACTCGTATAAATGTCAATAACCTTGACATTTATATGCAACAACACAAATATGCACGATCTCACAAGTGCAGCGTCTCAAGGGGTCGGAATATTTTTTTCGAGACGAGTTATCAGCTGACACTTGAGTTTCCGGCGGCGCCTTCACTGATCAATCAAGAACTCTAGAGAAGCCTCATTCACAAATCTAGTGCAAATTCAAATCATACGTCCGGGCGATGTGTGGAGTCGCAGCCCGCGAGTGCACTCGGAGGCGCGACTCGAATCGGCGGGCGGGCGAGCGCGCGGCCCGGGGACTTCGTAACCGGCGGCCGACCCGACGACGCGACGCGACGGCAGCGCCGCCAGCACAGTGCACTTTCCCCGGGGCGCCGCGGCGCGGGCACGACGCTCCGTTGCGCCAGCGCGCGTGGGGGATGCAGCCGCGCAAGCGGTGCACTCGGGCACAGAGGTCCTCAAGTACTAGCCGGTCCAAAACAACACTCGCCGTTTTTTAGATGGAACAAATGCGTTGCGAGGCACTAGTAAGTAATATCTTACATATCGGTCTAAAAGTATCTCTTTATAACGTCAATCAATAGGAATAGTTCAATTACTGAGATTAATAGACATTAATAATAATAATAATAATAATAAAGTTATAAAATTGCTGTATTTGGAACATCCCACTGCGCAAAGTGTTGAGAGGCACCAATGGTCCCTAGATCTACTCCTTAGGAAGCTCGTTGCAACTCGGAGTAGACTTTATAACCAACCGACACATAATATCTCTAGTCATGAATAAGAGGAATAATAATAATAACAACAACAACAACAACAACAATAATAATAATAATAATAATAATAATAATAATAATAATAACCCTTTCATTTTCTTGTGTAATCAAGGCATAGTTCACGTCTAATAGTAATCAACACCTCTTATCCCCCTTAGGTAGATATGTTAATGCAATGCAGAGAATTTGACACAATGTTGAAAAGTTCCACAAATTTCTGGAATATTTTGACTGTACTGGAATCTACTGTGGACACGAAGGAATTATGGGAAAAGAATGTTGTCTGGGTCGCGAAACATTTAGTTTAAATCTTTTTAAGAAAATTAAATGGCTAAGCAAATTAAAATATTAGTTCTGTTTCTGTTGACTCTTACTTCATAAATAAATAATTGTGCGTGAAGTTACTGTAAATAAATTATAGAAATGTAATTATAAAAATAAATATATAGAATGTGTTATTTTTACACAATTTGGTTTCAGTGCAAATTTCATCACAAAGTCCATTCAAATTTAAATATATAGTCAATTTACTTGCTGAGGATTTTTTTGACATGCCTGAATGATGGGGAAAAAATAATGATGTGATGATGATTGATGTTGACGATCATGAGTGCCATTCTCATTTGTCAATTAAGGGTGGAAGCTAACACAACTATGCTCTATCTTTCCTGCATAGAGATTACAGCGCAGATTATCTTTTGCCTTTCACTGACAAAGTCGAGAAGGTGATGTGAGATGTCAAATTAATGATTACAGATGGGAAGATGCTTTCAGATCGAATATGTGTTTGCACTAGAAGCCTACCACTCCGCATAAATCCAATGAAAACATCTAAGCCAAATGCGGAATTCTAATTCTAAAGTCCAATAGGCATGCTTTCTTTCTTGTGAATGCGCATCCAAAAATAATATATTGTGGATTCCACAAAGGATCTGCCAATTCTATTTACGTGATTTATGTCCAACTCTTCAATTAAGTACTTCTGTACATTTTTAAATCATCCGTTTCAAACCAATAAACCAAAATCTCTTCAACTTTTTCTCAGCGATTGAACAAATACTAGCAGTATTCAGAATATTTCCATCTCAACGCAAAAATCTCTGCAGTTGCCCTCACATCGCAGTGAATTGGTTCGTTTATTACGATGGAGGAAACTGATGGCACTGTGTAAGTGGTCAGAATACATTGGTCGTTGATTGCCACTTCCATCGCTCCCCCAACGCGCATCTCTTCTACCATGATTCTGCCATCGATTCCTGGACATGCACTTGCACTTCGCGTTCAGTGCGCATCTCTATTCGATTTCGCACTTCCGAGATGGTGCTGGCTGAGTAAATAGCTGCCACATTCGAATGCAAATGCCAGGCAGAGTAATCGGGGGAGCGCTTTGTAACCATCTGGACAAATACTACTTGAACAATATGTGTCAAGCAGGTACTAAAATAAGAGCATGTTTTAAAATTGTATAAAGCGAGTGACATAAATTTCGAAAATGGTATTAATGAAAGTACGTTTAGCTTCAAATTTGTTATATTAGAGGTAGTGTTATTTCTATAAAGTAGTGACATATTTTCTGCTTCAATATATAGACTAGTGAAGCAAGAGTTACAGTCTATTATCATGTTAATAAATGTTTGGACTCGTCAGTATAATACATTTAGCTGAGAAATGGAAACGCTTGATACACACGCTTGACGCATTGAATTACACACTCCAATTGGATCGATCCCTGCAATCGTGATGCTTCTTTCACACTCGCTGACAAATGAAAGAGAAAGAGAAGAGGAGAATAAGAAAGAGAAGAAAAAAGTAAGAATTAAAAAAAGAACGAAAATAATACTCTTACACAATGTCGACAAAATTATAAGGAAAAAAAGAATATGAAGTAAGAGAAGGAGCAAGACACGAACAATGACAAAAAAGAGGAGAAAAAATGTGAAGAATTTCGAAAGTTTTTCAAATTCACGTTTAAGGTTGCATTTACAGTTGTAGTGTTTGCTGCCTTAAAAGTACCCAGTTTCCTATTATCCCTCGCGTGATGGTGATTATAGAGCAAGTAACCTCATTGTGCCAATATCCCTGGAAGTGAAGCAGTTGGCCAATGGTCGGCGAGAGGCAGTGAAGGAGAGTGAGTGATAGTTATTAGGGAGAACGGGGGTAGACGGAAAAGGAGAAGAGTGTCTTAGAAAAGCATTTACAGTTGCTGCAACCCCACCTCAAAATGGAAGTCTCCTTTCACAAAGTGTATCACGAGATAATATATATTTTTAATACAAGTTGAAAGCAAAGTCAAATTGTTCCTACCAATAGACATCCTGCCCCATCCAACTTAGTTAAATCATCCAAAAAGGGTCAGGATGGTAACAATTGAGTACATTCTTAATGATAAAATATATATTTTTAAAATTAAAAAACAATGCCTCATATTTTTCTCATTTGTGAGGAAGGTTTTGTGAAGGACTTCTTCGAAACCATAAACCTCCTTTGCTACCGAAGTTATTAATATTAAAATGTGAAGAATTTTGATAAAATTCTTTTGAAAACAATTGAGAGTAGTTGCCTCAGGGATTTAAAGCGTTCGTGGCACAATTACACACCCACACACAGACATTTTCATATACTTAGGTCATTCAAATACAAACCGGAATTTTGTAACACAGCGTTATTGGTGACATGTAAAAATACAAAATGTAGTCCCCTACTTATCACCATAGTTCCCCTCAAATAAAATAAATTTTCTCCATCACATAGGAAGCTTTGTGATTCATTCATGGAAAAAAGAAGCTGGCTGCGCGCAATAGCAGATTGCGCTCGTGCTGTTAGACGGCAACGTCGTCTTCAAATCTTTCTCCACCTAATGCCTCCTGTAGTAGACCAAACATATGGTAGTCACATAGGAACACGTATGAACAGTAAAGTGACTGTTATAGAAGTAGCCAGTGCAATTTCGAGAATTTATCACGAGTCCGAGCTAGTGCATGCGACCGTGCATTGTCACGCCGGATGACATCGTGAATCGGTTAGCCGCCATTTGATCCATCCGCCGCCAGCCACCGTCCGATACAATGGTATGCACACTTAAACCCACCTTCTTACGCAATATGGACAACAGCAATGCGAAGATCGCGTCCAACAAGCTTGAATATTGACGCTATCGCTTCATTGACGCTGGTCACCGCACACTGTTTATGGCATTCATTTTCAACCTCATCATGACCATTTCGGCACTTCTGGTCCTAATAGAATTCTTGATTTTTACTTAGAAAAGCACAACCGAACCGTGCTTTGAGGCTCTTCAAACTTCATTCCATTTCACACCTTCGTGGCGAGAAAACGAATAATTACGTATTGCGTTTCGGAGTCTAATACTTTCTGTTCATTCTAGTGATGGAAGACGTGAGTATGAGGGTCGTGTGCTTGCCTATCTCTTCTCTATTTTCCCCTCAGATATTCTCGGAGACGCTGTGCTGATCACCTAAATACGCGAGACAAATAAACAAAGTTCCGGTTTATATTTGTATGACTAAGTGAATTTGATATTTATTTGATCTTTTAATCAATAAGTGAGAAAACTACTACTGTCATCTCCTCAACTAGGTGAACAAGTATTTCTTACATCATTTTGTTCAGAAACACTTCGTTGGGCACAGCAATTCTTTGACGATTTGTTCTCTTCTATAAAGCCTATAAAGTTGTTCTTAATGTTAGTCGAAATGAATTTTTTTTGCTAAAATTATGATTAGAGCAGTGAAGTTTATGCAACATTTTAGATCTGCAATATACATGCATACACACCTAAAAATTTTTGACATATGCGCAGAAATCCTTAAATATACAGCGTTTGGTTACAAACACAAGGCATATATACTGCCATGTTTGTGCTCATATACACATTTTTGGTAAGGTAGGGTATACATATAATGTAATTTCACATCTGAGAATCATCTCATTTTATATTTTGCCAATCATAAATATTCTAGATACCTCAACAAATTTTACTCCGCCATCTCTGGTAATCAGTCAACTAATAGTTTTGTAAACGCCTGTTTGAATCATCAAAAAAATTATGATTTGCAGTAATAAAATCAGTTTGATTGTAAATGTTTTCTTTCAGACAAAAATTGAAAAATGAACAGATAAAACACTTAAATGCCTAAAAACTTAACGCAAGCAAAATATGCATTGTACCCCTAGATTCTATATTTTGCCATTAAACAGATTTCAAGTTTCTGTCGGATATCACAACAAAATCTACAATTTTGTGCACTTCCATGCATATTTTGAAAAAATCCTGGTGTTATTTTCAACTGAAATGGCTTATGCTGTATGTATGATTTGTCGTTGAAAATACTAACGCGCGTTTGTGGGTTGAGTTTTGAATAATGAAGTACTTATCTCAGCATTACAATAGTTCAATAATTAAATAAAAAGGTATTCATTTTTTATTATATTTATATCATCATGTAATTAATATCTGTTCTCATAATTTAAATTTTGTTCTATGAATAATTTAATCCATTGTCCGAATATTTTATTTTTTCGGACGAGGGGTGGGCATTGATTAGTCCGGATAACTCTTCACTAAATGTCAATACATTTCGTGAAATATGGCGTAAAATCTTCTTTGTCAGATTGATCTTCCTCAATTTTTGTAAAAATGCTCTCCCACCAAGTATCCCCGCAAGAAAATTCTCGTTGTGGTAATAATTAAAAGAATACTAGGGTAGATTCGGAGTGTATACGTGTTCCGTCGAAGAAAAGTGCATTCGAATGCAGATTCCGGCAAACTATAGTGGTCACATTGCAATCAACTGCAACAGACTTCGCCATCAGATCACTAGTTACCTTCACAACATGAAAACGAATAGAAAAATATACCAATTTTTCACTGATATATAGATTGATTCGAGATATTTTTGATATGTCATGAGAGGCGACGTTTAAATTAAAACTTCCAATGTTATTGCATTAGTCAGGTTTGGTTCATGTTTGGCAGATATTGAAGGCAATCCACTTTATGAATTTCTTTTTTCAGTTCTTTTTTCATTTTTTTCAATTTTCTTTCGGAAATGTTTCTGAATGAGTGGTCCAAATTGTCAATCGATGGGTCTTTTCTGTTCTTTTTCTTTCGGGCTTTTCATGTTTTTAATCCTTTGTGCATTTTACTTTGTGTTTTGTTTTCCCTATTTTTTGAGATTTTACGGTTTTTTTTGTTTGTCTTTTTCATTTTTTGCACATTTTTGTCAAAATTTCGGAAAATTGAATCAGAGGTCCTCCGCAGGGCTTTTCGTTCTTAAACTAACGGGACATGTTTACCTATGTGCATTTTACTTGGTTCATAAAAAAGAGAAAATTGTGTCACTATTACCATTGATTCATATTAGATGAATTTGGCAAGAGTTGTTACAAATTTTAAGAAATGATTCTTTTTGGCTAAACTCATCTCATAGGTATGAATTTAAATAGTTCAGTCCGGACGTTTAATTCAAGCTTATTTGATTTCATTCTGACGTCCTGGAAGGCAGACCGTGTTCACCAGATCTATTCGCCCGCCGCGCGATCGTGCCTACGCTTTGGCGAGTGTTTAAACCAGTGTTGTCAAGGTCGATGCCACAAGCGGGAATGTGTGGCACGAGGTGACACGACGAAATCACCCCTCCACGCAGTTCATTACCCCACCACCCAAGATGACGCCATCCCTATTGTAAAACGGCGGAGTTACTAACAGTTCCCTTTCCCGACGCTAGTTGCGCAAAGAGCTCGTGGCATGGCACGATGCCACAACGCGTGCCACTGCCACCAGTAGCAGATCTTGACACCACTGGTTTTAAAACATTCGGTCTTCAACGGCCGCGTTGGCTCCAACAGGCCGAACGCGGCCCCGCACTGACCGATCACCAATGGAAGCTCCGCTGCACCGCCAGCGCGGGAACATTGCCGTTCGCTCTCCACCTCGCGCCGTCGCAGTCTTGGAGACTCTTCATTAGGGCGCTTACCATGATAATTAAACGCTTGCTGCGCGAGGGGCGGAGCGAGCCGCGATGGAAGCTCGCTGCTAGTGATAGACGCCGCTTCGCTTTGCGCGCGTGGCCCGTTAACGAGATCGGCAGCCGAGCCCAGGTGCTCGTCGGCGAATGCAAAATTAGGGCGAAATCACGCAACTGGTATGTCGATTCTTTATTTTTCATGGTTTGTTAGTTTTACATGATGGTGCATTTAGGAATGTGTATTACCATCTACCGTCTAATACATCTAATCCGACTAATAATATCGTGTAATAATATTCTTATGCTTACATTCATCTTCACAGCGTGAATGTGCTATGTCTTAAAACTCATATGGCCGACACTAGGCTCCATTTTCATGATTTTATATCTACAGGTTTGAAAAAATTTCTTATGAGAGGAAAACATATATTAGTCTTGATATCCTCCATGTAATTTGCTGCATAAAGGTACGAAATCAGTAGATGTACAGGAGGCTACATTTTGATGTTTATTGTTAATAGCTCAATATTACATTTTTTAAACGCTGGAGACATGGCGCACATTCGGATTATTATTTTGTTTGTTTATAAGACTGATCGTAAGAGAGTGAGTCTGAAAAACTTTACTTCTCGGCCGTTGGTGCTCATAACTGTTCTCTATGCACTCACCATTAATATCCGTTCATAATAAAATATCAAATGTTAACGGTTTTAAAAAGTTGCCACTATTGGGAGAAAATTTTTCACAGTGCTAATGGATTTCATATAGTCCAAAATGACCACTATAACTAATGACAAGTATATACGACTAGTTTCACAGTAAATATTCGCTCACATCAAAGATTAGTGGAGCAACATCGAAGAAGAGACATCAAAGTCATACATAACCATACGTGATCCTGTAAATATATTTTTATTTAACTTCAAAATTGCAAAATATACTTCTTTAAAATACAATGTCGAATTGAAATTGAAAAACATTTCCTTAACATTGTGTTAGCTTCACTCACCTTTTTATTATGGACATTTTACACGCGAAGGCAGAAACATTTTTAAACCTCTAGACCAAACAATTGTAATGGACAGTTCGTAAAAATATATATCGAAGTAGACTTAACACCAATGTTACTCCAATTTTTAGTATAGATCATTTGCTAGAAATATGTTTCAATTATAAGATTATCTCATAATATTGAAATGATAATCATGAATTTTGTTTGTTTATCGCGACGGAAAGAAAATGATGGTACCCAACATTATAAAATTTTCTCTAAGATGAAATTTCGTAAGCAATGTAAATTAACTGCTTCTATTCGAATGGTTTATTTTCTGAACGAGGATTGTTTAATAACGAAAGAAAAGTTTCCTCATATCCTCTCATTAACTAATATTGTAGAAACAAACCTGACCAACTTTTATTTTGAAGGCACGAATGCAATAAAAATGGCAATGAAATATTCATTACAATGGTCTCAAAAATAAATTTTCGTGTAAAATCATTGTAATTAACTCAAATTAGAAACTCATTGTTTCTGAAAATACCTAAATGTTCTTAAAAAGAAAATTGATCGAAGAAACAGCAACTTTTCTGTCAACCATTTAAATCAGATTGTAAGTATTATTAAATATGTTTATGGTGGTTGTAAAATTAATATCCTGCAGGAGTGCGAGCAGGTTTTCATAACGATTTTGCATTTGCATTTGGAAATCACATTTCTGATAATTAGTTTACAGCGAATGATTCAGACAAAATAATGGAAGAGATAATCATAAAAATTTATTAAATTACGCACTGGTTAAATGTTGATTATCAGTTTACTGTTCATTACTCGAACTAATATAAGATACCAAAGAAATATGTATAAACTCCAGTTAAATTGAAATTAATAATAAGGATTGATGCTAATTTTATTCTTTATGGAATTAAGGTGCGCAATAAATAACTAAAGTTCTCTAATTTTTGGTATCCTAAGTTTATAGACAAACAATTAAGAGTCCAAATCAAAACAAAAATTGTTTTATTAAATCATTTTATAGCAGCTGAACAGCATACTTTATTTTTGAAGTTCAACTTTTCGTGTACAGATATGTTCACCTCTTCAGGTACTACCGTTACATCATGGTAAACTTAATATTTAGACTTTAAAATTATGACAAGGTGAGATTCTGTCCGTACTGTGCTTTTTACTTAAAGGTGTTACACTAATTTTTATTATTCATATACTCTATTTTTTACTTCAAAAGATATTCTTTCTTGCCTATAGATTTTAATATAAGGTACGTGATGAGATGAACACAACTGTTCACGAAACTAAAGCAGTGTGAGTCTTTAGCCTACAAAGGAAGAGTTAATTTCTATGCATTAGTGTTCTAAAAATAGTTTCGTATTGCCATAAGTTGTTGCTGGAATTGTTTGTAGATGCTTCATTTTGAACTTGAAATGTTACGATTTTTAATATAGCCCCGTGAAGAACTTTCACTATTATATTGAACAGAGGACTGAATTGCAGTGATATAGTTGTTACCTAAGTTTAATAAAAATTATATTTAAAGTGTTCTGTAGTAATTCAAATTTTGATTACTGGGATCTGAGCACTCGGGTTGTACGAAAAAAAAAACCTCTCACAGAAGAAGAAACGATACAGATTTTGGAGAGCATTATAAAAAGCAGGAGGTAGAAGTCAAAAGAAGGGAAATAAATATGGAAGCAAAGAAACAAATGATAATCGCAGAAAGTTCGAAAAGATGAGGATCAAGATGGAAACTTGAATGAAATTATGTAGTAAGAAAAAGAGTTTGAATGGTAGGCTAAAACTTCCCGACTCAGATTCTCGTAATCGAGTTGAGGCATTAAACTGTCTTACGAAGTATCAGCAGGCTTTGTAATTTATTATTCATGACCACCCATGAATGCGAAATGCAAGTTTCAAAAACAATGAATTTCATTTGTATTCATTTAAACTTTAGGGCTGACCCGCTCTAAATCCGGCCCACAACGCAAACGCTGTGCGTGTCCATCTGGCGCGCATCGTATTCTATAGTGTGGGCGCAAAATTCCAACTTACCGCCGGAATACATGGCTAGCGTTCTAATATCCTCTCCCCTACGTACTCTGCAATTACCGAAATGGTCGATAATCGAACTGCAAAATTTTTTGTCGTACCAATGAAAACTACAACGATTTGCCATTTGAATGCGAGGAGACTAATAGTACTCTTGACGAGTAGATGATTCACCAAGGCAATATTTTATCTGGAATGAATCGTATTGTTTACGGTTTATTAACTCTATAACTATTAAAAGTGATTACTCATTTTTCGATATTTACTGTTTAAAATGATATAATAATAATTAAATTACTCCTCAAGAAGCAAGCAAATAACAATATAAACGTGAAAACAAATCATCCTACAGCAAAAAGAAACGACAGCAATGTTTTATCAAGTTCATCCTTCAGAATGTTTTGCCCTACAATGCCTCAAACCAATGGTTTATCTCACAATTATTCTGAATAATTTGACATTTCACGAAGGTAAGGCATTACTTAATAGTTTATGAAAGGATCGTGATATACAAAGTCTTTTTGGAATTAATTATGCATGAATAAATTAAAAATTAATTCAAAAACGCCGGTAATTTTTTAATATTTTAATTTAATTTAGGCATTTTCATTTTCCATAACATTTTCCACGAAAATGGAGCGTGGCGTGGCGTCGCGATGTGTGGGGTGGCTAAGCAGGGCGCTGCGGACATGGAGTGGCGGGCCATGGAAGGAGGTGCTGTGATGTGGCGAAGCGCGGAGAGGCGAGACTAGTCAACGTGGGGCACAGGAGGTGGGCAAGGCAAGACCAAGTGAGGCGAGACCAGGCGGAGAAAGGCGAGGTAGGGGGTGGGGCACGACGGAGTGGAGTGGGGCATGGCGAATTGAGGCAAGGCGTGGAGGAGGCAAGGCGAGGTGAGGCAAGACGAGGTGGGTTAAGGCGAGGCGAGACTAAGCGAGGTGGGGCAGGTGAGACGAGGGAAGGCGAGGTGAGGTAAGGCAAAGCAAGACCAAGTGAGGCCGAGACCAGGCGAGGTGGGGGTGAGGCATGGCGAAGTCGAGTGGGACAAGGCGAACTGAGGCAAGGCGAGGGGAGGCAAGGCAAGGTGCGACAAGACGAGGTGGGTTAAGGCGAGGTAGCAAGACTAAACGAGGTGGGGCAAGGTGAGGCGAGGCAAAGCGAGGCGAAGGCGAGATGGGGCAAAGCGAAACTAAGCCAGCCGGAAGGCGGCGGGGAAGGGGTGGTACGGCGGGGGGAGGGGAGGTACGGCGGGGCGGGGCATAGCGGGGGCGCGCGCGCTCACCTCATGGGCTGACAAACGGCGGGCGGGCGGACGGATGGGCGCGTGGGGCGGACGTGGGATATCCGCGCGAGGCGCCGCGTTCGCTCAACTGCAGCGACGCTGCACGCGCCCGCCCGCCCGCCCGCCCGGCGCCGCCTCCACGCCCGCCCGCCCGCGCGTTGCACCGGGCCTTGCACGAGAGGCCTTGGAATCGCCCTCCCCCCCCCACCGCGCCCACCGCGCGCTGCACCGTGGTGCATTTGCGCGGCCGCCCGGCCGGCCCAAGGCCCCCAACTTCATTGTCCCGAGGTGCAGCAGACAAAGATTCCAAATCCGGGAGACGGCAGGAGGGCCGTGCGGAACGTATTTAATCGTGAAAAAAATGAATGGGTGTATTTGAATATACTTTTTAGAAATAAAATCTTGCGTGATTTTATTTCTAAAAAGTATATTCCATAGATACGAAAAAAAAGTCTTAAAAAAGAGAAACGCAAGGAACGAGTACATTTTTTAGTTTAGAGAGTTTTCGTTATAAGCTTGATGTACTCAGAAAGTGAAATATCTATCTAAAAAACGTCATTTTGCAGGACAATCATTTTATTCTTAAGGGGTCGATTATTTTGCGGGCAGAATGTTTACTCCATTTATCAACATGATACCATTTTCTTGTGAACTTTTTACGAGATTTTATTGGTAATAGGTTAATCTCTAAAAATAGGTTATCTTATAAACATTTTCTCTCGTAACTACAGTATTATGACTTCATAGATGTGTCACTTTTCTTTTGCTCCGACAGTGTGGGAGAGAGTTCATATTTGTAGATAAGGTACACCTATCAAATTATGACGCACAAAAGTCAACATCGAACATTCATGTAAAAAAATTCTCCTTAGTTCTTCATACGACTTCAAATTAGACAATAAAATACCCTCTTGGAATACAAATGCAATCCAAAACAAAACACCATTACTCTCCTCTTATTTGCATTTATTAAAATTGGTGTACTATGTTTACAAGAAACCCACTTACCACCTTCCAATAAATCCTACATTCCCGTTATTTACGGGGTAGATCAATTAATTTTTCTCACTTTTAGGGAAAATGTTTATAATGCACTTTATACACACTTAATGTTTTCTTATATTTTATGAATGCTATTCTCACTACCAATTTAACTTTCGCTCTCCCCTATCCACCAATCACCAAATACTCAGAAAACGGAAGAGATTCTTCTTTCTAAGTTTCAATACGTTAGTACTGCTTTCGTGATATTCAAAAGGTTTTTCGATACAGTTGGGCACCAGGTCTAATTAACAAACTTTCTCTTTTAGGAATTCCTCATTATCCTTACGATTTATTTCGTGATGTTTTAAGTAATCGCATCTTTTCAATCCGTTTAAAACACATTTTGTCTCCAAAGCCATTTCTTGCTAGAGTCTCTAAAGGGCTGTAAATTCCCCCATCCTCTTCAATTTATTCTTTCAGGTTTTCCTTCAACAATAAATTCAGTATCATTAATTGCAGATGAATATATTATACAGTATTGATGATAACAAATGCAATGCGACTGCAATTTCTTCGCTTTAAAATCATTTAAATCTGGTAGACAAAAGGGCTAAAAAGTGGTATATCAAATTGAATGATTCAAAATGGAATGTAATTTTGTTTTCGTTACGTGATGCAAACAAACGATGGAATCAGCTACTTCCTCGAGTTAAACACTTTTCTTCACTTCTTCACTTAGCATTCTGGCAAAATTACACAATAATAAAACGTATAATTTAATAAAATGATGACTAAGCCCATCATTTCTAGTGCTTGTCCAATGTAGGGATTAAAATAAAAAAAAACATCAATAAATAAAAAAAATATAATGCCTGTCTTGTGTATTGTTAAGGCTTATTTCAAATAAGTTGATTATGATTTAGATATACTTCCTATTTAAAATTTTTGACCGCATATTTTAGAAAACTTCAATATCAAAATTAATAATATTATATCTGAAATTAACTTTTAATTAGGAAACACTATCTACATCGAAATCAACAAAAATAAAAATTACCAAACAAATCTTTCACCCTCCATGATCTTCCCATTTAGTAACTTATTTAACTAGGTACAGAAAAAGTTCGGGGCGCAGCAGAAAGTAAGTTGTCTTCGATCGTCAACCAAAAAAAATACAAATCCATGAAACAAATGTCGCAGATACAGCAGATGTTGGACTATTTTTTTAGTAAAATTCACCAGAATTGTCGTATTGTAGTTCAGTAGAAGTCTGATGTATCGTAGTTTGTCTTCTAGGATAGACACTAGTGTTTGACAGCCATCTGTAACAACTCTGCGTCATTTGATACTGTGATACGCTTCATGTTGGCCGGTCAGGAATATCTTGATGTGTAAGAACAGATGGAAATCGCTGAGTGCGTGATCAGAACTAAAGATGTATGCAGCAGTTTCGTTGAAAGATGTTTATCTATGTTGATTGGAAGGTGATTTTAAACTCTACACAAAAGATAAAAAAAAATACAGTTGTAGTGTTGACACCGGAAAATGGGAGGTAGAATAATTGTAATTATACCACTGCACTAGAAACTTACGATAAATAGAAAGGCTTGAACAACAAGTTTAGCAAAATTTACTTAGTGCAGTGTGCGGAGTATGGAAAGTGTAAGAGTGAACATTTTCACATTCAGAGTGCACAGTATTCCGACTGCCACGTTTTAATATCAGAGAATGGCCACTGGTGTACTTCATGTTCATGCACTATGGATACCTTGAAACGTAGATGAAATATCCAAAATCAGAAACACCATATGAATAGAGACCACAATTATAACTAGTGGTGCTCCGAAAGCACAATTTTTCGCGTTATTAGAAACAGTTATGTAATATTGAAATATTACATGCTCTGCACTACTAACACCTCAGCTATTACTGAAAACGTTTAATTAACTAAGAAGCGAGAAACCCACTGTTACAAACGCATCGTCAAAACTATGGGCATTCACTTGGCGAATAATATCAATCCTTGGCAAAATCGCTTATTTCCATCAGTATTCAGATTGATAAAATGAGACCTGCACCATTCTCTTTAAACGTCTTTTAGACTATCCAACTGCAAAATTTAATCAAAATCAATGGCGCAATTTTTGAAAATATTGAAAATGTTCCAATTGCTTCACGTATAGTACCCCCAAAATTAAAATATCGGTTTCAAATTCAGGGACCTCGGCATCTGCCAGAAAGAATGGGAATATCAGTTTTGGAGAAAATCGACATTACCTGCCGAAGGATTATTATTTTTTATTATTATTATTATTATTATATTATTTTATTATTATTATATTATTTTCACAGTTCTTAATTTCTGAAAAAGTCCCAAATTATTCAAATAATAGGATGTTGTCTCTCTGTTTTAAATTAAAAATTATTATGCAAACGCAGCATGTTTGCACAAGCACCCAAACCTGTTGCATATAATAGAAAGTACTGTGATGATGACCACAAATTTCATTTTGGTGATAGAAAAAAAAATGAATTTGACTGTCATTCTTACAAATCAAAGATAGGGAATGTTTAATTGTGATGTATAGAAACATTCTGATACGTGTTTTTGATCTACCTCTAACATTACATATATTTGTAATGAACAGACATTTCAGAAATACGTATAACATTTTACATCGTAGTCATCAAAATAGTAATAGAATATTAAATGCGCAGAGATTTTCATGTTTTAATTGATGCGGAATGGAAAACAAAATGGTTGATGGTCCAAAAATCCTCGCTTTAATCTTTTTTCGATCATCGCTAGATTGTTTACACTAGTAGATTCAGAGCTTAATTGTCCAACAATGATTTAGTAGGAATTTAGGAAATTGTATTAAAAATTACAAAACGTGAAAAATTAAAATGTTGAAATATTGAAAAGGTTATGGAAAAATGAAAACGCTAAATTGAATTAAAACAGACAGAATAATACTTAGACGGAACGACATTCAGACGTTTTACCGTCAATCGATTTTTCGGTATGAAAGACGCACAAAACTTGGACTCTGTCTAATCCACGGGTTGAGGAACTTTTTTTCTACATTTACCAACTGGATTTATCCACTTCTTCTTTACCAGGCCCGGTAATAAGAGCTTTGTGTCGAAAATTCGCCGTTTTACGGCGCATCGCGGAGTAAGTGCGAGGAAGTAAAATCTGCTTGTAGTTTCTGATCGGTTTGTTGTGTTCTGTTACATTACTACATGCCCCATCATTAGTTCATGCACTAGGAAGGTTATTTGTGAGTCTATTTCCTTTCTATTTCTTACCTTCTAGGTTGTGTGTTGTAAACATAATTATTTTATAACTTTTCCATTTTTACACATTATGGTTTGGAATTTCAAAAATTACTATTATATTAGATAACATATAAACTGAAGTAAGCACTATAACTACTAAGAGAAATATTTTGTTATTTTTATCTCGTGTTCTGTAATTGTGTTAGACACTATATCTTAAAATTTTGAAGTCCAAAATAATTTTCATTACTTGATTTCAAAAGATTCATACGTCATTGTTGTTTGTATCACATAAAAGGAGATCCGTTCTAAAAAGCCTATCAGTTTTCGGGAGAACGGTGTTATTCTGGGCACAGTTGTTTATTTCGTGCTGAAATACGAATTGTTTACTGTGTATACCAGCTGTTTTGTGAACTATAATTTGTGGTATAAATATGTATTCATTTCTAAACATATTTCTTCCCTTAACTAAAAATATGACTAATTGGTAGACGTGTCAATTTTCTTGTACGGAGTCAGTATACCCTTTTATAGAAATGATCTACGATATTTAGTCAATGTTGGCTCTGACTTTCTGTTGGGTTGTAGTTTCTGTTTTAAACCAATCTAATCGACGATAAAAATAACGTTTTGAAGCATCACATTTACAGTCGCATTACTATTTGATTGCACATCACCACATCAAGCCACATCAGGATTCGGACCGGACAAAATTGGATTAGAGCTACTTACTAGAAGCGAAGACCGTATCTGAGCTTCAGACACTACGGTAATGAAATTAGCCTCTCGTATTACCCCTCGGGAAACGGAGATCATGCTAATGCCTGTACCATCGGGTCCGTATTAAAAGACGTACATTTTCATTATATATTTTATTTTAAATCGGGTATCTAGGAGGTTAACAGAAGATTTCTAGAAGGTTTAATCAGAATGTGAGCGCACACTTTGCCAAAACGCACCACAGCAAAGCAATCGGCCGCACTACGCAGCTCTAGCACTGTGCCTCGCGCTGTCTCTAAGACGGCCTCAAAAGGCTTTGGCAGCGCGGGCCTGCGCCGCTGCCGGCCTTGGGCATCGAACCCGGGCCCGCTGCAGGAAAGGTCACAGCGGATTCGCCGCGCGGCTCGGCCCAGCCCAGCACAGCCCGCGACCGAACAAAAGCCCAATAGCGACATCACCACGGCCGCCCCGCGCTGGAGCACGAAGAAACAACGCTGGCACGAAACCCTGTGATTTTTTACGTGTATGTGTGTGTGTGTGTGTGTGTGTGTGTGTGTGTGTGGTGTGTGGTGAAATACGCAATTATATCTCTGAAACACATACACGGGAACTATTGAAACAAGACGATATTGACATTTTCGTTATAGTACACATTTCTGTCCTTGTAACCGACTTAGGTAACTCAGGTCATCAATTAATGTCAATCAAAAGTGTCTGAGGCCGCGCGTGATCTTCCCTTCCTCTTCCTTGTCCTAAACTAACCCCTCACACACACACACACATGGAATGCACCGAACTACCACACACGACGGAATACGGTTGGGAGCTTAGAAGTCAGGGCTGGGGGTGGTGCCCCGTTACATCAGGGTTCATAGGTTGGTGAAGTTGGTAGCAGCCCTTGTAACTGCCACAGCCCTTCGAGGCGCCGAAATTGTTGCGGGGAGAGTTTGGAGGCCGCGAAGGCCACTAGCCCCAAAGGCGACAGTTACAAGGGCTGCTGCAGGAAATATTGCACGTTAAATAAAAATCACATGTCGCGAAAGTATTTTATACTCAAAATGCTATCACAATATTAACATATCTTACATCATTACATTCCTCTCCTTTTATGATCTATCTATTCCTAGTGAGAAAAATATACAATTCCAGTTCAAAACATCGAAGATGTTTCAATCTCGAAAACTAAAAATATTTCAAACAATGCCTATACGGTATATGAATTGACCCATGTTTCCGTAATGTTGAGTAAAACTTCATTTCGATATCGTGAACCGTTTAGAAGTTATGGGAATGGCTCATATTAGGTGGAACACTCCGTATTCGTTTCTCTTATGGCCTCGCAAAGTGTACCCTGCGTATGACCTCAACATTTTCATTTCAGCTGCATCTATCTTCTTATACCGTAGGGTCGTAATTGTCCACGTTTCTGCACCCTACAAGAGAACAGGAAGCGCTGTCGTTCGTTTTTTTCTAATTTAAGTACCTTAACTATTCAGCCAATGAATCTAAGGTGCAGCTGCTACAAGCGGCGAAAAATCTTGCTGGAATGGCCCCATCGCTTTTCACGAAGAACAGGCTGATCAACCGCAGTTTCAAAAACTATGTGGAAAATTCTAAACCAATGCAGTCTATCTTTCTGGATACATTTACGAACGTCAAATGGATGGCAATTGCGGCCAAAATCGATGGTTTATTCTTGTCATGAGGTGTCCACATCGCTGCCGTTGCCGTTATGGATTCCTCTCTCTTTCTCCCTCCATCCTTCCCTCAACCACCACTTTTCTGTAGGCTCTTTCCTCATCGCCTTTCGTTTTCCGTGTCCCTTCCTTCTCCGTCTCCTCTCGCCTTCCCGTCATCCTTCCTACCCTTTCTCTCTCTTCTTCTCGACTAGTAACTTCTCTCTCCGGTCTGCGTCCTGCCCTCCGTCCTTCCCTTTCTCCTCATCCACATCCTCCATTCTTCTTCTTTCCTCCTGCCACTTTTCTCCTCCTCCTCCTCCTCGTATATCTTTCTTCGTCTTCTCTCCTCCCTCGTCATCCTCACGCTTCGCACACCGTCTTTCGTCCTACTCTCTCCCCTCGCATTCTCCTCCTCCTTTTTCCTGCCACCCTTTCTCTCTCCCCTCCTCTACTCAAGCCTTTCACGTCTTTCTCCGACCTTCATTCTTGGCCCTCCGTTCTTCTGTTCCTCCTCCATCCTTCGTTCCCCATTCTTAGTCCTCCTCCCTCCTTCATATATCTCCTCTTCCTCCTCCTACCTCCTTGTTTGTCCTCTCTCCTCCCTCCCTCTTCTTTCGTCTCGTCTCTCCTCACATTAATCCTCCTCACCCCTCGCCTCTCCGCCGCTCTCCTCCTCTCCATCTCCGCCTGCTCCCCCCCTCCTGCCCGTCGCTGGCACCGACGTCGCGCGCGCAGCAGCAGCTGCTCAATTATGATGGCGCCAATTCCCGCGCGGCACAATGGGCTCCGTTCTCAATTCTTGATTCGCTCCCAAACGCCGACGAACCGCGCCGCGCCTCGCCCTCCGCGCGCCGCTCTGCGCTGGCAGTTACGCGTCGACGCCATCGGAAGGGAGAGCTCCCACCCTGGCGAACTCGTATATCTGCGAAATGCTTGAGGACTAGACTTCGGATATTCAGGCTCTAATATCGTCCATTTCAGACGCCCACAATAGGCTCTTAAAATGCGAAAATAGCGTGTATGATTTCTTAAATAGGTGACATAAATCGACGACAACATAACTCATTTACAACAATTTCATTTTATTTCGAACATCTATTAATACCAGAAGTACGAAATATAGAAATAAACACATGGAAAAATGTAAGTGGTTAGCAGGCTCGTCTTTTTTGACTCGGTATCATTCTACCCCCAGACAATGATATTTCGCTTTCAACATTTGTGGCTGGTGAATATTTTAATGTTGGAGTAATGGCCTGTGCATTCTCTCTTTCTCTTTTGATGCATTGTACAGCTATGGTAATTTTGGATTCTTCTTCAATACAGACTTCAGATGAAGCCTCATTTTGTTTCTGAGTTCGTTTTGGAGTTTCTTCTGCACAATTTCGAATGCACAAAGCAGGAAACTTCACTCAAACCACATGAAACAGGTAATTTTAGAATATATAGGCTTGATGAGCTTTATATACAGGCTTGATGATCAAGTTGAAAATGACTTGCTCATCAAGCCTGCATATCAAGCTTGATGATTAAGTTGATGTTCAAGATGGCAATGTGAAGGATTAAGTCAAAGGATTAAGAGAATCCTTATTGTATGCACCAAAAGAGTAAAATAGCATCTTGCATAAATATGTGTGAAAAATATAAAGAATAGATAATAACAATAACTAAGGGTCAGATTTTTACGTGATAAAAACACGCAAACTATGCAGGGTGATTCGACAAACACCCGCTATAAAGCTTTGAAGCGCGACAACCTGTTCAGAGACTGTTTTTCTTTCATCTCAATGAGAAGAGACGAGGGCACTGGAGCAAAGTGAAGATTAGTGCAATGTATGTAATCACGTTATAAAGCCTCGTGCGTTGCTTCTGTGCGCATTAAAAGCTAAACTCACAGCTGACACCGGGTGTTACAAACGCCCTTCCTACTTTCTCGGCGATTCATTCACAGCATTTGAGTCATGTTAATTTCTCTCTAAGCCGGTTGTTGGATACCTTGATTCAGGTTGCATGTTTGTATCAGCGTACATGCCATGCTGCTGAAATCTCTAATGTGTCCTTTCCAGAAATTGACCAACAACGTTACATTATCAAAGCAAAATCAAATCGCTGTTAATAGTAATGGGGTTAAAGTTTAGAAATCTGTTTTTGTGGACACAAAAGTAGTGACAAGTTATACTCGTGAACATGAATTTACTAGTATGACGAAAATATGCAGCATGGTCTCGAATTTTGATGGAAATGGAGAATACCCTCTCCTCCACTCTCTCTCTCTCTCAAGACGCCTTTGCGCTGTGGAAATCAAATGCAGTAGTGACTAAGCAATTATTTATGGAAGATGCGAAACAAATTATTGGTACATATATTCATTCTATAAATCTGCTATGTATGAATTTAGTTTTAACATATATTCATTCGCGTTCTAATGGTGACCATAACACAAAGGATATAAGGAAAAAATGGAAATAGATGTCATGGAAAAAGGAGGAAGATGAGACATGTGAAAAAGAAGAGAATAATGCTACCATACGGGTGGCTACCATAAGATTGAGATTTGGTAGTGTGAGTGACCGTATGAAAATAAAGATAAGTCAACAAACATGTGACTTCAAGACTGACAGAAAGGAGAGAACTGAAGAAAAACTACTAATGAATTGTGGTCATGGGCATGATCTGAACTATGTTAGAAGTATAAAATCTAGATTAATAGGTTGCTTTTTGAGAAATTGAAAAACAACAAAAGATTATTGGTTAAGTAAAGAGTGTGACAAAATTAATGATCCGGTAGTAGTCTGAAAAGGTCCGGTGCACCAATGAGATTCAATTCGAAGAACAGTTAGAAAAGGAGAATTATTGACGGGGAAAAATTGAGATTCATTCTTTCACGCACGAAAACGTGGAAAGAAATTGGCTAACAACTTTTCATCTTGCAGCATAATAAAAAAAAGACGAAGGAAACCAAGAATACGGAAAATGCAATGATAGTCTCGTCAGGCTTGGTTGATTTCCGCTGAACAAAAGCTTCACTCTCCATCTGCGGACGCTGTCAGACCGGCTAGCACGGGCGATCCCTCCGCACGCGTACATGCATTCACTAACACGCACGCGCCCGCACGCACGAACACGCACGCGTTCACGTCGTCGCGTCTAGCCGAGCGCCCGCCACTGAGACGCACGCACGCATCCGATCAACCCTCTCCCTTCCTCCTTCACCCTCTCTCCACCTCTTCCGCACATTGGAATACAATGGAATTCTAGCCGGGCAAAGTGCGGGTTGGCGGCGCAAGGAATTAGAGCTACATCCAAGAACGCGAAATCGAAGGTTACGGATTCGATTCCCGCGGAAAGCACTGGTCGGTACACTTACGAAGCTTCTTAAACGTTCCGTTTTTCAATTTACTCCCATTATCATCGATTTACCCAGTTACATTATATTATCCCCAATTCATCAATTTAATCCCATTAGACAAATGTCTTGATGTACACTC
>JAHLJT010008756.1:37154963-37225669 GCA_031308135.1 Acheta domesticus | reverse complement strand
TCGCAACCTGTGTATTCTTATTGAACTCACTAATTCTTCTTATCCATTTTCCGTTTACGCTTGCTCAATTATTGCCAACTGAAGATTGCATTTGGTTTTAATGTGTGTTTCTTTTGATATTTTGTATTTTATGAGGTTTCATCACTTTGCTTGCGTGTGAGACTTAAATTTTATATTGAACTCCGGTAATTTTTACATATTTTGTATCAGTGAATGCTCAGAGTTATTACAGTGATTCTCATAACTTAGAAGCCCAAAGTGTATTTATAAGAACATTTCACTCTCTTTTCAGACGCATTATTTCATTTATTGTTATTTTCTTTTTACAATTCTTTAATGCGTCATATTAGTGTTTAAGTTTGTTAATGATACTCTATTTTATTTTTTTCCTTTTCATTATACGTGCTATTTCCGTCACGTAACAATTATATGTTTACTAATAGTGTTTACTTTCTATTTGAAATTTTATGTTTATTTCTCAGGTGTATCCTCTAACATTTCATTGTTGTGTGTTTGTACTTTCTTTTTATTGTGTTTGATTGTGTACTCATGTGTAACGCGTGTAGGCGTCATTATCGTACTTACGTCACTTCGAGGATTGCTCGCTCCACGATGGCTGAAATATAATCCAATTTCAAAACCCCGAGGTTTCTGACCCCGCTCCCGCAAACGCCGACGCGCCTGCCGAGCTCACGCCCCCAGCTGTTCTCGCCCCTACTGTCGGGGTTTCTTTAGAGCAGGTACTCGAGACGAGTACCGCCGAGGCCGGACCTACCCTCGCCGCGGCCGCTCCGACGCCACCCTCAGACCAAATGTCTCAATTTTTCAGCACTCTTATCGCAAAATTTGACGAACAGCGTCAAGAATTTTGTCAATTTCGATCACAATTTGACGAACAGCGTCAAGAATTAAATTCTAAATTTCAGGACTTGAATTCCAGATTTGATTCGAAATTTTGTGCCCTTGATAGTAGATTAGACGAACACCTCACTAATTTCACCCTTTTTCAAAGTGAGGTGTCTCACAACAACTAAATTCGGTTAATTCAAAGGTCGATAAACAGAGGCACTAAAATCGCCTCTCTCGCCTCTGCTGTTGAAAAATAATTCTACGCAAATTTCTGACATCAAAGAACATTTAACAGGCCAACTAAAGAAATGCGAATCGCTCCAGTCTGAAACAGTTCAACAAATGACAGAATTTAAAGACAGCATAAACAAGGATATTGCAACCGTTTCAGAAAAGCAATAAATTTGGACATTGGGCTCGTGATAAATTTAAAGACAATGAATCCGAAATTTCCAACTTGAAAGGCGAGGTGACTAAGAAACTAAAAGGGTTGACAATAAGATTGAAGGACTTCACGACTCCCTGAACAATAAAATTGAAACAGCAAAATTAGTTATCCAGGCACAGGCGGAAATGGAACGGAAAGAAATCGAAGTCAAAATAGGCGAACTAGAAATTAAAGTAGCGGAAAAGACTATTTCAGCTTTCCCGGTTAATGCTATGCCACTGTCAATTCCTCCAAATTTAAAATTCTCTGGTAATCGCGGTGAACAGCCCATTACGTTCTTACGTAATGTTGAAAATTATTTTGCTTTAGCGAGACACATTCCTGAATCTTCTAAACCGAAGGTTATAGCCCAAATGTTGGTTGACCATGCCCAAGAATGGTTCCAAACATTGTTACCAGTTCCGGCTGATTTTCAGGATTTTCGTTCCAAATTTATAATCGTTTTGGGATAGAAACACCCAATACAATTTAAAATGGATTTGGCTAAAGGTAGATGGGACCAGAATGGTAACATGTCTATGCGGGATTATGCAGTGTCTCGCATTGCCCAACTTAAACAATGCGAACCTACCCCCCTGACGACGAAATTATGTGGCTATTAACTCGTCATTATCCATATGTCATTCAAAAACCTCCTTAAAACTAGTTTTGTAAAAGATCTTGAGCAATTTCAGATCTTATTGGGCGATTTCGACCAAACGAATGTGCAATTCGCTTCTTATCAAAATCAGAGTCAAAACTCTTCACGCCCACGTAATGGCAATAATAATAATCAGAATCGAGGATTCCCCCACGCCATTCGCAAGGTCAAGAGCGTCCTTTTAACCACGGCCCTTCGCCGCACTTTCCCCCCGCCCCCTCCCCCCCGGCGCCGACCAGTTTTCCGCCTCCCTTCAATGTCGGTCAAGGCCAAACCGCGCCCCTTCTCGCGCCCGCCTTCGACAGCCCAGGTCAACCACCACAGAGGCCGTTAAACCGCTCAGGTCCGGAATAAATGGGAACACAGTTCTGGACCATTACCTAGAGGAAGATGTGGATTCCGCCATATCTTCGTAGTAATAGATGTGTTACTAAATATGTTAAGTGTTTTCCTATTGTTAAACCTACTGCAAAGTCCTGTTAAAACACCTAGTGCAAGGTTCTTCAAAGAATGTGGGACGTATCAGCGTGTCCTCAGTGACAATGGCACGCAGTTCACGAGTGACCTTTGGCAGCAATCGCTAAATGATTTAGGTGTCCAAACAATCTTCTGTTCTATTAGGTCACCGAGATCAAACCCAAGCGAAAGAGTCATGAAAGAATTATCACGTTTGTTTTCGGGTTTATGTGTCTCACAAGCATACCGCTTGGCCCGATTTACTACCGAAGATTAATACGTGGCTTAACCACATCCCCCCATGAATCTTCCAGATTTACACCTTTCGAGGCTCAATTCAATAACAAGCCGAAACCATTGTTTCCTATTTTAGCAAAAATGGCCACACAAATTCCAATTTCCCCTGAGGATCGGTGTCAAATTATTCTCTCAAATTTAAAGAAAGCTGGTGATACGAGAAAACAACACCAGAAGAGTAAAACCCATTTATTTAAAGTCGGCGATAAAGTTTTAATCAAAGCTCTCAGAGTATCTAATCAGCCTGAAGGCCTTATTAGTAAATTCTTCCTTATTTGTAGGTCCTTACCAAATTATGAGGCTTGTAGCCCCCAACGCTTGCACTTTACGTAGCACAGATGGTTCCGAGGTTGGTCCTCACAATTTTTATAACCTTGTTCCTTTCAGAGTTTAGACTAGATTAATTGGCTGAAAGAATAAAAGCCCTCATTTATGTCGCTCTGATTAGGTAACCTTATTTTAATTATATTCTTGTGGATCCAGCCCGGTTGCCCTGGCACGTCTTATTATTAATTAATTTCGTGGGTTCGCTACTACTTCAATGCTTTGGTTAAGTGATTGTTATAAGTGAACGTCGTTGTTGATTAAAAAGAGAGAGAAATAATTCAGATATCCCTTAGATATATTTTGTCGAGAGTTGACGAGAGTTTATAGCCATTGACTTTAATTAATGAAACGAATTCCATTCTGATATTATGAATTTAATGTTTTTGTAACCCAAGTCCTTTGTTTAATTCATTGGTTGTTTTCTCACGTCTACCATTCTATTTTCAATTCTCCATCGTGTTGATATTTTGTTTCCTCCTCTTGTGTTTTAAATAATTTGGCCACTGTTGACTATTATGCTTTTCTATTATTTTGCAAATGTCGCATTTATTCCACTTGTTTTTATACCTCTAAAATCGTATTAAAAGAGCGTCAAATATAATAATGATTAACAGGGTTCCCACTTTTGGCTCTTCCCTTTGCACAATTATTCAATTTGCAGTAGCGTTTAACTAGTTTTAGGTGCCCCATTGTTTCATTTTGCCAGTCTTTCTAAGTTTTGTTCCCAATTATCCCTCTATGTTATCTTCTTAATTACTTATTTAGTGCTTAGTTTGCTCTTAGTTTGAGTAGGTGTTGCTAATGGCCCACCACCATTTCTTATTTTTGAAAAATGATAAAGATTATTTTCATTCATTTTCTTATCATTAATGTGTTTGTATTACTTCTTAAAGATTTTGTGTCCTAATTTTATTGGTCATCTAGTTTTTTAGAGATAGCTTTAGTGTTGTTCCTCTTCATTAATTTTATCCTTTTGCTTAATTAACTAGTATTGTCTTATCATGTTAGAGTTGTCATTGAAACCCCTAATTTTCGTTCTGGACATGCCAGGTTTTTGTGTTTTCACAGCTTCATCTGTCGGCACATGCTCCCCAAATTTATTTATCATCTATTTTTGTAAATGTCCTTTTTTTGTTCTTAGATTAAAAAAAAACATGTCCCATGCGTTTTTTAATCTCATTGTACGGGGGGGTAATGCGATGTGTCGGGGACCATCGCAGTCCTCCACCCTTGCGTCACGCCAAATTACCGGACGGCAGGAAAGAACTACGCGCCCCCGAATTAGATATGCCCAGCCGCTCAAGCCCCCCATAAACTTTCAACTATCAATTATACCCTTTTTCTGACAATACCGCGATGCGTCGGGTGACCATCGCACCCTCTCACCCCCGCGTCACGCCAAATTACCGGAAGTTGGAAAGGGCCACGCGTCCACCGCGACCCGATTTAGTTCCGCCCAACGGCCCAAGTTCTCCAGAAGCCCCTAACAATAAATCTTACCCTTTGTCCAACAATACTGGATGATCGACAGCCGGAACAACCATTTTAGCGACTTGGCGATCGCACCCGGCTCAATAATCCTCTAAAAGCCTATAAAATCATCACATGCCAAAGCAGAAGGGACACGTGCGCGCTCCTCCGGCCTAACAATGCCGGCCAATGAACAACCAGAAGGCACCGTTGATGAAATAGAAGGTTCGAGAAGTTGAAATCCGACCAATAAAATCACTAGGCAGGAAGCACGTGAGCACTTTGAGATTTTTCGAAAAAACGAAAGGGACAGACGGGCGGGAGAGGCGAGAGAGGAAGACGGGCGACAGACGCTAGAGAGGACGGTCGTGCAGGGGAAGTCGTATGGAGATAGAAACCAACAAGTAAAGTTTTGAGTAGATTAACAGTGGTAGTTAAGAAACCACCGAATATTAGTCAGTTAATGAAACCTGCGGTAGAAAGGGAACAGCAGCAGTGGGTAAGGCACACACTGAGCCGACCACTGCGAAACTTGCCCGGTCTTCACGGAATTAATTCCGAATAGCCAAAGTTTGGCTTCGAGCGTCATACGCGGTCCAGGTGTCGTGTGACGGCCTGAGACGCGCGCGAGCATCACGTCGCCACCGGCCGGTCATCCACCGCCGACGTCCCGTGCGCCGGAGTCATCACCCCGGAGGCAATCGGAGGCCAATCTTGCAACGTTCCGGCGTCGCCTCCTGAGGGTCCGACTACACTTCTCCGTCGCTCGGCGAGCAATCCAGTCGCGGTGACAGTACCATCTAACATCACAGATTGTAAGTTGTCATCACCATCATTCATTAATCGGCTACTAAAGTGACAATAACCCAGCATCAACCTGAACAGTTTCTCTTCGTTTAATTTGTTGAATAAATTAGTCCCCGCCATTTGGTCGGGTGAACCAATTAATACCATAGCAAAGTGTTATTATTCTAAATCTTAAGAAACCACCAAATGCAACCCTTCGACCCAGGGCGCTCACCCCTGAGACGCTCAACGCCGGCGACATTAAGCAGGTAAGTGGGCATGCGCTTGGCGCCCTTATTAAATAAATTCAGCGCGTGTCCCCTCCTGCGACTTGGGACGACTGTCACACCATAAGTGTGTCGGCGCCTCCATTTTGTGAGCAGTTCCATCACAATATATTTCAGTAAAGGAGTATTTTCTAGGTCCAGAAAATCATTTTAAACACCAATTTAATTTACCTTAAAAATCATTCTTATATAAATCATTAGTTAACAATGTAGATAGAAATATGTGATGTGGCAAAAGAGAATGATAATATTGTGAATATGTACGAGTACGTTCAAGAATGAATAGCGAATATTCTTAAGAATTAACAGTTCATTGTGATTTTTGCCCTTGCAAAGTAATTCTACTTCTATATTTATAACTTATCGAGTAAGTTAACAGTTAAGTAATTGGATGGTTTTAGAAGTGCTTTCTACATTTTTACCAATTTTGTCGACATTCTTGGTATATCCTTTGTGTGTATGACTCCTACTGGAATGGTTTATTTCAAAGTCACCGTGGGAACTTTTTACGTAATCTTAGTTTTTTACTAAAATCGTTGCAAGATTTCTAGGTTTCTCTTGGAGACAGTAAACTATAGTTGTATTTCGTACATCCAGTCTGGTTCTAAAATTGATATGTAAATTAATAATGTATTAAAAGAGCGACACATTTTTGCCTACAAGACAGTATTATTGTTTGATTTTAATTTCAAGGATCTCTATTTTATTTTTGATGTGTGTCTCCCACGTTATTTTCTTTCAAGGCGTAGACCAAGGTACTTTTCTCTATCTCTGTATGAGATACTTTCATGGTTGTCCTTGGTTTGGAAGGCGATAATGTTGTTTGATTTTAATTTCAAAAGTATTTTTTATTTTTAAAAACATTTTAAGGTGTCTTCCAAGAGTTTTTCTACCGAAGTGCAGACGAAGGTATTCCACGTTATCTATCTTTGGTAATCTCACCGCCCTTCCCCTCTGGAGTTGTCCATGGGTGGTCCTCAAACCAGGGGCAGATCCAGCCGATCATTTTGGAGTTTGCCATCGTAGAGTTTTGTTAAATAATGGACATTTGTTATTATATTGTATAAAATTTTTGTAGTCTGTATGATACTATAGAAAATTATTTTTTCAATAATTACGTAATTCTAACATATATATTGAAATTCATTTTTCCAAATTAAGAAAGGCAACAAACGAAAACTCCAAGCCTTGGGGGGGGGCTTGGCCCCCATACTCCCCCCTCCCCCTGGATCCGCCGCTGCGTCGAGACACGGGTTGCCGACCGCATGTCCGGGCGGCATGATTTGAATTTGCATTAGACTTGTGAATGAACCTTGTTTACAGTTTGCCTAACTTTATTGGTAACAAAATAGCAGATTCTCTCACTCAAAACATTAATTTTAAGAAAAAAATCTGTAAAATTATAATCATTGAAATAAATACATGTTACAATCAGACCATTCATATGTAACCTTTACGTAATCTACATTTATGTTTACAAAACGGCAAAATTCATCTCCAAAATCGTATAAATGTCAATAACCCTTGACATTTATATGCAACAACACAAATATGCACGATCTCACAAGTGCAGCGTCTCAAGGGGTCGGAATTTTGTTTTCGAGACGAGTTATCAGCTGACACTTGAGTTTCCGGCGGCGCCTTCACTGATCAATCAGAGAACTCTAGAGAAACCTCATTCACAAATCTAGTGCAAATTCAAATGATACGTCCGGGCGATGTGTGGAGTCGCAGCCCCGCGAGTGCATTCGGAGGTGCGACTCGAATCGGCGGGCGGGAGCGCGCGGCCCGGGGACTTCGTAACCGGCGGCCGACCCGACGACGCGACGCGACGGCAGCGCCGCCCAGTGCACTTTCACCGGGCGCCGCGGCGCGGGCACGACGCTCCGTTGCGCCAGCGCGCGTGGGGGATGCAGCCGCGCAAGCGGTGCACTCGGGCACACCTCCTCAAGTACTAGCCGGTCCAAAACAACACTCGCCGTTTTTTAGATGGAACAATGCGTTGCGAGGCACTAGTAAGTAATATCTTACATATCGGTCTAAAAGTATCTCTTTATAACGTCAATCAATAGGAATAGTTCAATTACTGAGATTAATAGACATTAATAATAATAATAAAGTTATAAAATTGCTTTATTTGGAACATACCACTGCGCAAAGTGTTGCAGAGGCACCAATGGTCCCTAGATCTACTCCTTAGGAAGCTCGTTGCAACTCGGAGTAGACTTTATAATCAACCGACACATAATATCTCTAGTCATGAATAAGAGGAATAATAATAATAATAATAATAACAACAATAATAATAATAATAATAATAACCCTTTCATTTTCTTGTGTAATCAAGGCATAGTTCACGTCTAATAGTAATCAACACCTCTTATCCCCCTTAGGTAGATATGTTAATGCAATGCAGAGAATTTGACACAGTGTTGAAAAGTTCCACAAATTTCTGGAATATTTTGACTGTACTGGAATCTACTGTGGACACGAAGGAATTATGGGAAAAAGAATGTTGTCTGGGTCGCGAAACATTTAGTTTAAATCTTTTTAGAAAATTAAATGGCTAAGCAAATTAAAATATTAGTTCTGTTTCTGTTGAACTTACTTCATAAATAAATAATTGTGCGTGAAGTTACTGTAAATAAATTATAGAAATGTAATTATAAAAATAAATATATAGAAATGTGTTATTTTTACACAATTTGGTTTCAGTGCAAATTTCATCACAAAGTCCATTCAAATTTAAATATATAGTCAATTTACTTGCTGAGGATTTTTTTGACATGCCTGAATGATGGGGAAAAATAATGATGTTGATGATGATGATGATGATGATGTTGACGATCATGAGTGCCATTCTCATTTGTCAATTAAGGGTGGAAGCTAACACAACTATGCTCTATCTTTCCTGCATAGAAGATTACAGCGCAGATTATCTTTTGCCTTTCACTGACAAAGTCCAGAAGGTGACATGAGAAGTCAAATTAATGATTACCGATGGGAAGATGCTTTCAGATCGAATATGTGTTTGCACTAGAAGCCTACCACTCCGCATAAATCCAATGAAAACATCTAAGCCAAATGCGGAATTCTAATTCTAAAGTCTAATAGGCATGCTTTCTTTCTTGTGAATGCGCATCCAAAAATAATATATTGTGGATTCTACAAAGGATCTGCCAATTCTATTTACGTGATTTATGTTCAACTCTTCAATTAAGTACTTCTGTACATTTTTAAAACATCCGTTTCAAACCAATAAACCAAAATCTCTTCAACTTTTTCTCAGCAATTGAACAAATACTAGCAGTATTCAGAATATTTCCATCTCAACGCAAAAATCTCTGCAGTTGCCCTCACATCGCAGTGAATTGGTTCGTTTATTACGATGGAGGAAACTGATGGCACTGTGTAAGTGGTCAGAATACATTGGTCGTTGATTGCCACTTCCATCGCTCCCCCAACGCGCATCTCTTCCACCATAATTCTGCCATCGATTCCTGGACATGCACTTGCACTTCGCGTTCAGTGCGCATCTCTATTCGATTTCGCACTTCCGAGATGGTGCTGGCTGAGTAAATAGCTGCCACATTCGAATGCAAATGCCAGGCAGAGTAATCGGGGGAGCGCTTTGTAACCATCTGGAAAAATACTACTTGAAAAATATGTGTCAAGCAGGTACTAAATTAAGAGCATGTTTTAAAATTGTATAAAGCGAGTGACATAAATTTCGAAAATGGTATTAATGAAAGTACGTTTAGCTTCAAATTTGTTATATTAGAGGTAGTGTTATTTCTATAAAGTAGTGACATATTTTCTGCTTCAATATATAGACTAGTGAAGCAAGAGTTACAGTCTATTATCATGTTAATAAATGTTTGGACTCGTCAGTATAATACATTTAGCTGAGAAATGGGAAACGCTTGATACACACGCTTGACGCTTTTGAATTACACACTCCAAGTGGATTGATCCCTGCAATCGTGATGCTTCTTTCACACTCGCTGACAAATGAAAGAGAAAGAGAAGAGGAGAATAAGAAAGAGAAGAAAAAAGTAAGAATTAAAAAAAAACGAAAATAATACTCTTACACAATGTCGACAAAATTATAAGGAAAAAAAGAATATGAAGTAAGAGAAGGAGCAAGACACGAACAATGACAAAAAGAAGGAGAAAAAATGTGAAGAATTTCGAAAGTTTTTGCAAATTCACGTTTAAGGTTGCATTTACAGTTGTAGTGTTTGCTGCCTTAAAAGTACCCAGTTTCCTATTATCCCTCACATGAAAGTGATTATAGAGCAAGTAACCTCATTGTGCCAATATCCCTGGAAGTGACAAAGCAGTTGGCCAATGGTCGGCGAGAGGCAAGTGAAGGAGAGTGAGTGGTAGTTATTAGGGAGAACGGGGGTAGACGGAAAAGGAGAAGGGTGTCTTAGAAAAGCATTTACAGTTGCTGCACCCCACCTCAAAATGGAAGTCTCCTTTCACAAAGTGTATCACGAGATAATATATATTTTAATACAAGTTGAAAGCAAAGTCAAATTGTTCCTTCCAATAGACATCCTGCCCCATCCAACCTAGTTAAATCATCCAAAAAGGGTCAGGATGGTAACAATTGAGTACATTCTGAATGATAAAATATATATTTTTAAAATTAAAAACAATGCCTCATATTTTTCTCATTTGTGAGGAAGGTTTTGTGAAGGACTTCTTCGAAACCATAAACCTCCTTTGCTACCGAAGTTATTAATATCAAAATTTGAAGAATGTTGATAAAATTCTTTTGAAAAAAATTGAGAGTAGTTGCCTCAGGGATTTAAAGCGTTCGTGGCACAATTACACACCCACACACAGACATTTTCATATACTTAGGTCATTCAAATACGAATCGGAATTTTGTAATACAGCGTTATTGGTGACATGTAAAAATACAAAATGTAGTCCCTTACTTTTCACCATAGTTCCCCTCAACATAAAATACATTTTCTCCATCACATAGGAAGCTTTGTGATTCATTCATGGAAAAAAGAAGCTGGCTGCTGCAATAGCAGATTGCACTCGTGTTGTTAGACGGCAACGTCGTCTTCAAATCTTTCTCCACCTAATGCCTCCTGTAGTAGACCAAACATATGGTAGTCACATAAGAACACGTATGAACAGTAAAGTGACTGTTATAGAAGTAGCCAGTGCAATTTCGAGAATTTATCACGAGTCCGAGCTAGTGCATGCGACCGTGTATTGTCACGCCGGATGACATCGTGAATCGGTAGCCGCCATTCGATCCATCCGCCGCCAGCCACCGTCCGATACAATAGTATGCACACTTAAACCCACCTCTTACGCAATATGGACAACAGCAATGCGAAGATCGCCTTCAACAAGCTTGAATATTGACGCTATCGCTTCATTGACGCTGGTCACCGCACACTGTTCATGGCATTCATTTTTAACCTCATCATGACCATTTCGGCACTTCTGGTCCCAATAGAATTCTTGATTTTTACTTAGAAAAGCACAACCGAACTATGCTTTGAGGCTCTTCAAAACTTCATTCCATTTCACACCTTCGTTGGCGAGAAAACGAATAATTACGTATTGCGTTTCGGACACTAATACTTTCTGTTCATTCTAGTGATGGAAGACGTGAGTATGAGGGTCGTGCGCTTGACTATCTCTTCTCTATTTTTCCCTCAGATATTCTCGGAGACGCTGTGCTGATCACCTAAATACGCGAGATAAATAAACGAAGTTCCGGTTTATATTTGTATGACTAAGTGAATTTTATATTTATTTGATATTTTAATCAATAAGTGAGAAAAACTACTACTGTCATCTCCTCAACTAGGTGAACAAGTATTTCTTACATCATTTTGCTCAGAAACTCTTCGTTGGGCACAGCAATTCTTTGACGATTTCTTCTCTTCTATAAAGCCTATAAAGTTGTGCTTAATGTTAGTCGAAATAAATTTTGTTTGCTAAAATTATGATTAGAGCAGTGAAGTTTATGCAACATTTTAGATCTGCAATATACATGCATACACACCTAAACAATTTTGACATATGCACAGAAATCCTTAAAATATACAGCGTTTGGTTACAAACACAAGCATATATACTGCCATGTTTGTGCTCATACACATTCTTGGTAAGATAGGTACACATATAATGTAATTTCACATCTGAGAATCATCTCATTTTATATTTTGCCAATCATAAATATTCTAGATACCTCAACAAATTTTACTCCGCCAGCTCTGGTAATCAGTCAACTAAATAGTTTTGTAAAAGCCTGTTTAAATCATCAAAAAAATTATGATTTGCAGCAATAAATCACTTTGATTGTAAATGTTTTCTTTCAGACAAAAATTGAAAAGTGTACACTTAAATGCCTAAACCTTAACGCAAGCAAAATATGCATTGTACCCCTAGATTCTATATTTTGCCATGAAACAGATTTCAAGTTTCTGTCGGATATCACAACAAAATCTTACAATTTTGTGCACTTCCATGCATAATTTGAAAAATCCTGGTGTTATTTTCAACTGAAATGGCTTATGCTGTATGTATGATTTGTCGTTGAAAATACTAACGCGCGTTTGTGGGTAGAGTTTTGAATAATGAAGTACTTATTTCAGCATTACAATAGTTCAATAATTAAATAAAAATATATTCATTTTTTATTATATTTATATCATCATGTAATTAATATCTGTTCTCATAATTTAAGTTTTGTTCTATGAATAATTTATTCGATTGTCCAGAATATTTTATTTTTCGGACGAGGGCTGGGCATTGATTAGTCCGGATAACTCTCCACTAAATGTCAATACATTTCGTGAAATATGACGTAAAATCTTCTTTGCCAGTTTGATCTTCCTCAATTTTTGTAAAAATGCTCTCCCACCAAGTATCCCCCGCAAGAAAATCCTGGTTGTGGTACTAATTGTAAAATAATACTAGGGTAGATTCGGAGTGTATACGTGTTCCGTCGAAGAAAAGTGCATTCGAATGCAGATTCCGGCAAACTATAGTGGTCACATTGCAATAAACTGCACCAGACTTCGCTATCAGATCACTAGTTACCTTCACAACATGAAAAGCAATAGAAGAATATATAATTTTTCACTGAGATATAGATTGATTCGAAATATTTTTGATATGGCATGAGAGCGACGTTTAAATTAAAACTTCCAATGTTATTGCATTAGTCAGGTTTGGTTCATGTTTAGCAGATATTAAAGGCAATCCATTTTATGAATTTCTTTTTCACATTTTTGTCAAAATTTCGGAAAATTGAATGAGAGGTCCTCCGCAGGGCTTTTCGTTCTTAAACTAACGGGACATGTTTACCTATGTGCATTTTACTTGGTTCATAAAAAAGAGAAAATTGTGTCACTATTACCATTGATTCATATTAGATGAATTTGGCAAGAGTTGTTGTTGGCAAGAATTTGGCAAGAGTTGGCAAGAGTTTCGACAGACACCAGTTATTACAAATTTTAAGAAATGATTCTTTTTGGCTAAACGCATCTCATAGGTATGAATTTAAATGGTTCAGTCCGGACGTTTAATTCAAGCTTATTTGATTTCACTCTGACGTCCTGGAAGGCAGACCGTGTTCACTAGATCTATTCGCCCGCCGAGCGACCGTGCCTACGCTTTGGCGAGTGTTTAAAACAGTGTTGTCAAGGTCGATGCCACAAGCGGGAATCTGTGGCACGAGGTGCCACGACGAAATCACCCCTCCACGCAGTTCATTACCCCACCACCAAAGATGACGCCATCCCTATTGTAAAACGGCGGAGTTACTAACAGTTCCCTTTCCCGACGCTAGTTGCGCAAAGAAGCTCGTGGCATGGCACGATGCCACAACGCGTGCCACTGCCACCAGTAGCAGATCTTGACACCACTGGTTTAAAACATTCGGCCTTCAACGGCCGCGTTGGCTCCAACAGCCGAACGCGGCCCCGCGCTGACCGATCACCAATGGAAGCTCCGCTGCACCGCCAGCGCGGGAACATTGCCGTTCGCTCTCCACCTCGCGCCGTCGCAGTCTTGGAGACTCTTCATTAGGGCGCTTACCATGATAATTAAACGCTTGTTGCGCGAGGGGCGGAGCGAGCCGCGATGGAAGCTCGCTGCTAGTGATAGACGCCGCTTCGCTTTGCGCGCGTGGCCCGTTAACGAGATCGGCAGCCGAGCCCAGGTGTTCGTGGCGAATGCAAAATTAGGGCGAAATCACGCAACTGGTATGTCGATTCTTTATTTTTCATGGTTTGTTAGTTTTACATGATGGTGCATTTAGGAATGTGTATTACCATCTACCGTCTAATACATCTAATCCGACTAATAATATCGTGTAATAATATTCTTATGCTTACATTCATCTTCACAGCGTGAATGTGCTATGTCTTAAAACTCAATATGGCCGACACTAGGCTCCATTTTCATGATTCTATATCTACAGTTTGAACAAATTTTTTATGAGAGGAAAACATATATATTCGTCTTGATATCCTGCATGTAATTTGCTGTATAAAGGTACGAAAGCAGTAGATATACAGGAGGCTACATTTTGATGTTTTATTGTTAATAGCTCAATATTACATTTTTTAAACGCTGGAGACATGGCGCACATTCGGATTATTATTTTGTTTGTTTATAAGACTGATCGTAAGAGAGTGAGTCTGAAAAACTTTACTTCTCGGCCGTTGGTGCTCATAACTGTTCTCTATGCACTCACCATTAATATCCGTTCATTAATAAAATATCAAACGTTAACGGTTTTAAAAGTTGCACTATTGTGGAGAAAATGTTCACAGTGCTAATGGATTTTATATAGTCCGAAATGACACTGTAACTAATGACAAGTATATACGATTAGTTTCACAGTAAATATTCACTCACATCAAAGATTAGTGGGGCAACATCGAAGAAGAGACATCAAAGTCAACATAACCATACGTGATCCTGTAAATATATTCTTATTTAACTTCAAAATTGCAAAATATACTTCTTTAAAATACAATGTCGAATTGAAATTGAAAACATTTCCTTAACATTGTGTTAGCTTCACTCACCTTTTTATTATGGACATTTTACACGCGAAGGCAGAAACATTTTTAAACCTCTAGACCAAACATATTGAAATGACAGTTCGTAAAATATATATCGAAGTAGACTTAACACCAATGTTACTCCAATTTTTAGTATAGATCATTTGCTAGAAATATGTTTCAATTATAAGATTATCTCATAAATATTGAAATGATAATCATGAATTTTGTTTGTTATCGCGACTGAAAGAAAATGATGGTACCGAACATTATAAAATTTTCACTAAGATGAAATTTCGTAAGCAATGTAAATTAACTGCTTCTATTCGGAATGGTTTATTTTCTGAACGAGGATTGTTTAATAACGAAAGAAAAGTTTCCTCATATCCTCTCATTAACTAATATTGTAGAAACAACCTGACCAACTTTTTATTTTTGAAGGCACGAATGCAATAAAAATGGCAATGTAATATTCATTACAATGGTCTCAAAAATAAATTTTCGTGTAAAATCATTGTAATTTAACTCAAATTAGAAACTCATTGTTTCTGAAAAATACCTTAAATGTTCTTAAAAGAAAATTGATCGAGAAACAGCAACTTTTCTGTCAACCATTTAAATCAGATTGTAAGTATTATTAAATATGTTTATGGTGGTTGTAAAATTAATATCCTGCAGGAGTGCGAGCAGTTTTCATAACGATTTTGCATTTGCATTTGGAAATCACATTTCTGATAATTAGTTTACAGCGAATGATTCAGACAAAATAATGGAAGAGATAATCATACAATTTATTAAATTACGCACTGGTTAAATGTTGATTATCAGTTTACTGTTCATACTCAAACTAATATAAGATACCAAAGAAATATGTATAAACTCCAGTTAAATTGAAATTAATAATAAGGATTGATGCTAATTTTATTCTTTATGGAATTAAGTGCGCAATAAATAACTAAAGTTCTCTAATTTTTGGTATCCTAAGTTTATAGACAAACAATTAAGAGTCCAAATCAAAACAAAAATTGTTTATTAAAAATCATTTTATAACAGCTGAACAGCATACTTTATTTTTGAAGTTCAACTTTTCGTGTACAGATATGTTCACCTCTTCAGGTACTACCGTTACATCATGGTAGACTTAATATTTAGACTTTAAAATTATGACAAGGTGAGATTCTGTCCGTACTGTGCTTTTTACTTAAAGGTGTTACACTAATTTTTATCATTCATATACTCTATTTTTTACTTCAAAAGATATTCTTTCTTGCCTATAGATTTTAATATAAGGTACGTGATGAGATGAACACAACTGTTCACGAAACTAAAGCAGTGTGAGTCTTTAGCCTACAAAGGAAGAGTTAATTTCTATGCATTAGTGTTCTAAAAATAGTTTCGTATTGCCATAAGTTGTTGCTGGAATTGTTTGTAGATGCTTCATTTTTAACTTGAAATGTTACGATTTTAATATAGCCCCGTGAAGAACTTTCACTATTATATTGAACAGGGGACTGAATTGCAGTGATAAGTTGTTACCTAAGTTTAATAAAAATTATATTAAAGTGTTCTGTAGTAATTCAAATTTTGATTACTGGGATCTGAGCACTCGGGTTGTACGAAAAAATAAACCTCTCACAGAAGAAGAAAACGATACAGATTTTGGAGAGCATTATAAAAAGCAGGAGGTAGAAGTCAAAAAGAAGGGAAATAAATATGGAAGCAAAGACAACAAATGATAATCGCAGAAAGTTCGAAAAGAGCTGAGGATCAAGATGGAAACTTGAATGAAATTATGTAGTAAGAAAAGAGTTTGAATGGTAGGCTAAAACTTCCCGACTCAGATTCTCGTAATCGAGTTGAGGCATTAAACTGTCTTACGAAGTATCAGCAGGCTTTGTAATTTATTATTCATGACCACCCATGAATGCGAAATGCAAGTTTCAAAAACAATGAATTTCATTTGTGTTTCATTTAAACTTTAGGGCTGACCCGCTCTAAATCCGGCCCACAACGCAAACGCTGTGCGTGTGTCCATCTGGCGCGCATCGTATTCTATAGTGTGGGGCGCAAAATTCCAACTTACCGCCGGAATACATGGCTAGCGTTCTAAAACCCTCTCCCCTACGTACTCTGCAATTACCGAAATGGTCGATAATCGAACTGCAAAATTTTTTGTCGTACCAATGAAACTACAATGATTTGCCATTTGAATGCGAGGAGACGAATTGTACTCTTGACGAGTAGATGCTTCTCTCACCAAGGCAATATTTCATCTGGAATGAATCGTATTTGTTACGGTTTATTAACAAGTGATTACTCATTTTCCGATATTTACTATTTCAAAATGATATAATAATAATAATTAAATTACTCCTGAAGAAAGTAAGCAATTAACAACATAAACGTGAAAACAACTCATCCTACAGCAAAAAAAAAAAACGACAGCAAGTTTTATGAAGTCCATCCTTCAGAATATTTGCCCTACAATGCCTCAAAAGAATGGTTATCTCACAATTATTCTGAATAATTTGACATTTCACGAAGGTAAGGCATTACTTAATAGTTTATTGAAAGGATCGTGATACGCCAAGTCATTTCGGAATTAATTATGCACGAGTAAATTAAAAATTAATTCGAAAACGCCGGTAAATTTTTCATATTTTAATTTAATTTAGCATTTTCATTTTTCCATATCATTTTTCACGAAATGGAGCGTGGCGTGGCGTCGCGATGTGTGGGGTGGCAAGGCAGGGCGCTGCGTGACGTGGAGTGGCGGGCCATGGAAGGAGGTTCTGTGATGTGGCGAAGCGCGGAGAGGCGAGACTAGTCAACGTGGGGCACAGCGAGGTGGGGCAAGGCAAAACCAAGTGAGGCGAGACCAGGCGGAGAAAGGCGAGGTAGGGGTGGGGCACGACGGAGTGGAATGGGGCATGGCGAATTGAGGCAAGGCGTGGAGAGGCAAGGCGAGGTGAGGCAAGACGAGGTGGGTTAAGGCGAGGCGAGACTAAGCGAGGTGGGGCAAGGTGAGACGAGGGAAGGCGAGGTGAGGTAAGGCAAAGCAAGACCAAGTGAGGCGAGACCAGGCGAGGTGGGGGTGAGGCATGGCGAAGTCGAGTGGGACAAGGGGAACTGAGGCAAGGCGAGGGGAGGCAAGGCAAGGTGCGACAAGACGAGGTGGGTTAAGGCGAGGCAAGACTAAGCGAGGTCGGACAAGGTGAGGCGAGGCAAAGCGAGGCGAAGCGAGATGGGGCAAAGCGAAACTAAGCCAGCCGGAAGGCGGCGGGGAAGGGGGTGGTACGGCGGGGGGAGGGGAGGTACGGCGGGGCGGGGCATAGCGGGGGCGCGCGCGCTCACCTCATGGGCTGACAAACGGCGGGCGGGCGGACGGATGGGCGCGTGGGGCGGACGTGGGATATCCGCGCGAGGCGCCGCGTTCTGCTCAACTGCAGCGACGCTGCACGCGCCCGCGCGCCCGCCCGCCCGCCCGGTGCCGCCTCCCACCGCCCGCCCGCCCGCCCGCCCGCGCGTTGCACCGGGCCTTGCACGAGAGGCCTTGGAATCGCCCTCCCCCCTCGCCGCGCCCACCGCGCGCTGCACCGTAGTGCATTTGGCGCGGCCGCCCGGCCCGGCCCAAGGCCCCCAACTTCATTGTCCGGAGGTGCAGCACACAAAGATTCCAAATCCGGGAGACGGCAGGAGGGTCGTGCGGAACGTATTTAATCGTGAAAAAAATGAATGGGTGTATATTGAATATACTTTTTAGAAATAAAATCTTGCGTGATTTTATTTCTAAAAAGTATATTCCATAGATACGAAAAAAAATCTTAAAAAAGAGAAACGCAAGGAACCGAGTACATTTTTTCAGTTTAGAGAGTTTTCGTTATAAGCTTGATGTACTCAGAAAGTGAAATATCTATCTAAAAAACGTCATTTTGCAGGGCAATCATTTTATTCTCTAAGGGGTCGATTATTTTGCGGGCAGAATGTTTACTCCATTTATCAACATGATACCATTTTCTTGTGAACTTTCTTTACGAGATTTTATTGGTAATAGGTTAATCTCTAAAAATAGGTTATTTTATAAACATTTTATTCTCTTAACTACAGTATTATGACTTCATAGATGTGTCACTTTTCTTTTGCTCCGACAGTGTGGAGAGAGTTCATCTTTGTAGATAAGGTACACCTATCAAATTATGACGGACAATAATCAACATCGAACATTCATGTAAAAAAATTCTCCTTAATTCATACAATAAAAGTACCCTCTTGGAATACAAATGCAATCCAAAACAAAACACCATTACTCTCCTCTTATTTGCATTTATTAAAATTGGTGTACTATGTTTACAAGAAACCCACTTACCACCTTCCAATAAATCCTACATTTCCGGTTATTACGGGGTAGATCAATTAATTTCCTTTCACTTTTAGGGAAAATGTTTATGATGCACTTTATACACACTTTTGTTAGTGTTTTTTGTTTAGTGTTTACATGTTTTCTTATATTCTATGAATGCTATTCTCACTACCAATTTAACTTTTGCTCTCCCCTATCCACCAATCACCAAATACTCAGAAAACGGAAGAGATTCTTCTTTCTAAGTTTCAATACGTTAGCACTGATTTTCGTGATATTCAAAAGGTTTTTCGATACAGTTGGGCACCCAGGTCTAATTAACAAACTTTCTCTTTTAGGAATTCCTCATTATCCTTACGATTTATTTCATGATGTTTTAAGTAATCGCATCTTTTCAATCCCTTTAAAACACATTTTGTCTCCAAAGCCATTTCTTGCTAGAGTCTCTCAATGGGCTGTAAATTTCCCCATCCTCATCAATTTATTTATTTCAGGTTTTCCTTCAACAAATAATTCAGTATCATTAATTGCAGATGAATATATTATATAGTATTGATGATAACAAATGCAATGCGACTGCAATTTCTTCGCTTTAAAATCATTTAAATCTGGTAGACAAAAGGACTAAAAAGTGGTATATCAAATTGAATGATTCAAAATGGAATGTAATTTTTTTTCGTTACGTGATGCAAACAAACGATGGAATCAGCTACTTCCTCGAGTTAAACACTTTTCTTCACTTCTTCACTTAGCATTCTGGCAAAATTACACAATAATAAAACGTATAATTTAATAAAATGATGACTAAGCCAATCATTTCTAATGCTTGTCCAATTTAGGGATCAAAATCAAAAAAAACATCAATAAATAAAAAAATTATAATGCCTGTCTTGTGTATTTTTAAGGCTTATTTCAAACAAGTTGATTGTGATTTAGATATACTTCCTATTTAAAATTTTTGACCGCATATTTTAGAAAACTTGAATATCAAAATTAATAATTTTATATCTGAAATTAATTTTTAATTAGGAAAACACTATCTACATCGAAATCAACAAAAATAAAAATTACCAAAACAATTCTTTCACCCTCCATGATCTTCCCATTTAGTAACTTATTTAACTACAGAAAAAGTACGGGGCGCAGCCAGAAAGTAAGTTGTATTCGATCGTCATCCAAAAAAAATGCGAATCCATGAAACAAATTGTAGCAGATACAGCAGATGTTGGACTATGTTTTTTAGTAAAATTCACCAGAATTGTCGTATCGTAGGTTCAGTAGAAGTCTGACGTATCGTAGTTTGTCTTCTAGGATAGACACAAGTGTTTGACAGCCATCTGTAAGAACTCTGCGTCATTTGATACTGTGATACGCTTCATGCTGGCCGGTCAGGAATATCTTGAAGTGTAACAACAGATGGAAATCGCTGGGTGCGTGATCAGAACTAAAGATGTATGCAGCAGTTTCGTTGAAAGATGTTTATCTATGTTGATTGGAAGGTGATTTTAAACTCTAACACAAAAGTACAAAAAAATACAGTTGTAGTATTGACACCGGAAAATGGGAGGTGGAATAATTGTAATTATACCACTGCACTAGAAATTTACGATAATAGAAAGGCTTGAACAACAAGTTTAGCACAATTTACTTAGTGCAGTGTGCGGAGTATGGAAAGTGTAGAGTGAACATTTTCACATTCAGAGTGCACAGTATTCCGACTGCACGTTTTAATATCAGAGAATGGACACTGGTGTACTTCATGTTCATGCACTATGGATACCTTGAAACGTAGAAGAAATATCCAAAATCAGAAACACCATATGAATAAAGACCACAATTAAAACTAGTGGTGCTCCGAAAGCACAATTTTTCGCGTTATTAGAAACAGTTACGTAATATTGAAATATTGCATGCTCTGCACTACTAACACCTCAGCTATTATTTGAAAACGTCTAATTCAACTAAGAAGCGAGCAACCCACTGTTGCAAACGCATCGTTGTCAAAACTATGGGCATTCGCTTGGCGAATAATATCAATCCTTGGCAAAATCGCTTATTTCCATCAGTATTCAGATTGATAAAATAAGACCTGCACCATTCTCTGAAACGTCTTTTAGACTATCCAATAGCAAAATTTAATCAAAATCAATGGCGCAATTTTTTGAAAATTTGAAAATGTTCCAATTGCTTCACGTATAGTACCCCCAAAATTTTTAGCTTATTATATCGGTTTCGAATTCCAGAGGCCTCGGCATCTGCCAGAAAGAATGGGGAATATCAATTTTGGAGAAAATCGACATTACCTGCCGAAGGATTATTATTATTATTATTATTATTATTATTATTATTATTATTATTATTATTCCATTACATCACGACTAAAGATCTTATGAGTCGGCTGAATTTAAAATCTACTCCAGGTTGCGACCAGCTACCTAAGGAGCAGATTCGGTGAATATCAGTGCCTCTACAATACTTTACGCAAAATGTGGGCTGTTCCAAATAAAGCAATATCTTGCACTTCCCAGTCTTTTGAATTACCTGGGAGTTTAGACAAGTTCTTACTCAAATTTTGCGGAACAAATCCCAGAGCTCCGATAACTATCGGGACGACCTGTGCTTTTACGCCCCACATTCGGCTGATCTCGATTTCCAAACTCTTGTATTTAATTACAGTTAATTTTATAATAATAATTTTATTATTATTATTATTATTATTATTATTATTATTATTATTATTATTATTTTCACAGTTCTTAATTTCTGAAAAAGTCCCAAATTATTCAAATAACAGGATGCTGTCTCTCTGTTTTAAATTAAAAATTATTATGCAAACGCAGCATATTTGCTCGAGCACCCAAACCTGCTGCATATAATAGAAAGTACTGTGATGATGACCACAAATTTCGTTTTGGTGATAGAAAACAAAATGAATTTGACTGTCATTCTCACAAATCAAAGTATAGGGAATGTTTAATTGTGATGTATAGAAACATTCTGATACGTGTTTCTGATCTACCTCTGACATTACATATATTTGTTAATGAACAGACATTTCAGAAATACGTATAACATTTTACATCCGTAGTTCATCAAAATAGTAATAGAATTTGAAATGCGCAGAGCTTTTCATGTTTTAATTGATGCGGAATGGAAAACAAAATGGTTGATGGTCCAAAATCCTCGCTTTAATATTTTTTCGATCATCGCTAGATTGTTTACACTAGTAGATTCAGAGCTTAGTTGTCCAACAATGATTTAGTAGGAATTTAGGAAATTGTATTAAAAATTACAAAACGTGAAAAATTAAAATGTTGAAATATTGAAAAGGTTATGGAAAAATGAAAACGCTAAATTGAATTAAAACAGACAGAATAATACTTAGACGGAACGACATTCAGACGTTTTGACGTCAATCGATTTTTCGGTATGAAAGACGCACAAAACTTGGACTCTGTCTAATCCACGGGTTGAGGAACTTTTTTTTCTACATTTACCAACTGGATTTATCCACTTCTTCTTTACCAGGGCCCGGTAATAAGAGCTTTGTGTCGAAAATTCGCCGTTTTACGGCGCATCGCGGAGTAAGTGCGAGGAAGTAAAATCTGCTTGTAGTTTCTGATCGGTTTGTTGTGTTCTGTTACATTACTACATGCGCCATCATTAGTTCATGCACTAGGAAGGGTATTTGTGAGTCTATTTCCTTTCTACTTTCTTACCTTCTAGGTTCTGTGTTGTAAACATAATTATTTTATAACTTTTCCATTTTACACATTATGGTTTGGAATTTCAAAAATTACTATTATATTAGATAACATATAAACTGAAGTAAGCACTATAACTACTAAGAGAAATATTTTGTTATTTTTATCTCGTGTTCTGTAATTGTGTTAGACACTATATCTTAAAATTTTGAAGTCCAAAATAATTTTCATTACTTGATTTCAAAAGATTCATACGTCATTGTTGTTTGTATCACATAAAAGGAGATCCGTTCTAAAAAGCCTATCAGTTTTCGGGAGAACGGTGTTATTCTGGGCACAGTTGTTTATTTCGTGCTGAAATACGAAATTGTTTACTGTGTATACCAGCTGTTTTGTGAACTATAATTTTGTGGTATAAATATGTATTCATTTCTAAACATATTTCTTCCCTTAACTAAAAATATGACTAATTGGTAGACGTGTCAATTTTCTTGTACGGAGTCAGTATACCCTTTTATAGAAATGATCTACGATATTTAGTCAGATGTTGGCTCTGACTTTCTGTTGGGTTGTAGTTTCTGTTTTAAACCAATCTAATCGACGATAAAAATAACGGTTTTGAAGCATCACATTTACAGTCGCATTACTATTTGATTGCACATCACCACATCAAGCCACATCAGGATTCGGACCGGACCAAAATTGGATTAGAGCTACTTACTAGAAGCGAAGACCGTATCTGAGCTTCAGACACTACGGTAATGAAATTAGCCTCTCGTATTACCCCTCGGGAAACGGAGATTCATGCTAATGCCTGTACCATCGGGTCCGTATTAAAAGACGTACATTTCATTATATATTTTTTATTTTAAATCGGGTATCTAGGAGGTTAACAGAAGATTTCTAGAAGGTTTAATCAGAATGTGAGCGCACACTTTGCCAAAACGCACCACAGCAAAGCAATCGGCCGCACTACGCAGCTCTAGCACTGTGCCTCGCGCTGTCTCTAAGACGGCCTCAAAAGGCTTTGGCAGCGCGGGCCTGCGCCGCTGCCGGCCTTGGGCATCGAACCCGGGCCCGCTGCAGGAAAGGTCACAGCGGATTCGCCGCGCGGCTCGGCCCAGCCCAGCACAGCCCGCGACCGAACAAAAGCCCAATAGCGACATCACCACGGCCGCCCCGCGCTGGAGCACGAGAAACAACGCTGGCACGAAACCCTGTGATTTTTTACGTGTATGTGTGTGTGTGTGTGTGTGTGTGTGTGTGTGTGTGTGTGTGTGTGGTGAAATACGCAATTATATCTCTGAAACACATACACGGGAACTATTGAAACAAGACGATATTGACATTTTCGTTATAGTACACATTTCTGTCCTTGTAACCGACTTAGGTAACTCAGGTCATCAATTAATGTCAATCAAAAGTGTCTGAGGCCGCGCGTGATCTTCCCTTCCTCTTCCTTGTCCTAAACTAACCCCTCACACACACACACACATGGATATGCACCGAACTACCACACACGACGGGAATACGGTTGGGAGCTTAGAAGTCAGGGCTGGGGTGGTGCCCCGTTACATCAGGGTTCATAGGTTGGTGAAGTTGGTAGCAGCCCTTGTAACTGCCACAGCCCTTCGAGGCGCCGAAATTGTTGCGGGGAGAGTTTGGAGGCCGCGAAGGCCACTAGCCCCAAAGGCGACAGTTACAAGGGCTGCTGCAGGAAATATTGCACGTTAAATTAAAAATCACATGTCGGAAAGTATTTTATACTCAAAATGCTATCACAATATTAACATATCTTACATCATTACATTCCTCTCCTTTTATGATCTATCTATTCCTAGTGAGAAAAATATACAATTCCAGTTCAAAACATCGAAGATGTTTCAATCTCGAAAACTAAAAATATTTCAAACAATGCCTATACGGTATATGAATTGACCCATGTTTCCGTAATGTTGAGTAAAACTTCATTTCGATATCGTGAACCGTTTAGAAGTTATGGGAATGGCTCATATTAGGTGGAACACTCCGTATTCGTTTCTCTTATGGCCTCGCAAAGTGTACCCTGCGTATGACCTCAACATTTTCATTTCAGCTGCATCTATCTTCTTTATACCGTAGGGTCGTAATTGTCCACGTTTCTGCACCCTACAAGAGAACAGGAAGCGCTGTCGTTCGTTTTTTTTCTAATTTAAGTACCTTAACTATTCAGCCCAATGAATCTAAGGTTGCAGCTGCTACAAGCGGCAAAAATCTTGCTGGAATGGCCCCATCGCTTTTCACGAAGAACCAGGGCTGATCAACCCGCAGTTTCAAAAACTATGTGGAAAATTCTAAACCAATGCAGTCTATCTTTCTGGATACATTTACGAACGTCAAATGGATGGCAATTGCGGCCAAAATCGATGGTTTATTCTTGTCATGAGGTGTCCACATCGCTGCCGTTGCCGTTATGGATTCCTCTCTCTTTCTCCCTCCATCCTTCCCTCAACCACCACTTTTTCTGTAGGCTCTTTCCTCATCGCCTTTCGTTTTCCGTGTCCCTTCCTTCTCCGTCTCCTCTCGCCTTCCCCGTCATCCTTCCTACCCTTTCTCTCTCTTCTTCTCGACTAGTAACTTCTCTCTCCGGTCTGCGTCCTGGCCCTCCGTCCTTCCCTTTCTCCTCATCCATCATCCTCCATTCTTCTTCTTTCCTCCTGCCACTTTTCTCCTCCTCCTCCTCCTCGTATATCTTTCTTCGTCTTCTCTCCTCCCTCGTCATCCTCACGCTTCGCACACCGTCTTTCGTCCTACTCTCTCCCCTCGCATTCTCCTCCTCCTTTTTCCTGCCACCCTTTCTCTCTCCTCCCTCCTCTACTCAAGCCTTTCACGTCTTTCTCCGACCTTCATTCTTGGCCCTCCGTTCTTCTGTTCCTCCTCCATCCTTCGTTCCCCATTCTTAGTCCTCCTCCCTCCTTCCTATTATCTCCTCTTCCTCCTCCTACCTCCTTGTTTGTCCTCTCTCCTCCCTCCCTCTTCTTTCGTCTCGTCTCTCCTCACATTAATCCTCCTCACCCCTCGCCTCTCCGCCGCTCTCCTCCCTCCATCTCCGCCTGCTCCCCCCCTCCTGCCCGTCGCTGGCACCGACGTCGCGCGCGCAGCAGCAGCTGCTCAATTATGATGGCGCCAATTCCCGCGCGGCACAATGGGCTCCGTTCTCAATTCTTGATTCGCTCCCAAACGCCGACGAACCGCGCCGCGCCTCGCCCTCCGCCGCGCCGCTCTGCGCTGGCAGTTACGCGTCGACGCCATCGGAAGGGAGAGCTCCCACCCTGGCGAACTCGTATATCTGCGAAATGCTTGAGGACTAGACTTCGGATATTCAGGCTCTAATATCGTCCATTTCAGACGCCCACAATAGGCTCTTAAAATGCGAAAATAGCGTGTATGATTTCTTAAATAGGTGACATAAATCGACGACAACATAACTCATTTACAACAATTTCATTTTATTTCGAACATCTATTAATACCAGAAGTACGAAATATAGAAATAAACACATGGAAAAATGTAAGTGGTTAGCAGGCTCGTCTTTTTTGACTCGGTATCATTCTACCCCCAGACAATGATATTTCGCTTTCAACATTTGTGGCTGGTGAATATTTTAATGTTGGAGTAATGGCCTGTGCATTCTCTCTTTCTCTTTTGATGCATTGTACAGCTATGGTAATTTTGGATTCTTCTTCAATACAGACTTCAGATGAAGCCTCATTTTGTTTCTGAGTTCGTTTTGGAGTTTCTTCTGCACAATTTCGAATGCACAAAGCAGGAAACTTCACTCAAACCACATGAAACAGGTAATTTTAGAATATATAGGCTTGATGAGCTTTATATACAGGCTTGATGATCAAGTTGAAAATGACTTGCTCATCAAGCCTGCATATCAAGCTTGATGATTAAGTTGATGTTCAAGATGGCAATGTGAAGGATTAAGTCAAAGGATTAAGAGAATCCTTATTGTATGCACCAAAAGAGTAAAATAGCATCTTGCATAAATATGTGTGAAAAATATAAAGAATAGATAATAACAATAACTAAGGGTCAGATTTTTACGTGATAAAAACACGCAAACTATGCAGGGTGATTCGACAAACACCCGCTATAAAGCTTTGAAGCGCGACAACCTGTTCAGAGACTGTTTTTCTTTCATCTCAATGAGAAGAGACGAGGGCACTGGAGCAAAGTGAAGATTAGTGCAATGTATGTAATCACGTTATAAAGCCTCGTGCGTTGCTTCTGTGCGCATTAAAAGCTAAACTCACAGCTGACACCGGGTGTTACAAAACGCCCTTCCTACTTTCTCGGCGATTCATTCACAGCATTTGAGTCATGTTAATTTCTCTCTAAGCCGGTTGTTGGATACCTTGATTCAGGTTGCATGTTTGTATCAGCGTACATGCCATGCTGCTGAAATCTCTAATGTGTCCTTTCCAGAAATTGACCAACAACGTTACATTATCAAAGCAAAATCAAATCGCTGTTAATAGTAATGGGGTTAAAGTTTAGAAATCTGTTTTTGTGACACAAAAGTAGTGACAAGTTATACTCGTGAACATGAATTTACTAGTATGACGAAAATATGCAGCATGGTCTCGAATTTTGATGGAAATGGAGAATACCCTCTCCTCCACTCTCTCTCTCTCTCAAGACGCCTTTGCGCTGTGGAAATCAAATGCAGTAGTGACTAAGCAATTATTTATGGAAGATGCGAAACAAATTATTGGTACATATATTCATTCTATAAATCTGCTATGTATGAATTTAGTTTTAACATATATTCATTCGCGTTCTAATGGTGACCATAACACAAAGGATATAAGGAAAAAATGGAAATAGATGTCATGGAAAAAGGAGGAAGATGAGACATGTGAAAAAGAAGAGAATAATGCTACCATACGGGTGGCTACCATAAGATTGAGATTTGGTAGTGTGAGTGACCGTATGAAAATAAAGATAAGTCAACAAACATGTGACTTCAAGACTGACAGAAAGGAGAGAACTGAAGAAAAACTACTAATGAATTGTGGTCATGGGCATGATCTGAACTATGTTAGAAGTATAAAATCTAGATTAATAGGTTGCTTTTTGAGAAATTGAAAAACAACAAAAGATTATTGGTTAAGTAAAGAGTGTGACAAAATTAATGATCCGGTAGTAGTCTGAAAAGGTCCGGTGCACCAATGAGATTCAATTCGAAGAACAGTTAGAAAAGGAGAATTATTGACGGGGAAAAATTGAGATTCATTCTTTCACGCACGAAAACGTGGAAAGAAATTGGCTAACAACTTTTCATCTTGCAGCATAATAAAAAAAAGACGAAGGAAACCAAGAATACGGAAAATGCATGATAGTCTCGTCAGGCTTGGTTGATTTCCGCTGAACAAAAGCTTCACTCTCCATCTGCGGACGCTGTCAGACCGGCTAGCACGGGCGATCCCTCCGCACGCGTACATGCATTCACTAACACGCACGCGCCCGCACGCACGAACACGCACGCGTTCACGTCGTCGCGTCTAGCCGAGCGCCCGCCACTGAGACGCACGCACGCATCCCGATCAACCCTCTCCCTTCCTCCTTCACCCTCTCTCCACCTCTTCCGCACATTGGAATACAATGGAATTCTAGCCGGGCAAAGTGCGGGTTGGCGGCGCAAGGAATTAGAGCTACATCCAAGAACGCGAAATCGAAGGTTACGGATTCGATTCCCGCGGAAAGCACTGGTCGGTACACTTACGAAGCTTCTTAAACGTTCCGTTTTTCAATTTACTCCCATTATCATCGATTTACCCAGTTACATTATATTATCCCCAATTCATCAATTTAATCCCATTAGCAAATGTCTGATGTACACTCGTTGAACATAAAGAACATAAACTGAAGCTCAGACAATAGACTGTGAGACTGAGACTTAGTTTCATGGGAGTGTGCAAGATTTCCGTACGTTTGAACGCAGTGTAGCACCTTCAGGTGAAAATAACTTGGCAGTTCTCGTTCTTGAATTTTGTTTTCTGAAGTACGTTTTTGAACGTTACCAAGTAGTTTCCAATTCGGACACGTAGTATGAGAATGATCAGAATAACACAATTAAATAATTAATCTTTCCAGTCAAAATCTAACCTGCTTCATTATTTTTGGATTTTGTTTCGATTTCTCGGATATATATATAACGAAACCTTAGATACCTCCCACATGGCTGGAGATTGCACAGTTTTATTTCAATTTCTGCGGGCATAGGAAATTAGTATAAAAGATCATGTATCTATAAGTTGCTCTCAAGTGTTTTCAAGTAATTTATTGCCTAAATTTCAATGTCATTTTGAAACTTATCCACGCTTTGCTGTCATGATTTGCGATGATTTGCGCTTGATAGCTAATGTTAGATTATGTAACCAATATGTATGTGTGAGGAATTATGTTGTAAATCACATTCCGTAAACGAAATTAAAATTACATATAATTTTTATCTGTTAATACTATTATTTTTTATCAACATTATACTGTACTAAAATTTTTAATTTCATAGTAATAATAAAAACAATAATAATAATAATAATAATAATAATAATAATAATAATAATTTTATTCTCATCTTGTTTACAGAGATAATTTACAGTGAATTTTCTTGGAATTACTAACCATCGATAACCAGTTTTGATGGTTAGCAATACTGAGTTTATAACTTATTATCTGTGTACTTCTACTCATTAATATTTTTGTGTGTGGTGTGTTTTTGAAACACTTGTTGTAAGATTACTATCCAATTTTTTGTGAACTTACAAACATAAAAAATATAACCTTAAAAAATAAAAATAAGTGAAAATTTACAGATATTGCAGCAATAGGTATATTTCTAAAGGCAAATATACAACTCCATAAATAAATTCAAACTTAATTTACACACTCAGCAGATTTTTTACGCAGACACAGCCAACAGTTAGTTTACATAGTTTACAACTTAACAGAGTTTTTCCAGCTAGAATCATAATGTGCCCCAACGTGCTCCGCTCGTTTCACGTTGCATTCCCTCGTGGGCGCAACTAATTGGAATAAAATCGGGCGGAGGGAGCGGAGTGCGCAAAATGTGTGAAAGCTTTTCGCGTCACAATGAACCTGCGTCACATGTTATGTGTCAGCTTTGATGCGGCAGGGAAAAATGTTTTTGATTTGTTTATAAAGCTTTTCGCCAAATGCAGGTGCTTTTCGCGAGGGCTAGACTGTGCAATAAAATAAGAGTATGCTCTCGGAATAATTTTACTTTGGTAAATCTCACGGTCAAAAAAATATTTTCTACTGTTACCTAGCCTCGGGAGACTCTGTGTGGTTTTTCCAGATCATTCGCACCCACAGCTATTCAAGCTGCATTTTACTGGCGGTATAAAGCTGGTTATGGAAACACAGCTTTATTGATTTGGATTTGGTGTATCTGACAGTTAATTTGAAACATGCGTGGTTATTTAACTCCCTCGTCACTCAATGAATATTTGTTGATTGGCTGCTCCTTCGTTCGGTGAAAAGCGTTATACGAATTGCGATTGATCTAAAATATATTGACAGCAGTATGCATATACAAAATTTAATTCACTGCAACTCAAATGTCAACTAAAGCAAGGCTTCAGATTTTTACTTCAGCATCAAACTTTGTTTCGTATTTTTATTATATCTGACATCTAGTGAAACCACAAAAATATGTAAATATTTAATATTTTTAAAACGTTCAACATTTCATTTATGACTTTTTGAATATTAAAATTTCAATAACGACTTATTCATATAGTTTGTATAGAAATTGAACGTTCTAAAATACAAATGAGAAATGCAATTAACAGATAAAGTAGAGTAATGAATTTCTATTTTGCAAGATAAGTAACTTTGTTTCCCAATTAAATTTTTCGAGTCTAAAAATAATTCAAATAATTCTCTTCACTCAAAATTTTCCTTTCAAATTGTAGTTTACTACTTTTTCATCCAGTAACAAACGAGTGAAAATAATTTGTAAATTATTTACTTGAGTATAACTTATTAGTCCTCGGATAAATGTAGAGAAAATGTTATTTACATTCATTTATTTGACATTATTAAATTACAATTTTCAACTGATATTGAAAACATGATCTTTAGAATGACTTTTTGTTGAATTCGTCTTCGGAGGAAAGTTAGATACGTTAGTTTGTGTAAAAGGTTAAAGATTCGTTTCAAAACTCATAAGTCAATTACTTTGTAACGTTGTACAATGACAGGAAGCTCAAAAAACAGCGAATACGCTGGTAAAAAATCAGTTTAAACTAGTAAACAAAGACCAGAAAAGCCATCGAGTTACTGTTGTAGTAAAAGGGTGATTTCACAGATAAGAATACTCAAAGCAAACTCGCTTTGTACTCTTGGTTTTCTAAATTTTAAACAGTTATAAATCAGTTTATTTTAGTCTAATCGATTACAGGGATAAGCTCATTGTATAATTTAGATCTAAATTATAATGCAATTGTTCAACGTCCCGAGTCAAGAATCACTATTTCAGAAGTACAGGTAAGTTTGCTGCTCTCACACGCAACCAATGTTCATAAATAACGTCTCTAAAGAAAAATAATTTCACGGAGGCGCGACGAATTGCACTTTAACTTTGAAAATGTGAAGAATTTGTTAACAAAAAGGAATCTAAATATTCAATTCAAATTAAACCCGCAACACGGGCAGTGTTATTGAAATCTTAGTAGTTATATACACGTGTTGATTTATAAAATTTTAGGTAACGGAACGCGCCGTATTTAATTGTTAATTTAATAGAAATAGTTATATATTTATAATATAATTTTACAATATGGGTATGGGAACGGCGTTCCATCGCGTTCCGCCAGAAATCAAGCCCTGGTTGTATATCTTCAAAACGGAACGTTCTAGGGCACCTGAAATTTTCAGGCCAAACGATTCAAAACAACGTTCCTCTTACCGTAATCTACAGGATATGATCTTGGACATTCCATTACATTTTTGTTGGCATAGTGCGTCTCGATTCTACCCTACCTGTTCAGAAATGTTGAGTAGCTGTAACTTTATGTGAAATTGAACTATCTAATACTTGATATTCAATACGATTGAACTTAATGGGCATAGCCTCTCTACTCGGTAATAAAGTTAAAGAAGAATAGTTTGTATTGACAAAGTAGTATCGTACTGTTTTGTTAAAAACGTTCAGTTAGTACAATTATTAGGAGACGTACAACAAGTGACGGATAAGAGAGAAAGAAGAACAAAATGTATATGATAGGCTTAATATGGAAATGGAGGGTTAGAGAATATAATGGGGATTAACATGCGGAAGTTCTCGTCCGGGTACGCTAATATACTACTTATTTTCAAATTTGAAATACTTCTGTACAGAGCCTGGTTTGTTCACTGATAAAGAACCTGTTTTGCTCTCTGATTACTTCCATTAATGTTCACACCACAAACGTTCATGTTAGATTATCAAAAAGGCAGTTTGTTTTCAGAAACGGAAGAATGCCTCACCGGCAATAGTTATCTTCGAACGACTCGGATGAACAGCTCTGTATTACTCTGCCAATTTCTCTAGAACTTCTCCCGGCACAGTACTGCATTTGGTATACAATTCATGACACGTCAAACCATGAAAAGAATTGAAACATTATTCCAAAAACGAAAACTTGTACGACTATATGGTATTCACATTTTGATGCAAATTTCTGAATTGTTCCTGCACAGTATTGGCGTGGAAGCGGAGTGAGGGCAGTTCTTCAGGAATGTTAGACCGAGGAAGTGCGAATCGAGATCTGGATGAGCATAGGCGAAGCGAGGCGAACGCGCCCTTTGGTAAATGTGAATAGGTGGTCAGAAAAGTTATTGGACATTGGAGTTAATTTGTTAGAATGATAGGAGATGGTGATGGGGTGATGTGATCTTGCTAGCTTATTGAGAAGGATGAGGCACACGTGATCTGAGGGGTAAATATGATTCAGCAGTGATCGAGTAAGAAGATCGGGCGTGGTAATTGGACATAGTGATCGGTCGCGTTGATCGAGAGCGGTGATCGGGTGCGGTGACCGGGCGTGGTGACCGGGCGTGGTGACCGGGTGCGGTGACCGAGCGAGGTGACCGAGTGTAGAGATCGGACCGAGCGCGGTGATCGGAAGCGGGGAACAGGTGCAGTGTTCAGACTCGGCGATAGGGCACGACGATCGGTAGCGATGGTCACGCACGGTGATTGTACAGGTGGGTATTGAGCGTGATGATTAGACCGGACGACAAAGCTATCGGGCGAGGAACCAGGCCGGGCGAACAGATATTGCATCAGACCGAAAGCGCGCGAACAGCTGGCGAACGGGAACAGGGCCAACGGAGCCGTGGGCGTCCGTCAGCTCGCCGCGAGCGACCATCGCCGTGCGTGAGCCGGCGGGGGGCGGGGCAGTGGGGGGGGAGGGGGGTGGCCGCGAGGGAACGCAAACAAACGCGGCGCGGGAAATCCCCGCGAGCGCGCCCAGCGCACGCAGCGCGCCCGGCCACACCTGGCGCTTCACACGTGGACGCGCACCGCCGCCGCCGCCGCAGGAGCAGCAACGGCAGCAGCCGCCAGCGGCCGGACCGCGAGCGCAGGCGCCCTTCGCCGTTTGGCGGCTACCCCTCAGAGCGATCCTTCCATTTCTTCGCTCGACCTCACAAGTCTTAGGCTTCCAACCGAAGTGGGTGGCTCAGAGCATCAACTAGTGTCACTGTTGTGCCTCTGACCGGGAGGTCGGAGGATTTGAATCCCGATTTTGGCAGGAGTTTTTACACTAGCTGGGTTCAGTTCAGCTAAGCTGCTCCCTGGAGAAGAGTTCTAGCGGTCGGCTGCGCTGATCGGCAGTATTCCGCGGTTTCTCAAATCAATACTAGGCGAATGCCGGAGCAGTACCCTAACAAGCGGGCCACGGACCGCACTTCGCCGTTTGGCGGCAACCCTTCAAAGCGATTCTTCCATTTCTTTGCTTGGCCTCGTAAGTCTTAGGCTTCCAACGTGGATGGCTCAGGGCATCAACTGGTATCACTGCTGTGCCTCTGACCGGGAGGTCCGAGGATTTGAGTCCTGACGCTGGCAGGATTTTAGAGACTAGGTAGATAGCTAGGTTCAATTCAGTTAGGCCACTGTCTGAAGAAGAATTCTAGCGGCCGACTGCGCTAAACGGTAGTTTTCCGCAGTTTCTCCGATCAATACTAGGCGAATACCGGGGCAGTACCCTAACAAACGGCCCACGGACCGCACTTCGCCATTTAACGGCTACCCTTCAAAGTGATTCTTCCATTTCTCTGCTTGGCTTCATAAGTCTTCCAACCGGCGGCGTGGGTGGCTCAAGGCATCAACTGGTGTGTTGCAGTGCCTCTGACCGAAGGGGTGTCTCTACTACTTGAGTCTCTACTTTCGCTGGATTTTTGACACTAGCTAGGTTCAATTCAGCTAGGGAGCTGTCCGGAGAAGAGTTCTAGTGGCCGGCTGCGCTGATTGATAGTATTCCGCGGTTTCTTCGATCAATACTAGTCGAACGAATACCGGAGCAGTACCCGAACAAACGGGCCACGGACCGCACCGATCTTCATTTTCTCAACCTTTACATACGCCAATTTACACTTACATACACTACACAACCACACATGTCGGGATAACAGTGGGGAGCTTAGAACTCGTACCGGTACGGGCGGTGTTCCGTTGGTGGGAGATACCTGATTGAGGAAAAACCCGCAAGGCGACGTTTAGTTCAGCGCATGATCTCACAATCAAGCAAGGAAATATCATCGCCATCTCTCGAGAAAAAAACATTATTTACACTTTCAAGACTAATGACCGTAGCAGTTGCCGCGCCCGGATACACGAAATAAACAATTGCAGGTTTACGCGATTGGTCTTTCTTCACCTCTTTATTCCGTATACACCCTGTACGACGAATTACAGTATTTTCTAACACATTATCTCCCAAATTTATATTCAATGTCTGTGCAGGATGAACAAAAGTACTTAAATGTTCTTTTGCACTCAAATTGAGCTGCCTAAATGAAACGAAGAAATGGGGCAATGAGTGGCAGGTGAAACGTGTAGTATGCGGACGGCAGTTCAAAGTTGCCGCGCTAACTGCGCGGCAAAGAGCGCCGGCAGCATGTTCCCGCCTCCGGCAGCGCGCAGCACAGAGCGTCGGCATCAGGCGCGCTGAGCTTCGTCAAGCGCGCCAAGGGTGTGCTCAGAAACCAGCCACGCCTGTTACCTGGGCTCCGCGCACTGGTGAACCGGCCAATCAGGGGAAGCCGCGGGAAGCCTTGCGCGGGAGCTGGCCCAAATAAAAGGACGCCGACGGAGGATCACCGGCAGTAGAGCGCTCGGCGTGGTTTCAGCCAGATGGCATATTGTTTTTTGTATATGAAGTTTTGTGGTAACTGTACATAGCGGCCGAGTTGGCCCAGATTTTTGTAAATAAATATTCTTATGGAAAGTGAGTGTTTTTGAGTTATAACAGTGGCGACGAGTAAAAAGGAGAATGAACGCGGAACAATTTTCACAACTGATGGCGTGTCTACAGCAGCAACAGCAGCAGCAGATGGCGATGATGGTGCAGACATTGCAGCAAGCGGCAATTTCCTCACGACCGAGCAGCCCAGCCCCGCCGTTCGCAACTTACGATGCAGCAGAGGAAACCTGCGAAGAATATGTGGCCAGATTGGAGCAACATTTGTTATGCTATGATATTAAAGAGGAATCTCGTAAAAGAGCATTTTTTCTGGCCACAATCGGCGCACCGTTAAATAGGTTGTTACGTAAGTTAAGCAAGGAAGAAGAGATTTCGCAGGTGTCATACGATATACTTAAACAGCGGCTGCTAGCTCATTTTTCGAGGGAGACGCATTTAGTGGCGGCACGCTACAAGTTTTATTCATCCAGAATGAAGCCAGGCCAAACGCATGCCGATTGGGCGACGGAGTTGAAGGGTTTGGCTAAGCGTTGTGCGTTTGAATGCAACACAGAGAAATCGTATGCGGAGTCATTGATACGGGACATGTTGGTAATGCATACGCCGGAAAAAGAAGTTCGGTGGGCATTATTGCAACAAAACAACCCGTCTTTGGAAGACGCCTTAAAATTAGCAACATCGTATGAGGTAACGAAGCATACGGCGCATCAGATGACGTTAGGCGATAGAGCAGCAAGAGATGTAGAGGAAATGAGTGTACAGGAGGAAAATTGGGTAGCCAAGCCACGAAGCAGGAAGCAGCAGGAGAAGAAAAGTCCTTCCACCAGCAGAGGCAAGCTATTGAAGTCTTGTAGACAGTGTTTTATTAGTCACGACAGGAAGGTTTGCAGATTCCTCAGAGCGGAGTGCTACAAGTGCGGTAAGAAAGGGCATATTAGAGAAGTGTGCAACAGTGGTTCTGCTGAAAACAGACGACAAGAAATGGACATCGATGAGGTGAGCGGGCACGTCAGAGAAGGACGCAGCAGTGGTTATGCCGAAAGCCAGCGGCAAGAAAGAGGCATCGATGAAGGGGATGGTGATTGTATTTATTCAGTTATGCAGTGTGATGACAAAAGTAAATTGTTTGTAAACTTGGAAATAGGTGGTAAATCTGTATTATTCCAGGTGGATACAGGTGCAGCAGCAACTCTAATAAGCATGACTACTTATGAGCAGCTGGGTTCTCCGCCTTGCGCCTCGCTGAACACAGTTTTTTATGGATATGCTAGACAGAGAATCAAGACGAAAGGTAAGATAAGCCTGCTAGCGAAATACAAAGCGATGGAAAGACAAGTAACACTGGTGGTTGTGGACAGTCGTGATGCGGTTAACATTCTAGGAATGGATGTTTTCACAATTTTTGGATTTACGGTTCAGGACGCGTTTGTCATTCAGACTAGCGCCCTGCCAAAGGAGGTAAAGAATGTGATAGATTTGAATTCAGAAGTTTTTTCGGAGCAATTGGGAAAATGCAAATTTTTTGAGGCGCATTTGCAGTTGAAGAAAGATGCCACCCCTAAATTTTTTAAAGCACGACCTGTTCCCCTGGCAGTGAAAGATAAAGTAAAAAAGGAAATCGACAGGTTAGTAGATTTGGACGTCTTGACCCCCGTCAGTACTAGTGCATGGGCAACTCCAGTAGTCATAGTAAAAAAGAAAGACGGTAAAATTAGAATGTGCGGAGATTTCAAGAGCACCGTTAATGCGCAACTCATGGTAGAGCAGTTCCCCATCCCCAGAGCAGAAGAGCTTTTTCAGAAGCTAGCGGGCGGGCAGAGATTTTCAAAAATAGATTTGCGGGACGCGTATCTGCAGATCCCGTTAGATGAAGAGTCTGCGAACTTATTGGTAATTAACACACCGTTCGGGCTTTACCGATACAACCGGTTGCCTTTCGGGGTCGCTTCAGCTGCGGCTATTTTCCAGCGCTGCCTGCATACGCTGACAGCCCAGGTGAAGGGCAGCGCCAACTACCTAGATGATATAGTGGTAACGGGCGAGTCGGAGGAGGAACATCTACAAAACTTGAATCTCTTATTAAAGACTTTAAATGAATGGGGCCTAAGGGTTAACTTGGATAAGTGTGATTTTTTTAAAGAACAGATTACTTATCTAGGTCACGTGTTGGATAGCTCGGGGATCAGGCCAACCGGAGAAAACTCAACGGCGATTCAGCAGCTTCCGGTTCCTGTTAATTTGCAGCAGCTACAGTCATTTCTGGGGAAGATTAATTACTATGGCAAATTTATCAAGAACATGGCGGAAATAGCAGCACCCCTCAACGCGTTGCGTAAGAAAGGCGTAAAATGGCATTGGTCGGCAGATTGTGACAAGGCATTTCGGAGGTTGAAAGAGAATTTAATGCAGGCAGTTAAATTGGAACATTTTTTGCCAGATAGAACGACTATACTAGCTGTAGATGCATCAGAATATGGTATTGGGGCAGTCCTTTCGCAGAAGGATGCTAAGGGTGTTGAGCGGCCAATTGCTTGTGTGTCAAAAACGTTGAATGTTCACCAGAAGAATTACTCTCAGATAGAAAAAGAAGCTTTAGCAATTGTATACGGCGTGAGAAAATTCAACGAATACTTGTATGGGTCAAAGTTCATAATCATTACTGATCATAAGCCGTTGGTGTCTTTGTTCTCGCCACACAAGCGTATCCCAGATAATACGGCGCGTAAGATGCAAAGGTGGGCGCTTTTCCTGTCTGATTATAGTTACAGGATACTTTACAGATCTACATATCAGCATGCTAACGCAGATGCACTATCCCGTCTTCCGCAAGGGCCGGATGCAACTTTTGACTCTGAGGACATCGCCTGTCTCCAGCTGGACCAAGCCGAAGAGGAGGCAGTATCAGGTTTTCCAGTCTCGTCATATCAAGTGGCAAAGGAAACAAAGAAGGATCCGCAGCTCAGGCAAGTGCTGTACCACGTGCAAACTGGTTGGTCCAGCGCGCATAGGCGAACCAGGGCGCTGACGGAATGGTATAAGCTCCAACACAGGCTGTCGGTTAAGGGCGGCGTATTATTACTGGCTAGCGATGAAGGAGTTAGGGTAGTGATTCCGCATAAGTTGCGACCAAAGGTATTACGCCTTTTACATGAGGGTCATTGGGGTATAGCCAGGACAAAGCAAGCAGCCCGCCGTTATTGTTATTGGCCAGGAATAACCAAAGATATAGAGGAGATGAGCAAGCATTGCGAAGCATGCCAAACTAGTCAGGCAGCGCCGAGAGCGGATTTAAGCTCATGGCCCCAACCCTGCGAGCCGTGGGACCGCATACATGTAGATTTTGCGGGTCCTTTCTTAGGGCATATGTGGTTGTTAGTAGTGGACGCATTGTCAAATTATCCGTACGTGATGCGCATGCAACACACAACTGCACCACATACAATAGATGCTTTGAAGAAAGTTTTCGTAACAGAAGGCCTCCCACGAGTATTGATCTCCGATAACGGCCCGCAGTTCATATCAGCGGAATTTCAAAAATTTTGTAAAAGTAGCGGGATACAGCACATTTTGGCTCCACCGTTCCATCCTCAGTCAAATGGAGAGGTGGAAAGATTAGTGCAGACGTTCAAGTCAGCCATGCTTAAAGCAACTAGAGCGGGTGCATCAGTAGAGCAGGCGTTACTTAGCATGTTGACCACCTATAGGACGTTACCAAATATGTCAGGTAGAAGCCCCGCTCAAGTATTGCATGGTCGGCAGCCCCGTACCTTATTGTCCTTGTTATTTCCGGAAGAAGTGCCAGTGTCAACCAAAGGCGCTAAATTCAAGAGAGGAGATAAGGTACTGGTAAGAGTGTACGGAAGTAATTGTAAGTGGCAACCAGCAATAGTAACTGCAATAAGAGGAGGCAGAGTTTACGTCCTCAGGACAGAAGATAGATCAATCTCTCGGCATCAATCACAGATTAGGAGACGGTACTACGATTCTGTAGTAGATAAGCAACAGGCGGGGGGGGCAGCGCAGAGCAGGGCAACAGAAAGTGTAATGCGTTTTCCCTTTTCAAGCCAGCAGGAGGAGCGGCCCACACTGGATTCCGGCGCAACCATCGAGGAGCCATCTCTACAGTCGCAGCAGCGGCCGGCATTGCGGAGGAGCAACCGACTGCGTCGTTTCACCCCCTACATCACAACTTCGGTGGGGAGGGTGTAGTATGCGGACGGCAGTTCAAAGTTGCCGCGCTAACTGCGCGGCAAAGAGCGCCGGCAGCATGTTCCCGCCTCCGGCAGCGCGCAGCACAGAGCGTCGGCATCAGGCGCGCTGAGCTTCGTCAAGCGCGCCAAGGGTGTGCTCAGAAACCAGCCACGCCTGTTACCTGGGCTCCGCGCACTGGTGAACCGGCCAATCAGGGGAAGCCGCGGGAAGCCTTGCGCGGGAGCTGGCCCAAATAAAAGGACGCCGACGGAGGATCACCGGCAGTAGAGCGCTCGGCGTGGTTTCAGCCAGATGGCATATTGTTTTTTGTATATGAAGTTTTGTGGTAACTGTACATAGCGGCCGAGTTGGCCCAGATTTTTGTAAATAAATATTCTTATGGAAAGTGAGTGTTTTTGAGTTATAACAAAACGGAAACCTCGCTAGAAAACCTACCGCTTACCTACCAGGAATTCCATGTCGATAAATTGCTAGTTGAACCGCGGTCCCAGGTGAGGTAGGTGAGCAGTCTGATTATTTCAAGGCAACTCGTTTGTTTGTTTTGGATGAAGTCAAATGCATCCGCGACAATTCACATGAATACTTTGCGTTGACCAAGTAACGCCATGATGTTGACTTTTACCGACTTTTCTGCCATCATTTGCATTTCATCCTGAGGAAGGTCACAATATCATCGAGTTCAAAAGTTGCAAATGTCGAGACAAGTAATTTTTCCTTTACGGTGAAAAATACCACGAATATTTTGTATAAATATCGTTCACACCTTGCCGATGTAGGATACTGAGGACGGACAGTGAAGACGATTTTTCTATAGTGGCCGATGGCATTAGGTCATTGTTACACGTCCTGCCTTTTAAAACGAACCTTTTAACAGTGTTAAGCACATTTCTGAGGACACGTGTTCTGTTGAGTAAGATGTTCATTAAAAAGATTAATTTTATAAGGCATAACAATGACCTAATGTTATCGGCCACTATAGAACAATAGAAGTACATGTGTAAGTCTTTCTGCACTGACGTCATATCTTTAAGATGGCTACGTAAAACATAACTGCGCACACGCTTAGCGGTGCGTAGAATTGTTTATTATTATACAATTGCAGAAAAAATACTTGGACTTCTTATTAACGGATAAATTAAATCCTGGTTCATGTAACAGACCGATATGCCCTTCCAGCCAGATTGACAAAATGAACCATTGTGCTCCGCGCCCATGTGAGGCCGCGCGGGCACCCCTTCCACCTCCACGCATTCCGGTCACGTGCAGCTCCCCGAAAGGAAATTTTTGTAAGTTCGGGCGGGGAAAAGGAAGAAAGGAAAAAAAAAGACTGCACATACGGGGGAACAGCGGAACAGCGGGTGTCCGGGGAATTTCTTGCGGAAATTTTCAACTCGGATTCTCCCGAATCGAAAACGCTTGCCCGCGCGCGCGCAGGCGGAGGCGGCACAGCTCGGCGTTTAGATGGCGGCGCGGGCGGAGACGATGGAGACGGGGTGGGGGAGGGGGAGGACGATGGTGGGGGAGGGGTGGGGGTGGAGGCGATGGGTTCGGGGGCGCGCATGCGCGCTGCTTCGCGTAGCCGTTGCGCCGCGTTGCGTTGCCTTGCCTTTGGGCGCTGCGACGGCGGCAGCGCGGGCGGCGGGGGCGGCAACGACGAGGAAAGCGCTCAGGCACGCGTTAAATCGAGGTGAAATCCGATCTCGGAGGCGCGCGGAAACAAAAACTGCGCCGGCTGGCGAGAAGACGCGCGTGCGCGCGCGAGCGAGCGAGCGCCGGCGGTGGAGGACGGCGAGGAGGAGGAGGAGGAGGAAGATGGAGGGCGGACGAAAATGCAGCGTTGGTTTCACGGATGTGCGAGCGGTGTAAAAGGGTGTTGTTGCGGGTCTGCAGCAGAAGCCTCCAGTCCGGGAGCTCCTAGGTTCGACTGTCTGGAGGAGAATGCTAGCGGCCGGCTGCTCTGATCGGTAATTTTCCGTGGCTTCTCCGAACAACACCAGGCAAATGCCGGAACAAAACCCTAACAAATTGGCTACGCGATCTTAAATTACCATTTCTTATTCTATCCTATCCCTTACTTACACACATACACACGCGCGTGCACAACTCTACCGCTCATGACGGGAGTCTTAGAGCTTGTGCCGGCTGGGGCGGTGCCCCGCTGATGGGAGATACCTGATTGGGGAACACCCCGCTAGCCGACGGTAGTTTGATGCCGGATCGCACCATCCAGCGGGGGAACATCACCGTCTCCTCCCGAGAAAAAATTATGGACTACACTTACGGGACTAATGATCTTCGCCGTTGACGCGCCCGGAATCACTAACCAATCGATAAAAAATCCGAGTTTGGAATTCTGATTTTCGCAGCCCGAAGCTGTGTAGCCAACTCCTCGTTGTGTTTCCTGATACTATCCACTTCACGTCTCCAACATTTATGAAGCAGGGAAACAGCATTATCAATAACTAAACCTATTTTACAAAATGTAAGTACGTGCATTATGGAATGTCATTGACAATCCGGAACTGAAGCTTCGTCGACCACAAAATTATAGTTTCGAACCCGCCTTGGCGGGCTTTCGACACGAGCTGGGTAGTTCGGTTGAAGTGGACCTCTGCCTGTACAAAATTCTAATGGCCGGCGGCTCTGATCTGACGTTTTCATGATTATTCCGATCTTTTCCAGGATGCTGTAGCATTATCCAACGCGAATCACTTACAATCCGGGCTCTGGACGGCGATGTAAAGGACCCATTTATTGACCTGGACATGACCATGATTTTGATCTTGAAACTTTTAGCAGCACTGTAAGTACACGGAGGTCAAAATACAACTACAACATCTACAATAATATTTTCACTCAGACCGCACACTCAATATAATTCAATAAATAAGTACCCCTAACAAACTGATCAAGTTCCTCAAAATTATCACAGTAGCAAGGTAAGATAACAGAAGCGAAACTAAAATCAACAAAAGAAATTTATAGCCACAGAAACAGCACAAAACCCCATAATCCCACAATTATAATAAAAAAAATCTTACTAACGCCCCTGTTACTGAACCTTTGGTCTAAGTGAATCCGCACCGCGAAAACAAATGAAAATAAAATATAATTTATTTAGAATCAGTTCTTCTACAATTCTTTATTATGTCACCAACCATGAACTTAAAAAAAAATTCCAACTTAAATTTCATAGCACATCGTATCACTTGTCTGGCTACAGTTTTTCCAACTTACTCCAAATTATTTGCGTGAGAAAGTGAGACAGTATCACAGTTATTTTACTGATTTGTGAGAGAAATTAGTAAAATTGCCAGCGTTGAAGTGAGCAATTAAAGAATGCCATGATTTGAAATGACGGTAACAGTAACACAATATATATTTTTAATTGTAGAACGTTTTCATAATGCTTTCCGTATTAAAACCTTTTTGTTTTCTGCCCAACCAAGAGGCCGAAAAGCAGTCTGTGCAGTACGTAAACCAGAACCACAAATCAATACTCTGAATAGAGAATCATTGTAATGGAGAAATAGACATGGAAGATAGCAAGAAATCACGCCTAACCAAACTTAAGCTCTCGGCAAAAGGAACAGCAACGTAGGAAGACTACCTCGAAGGAATTTCGTTTCTTCCCAGCTTTCCCTTCTTTTAAGCGTTTTGGTAGTAAACTTAGAGAGTTCCCCTTCCTAAAGCTTTTTCCCTCAACGCACTTAAAGGGCTTTACGTACTACAAGAAGCGAAGAAGATTGATCAGAAATCCATTACGCACTCAGAACTTTGATAATCACAACAGGTAAGCGTGAAAATACTAGTTCCATCCGGTACTTGAGGGTATTTGTGGAACGGTCGTCTACTTCAATTTAAAAGCTTCGTTGCATCCCAGAGCAAAGCTATGGAATATTGTATGCGTCATTGCGTGACATTCGTTCATTATGTATTTATTTGCGTCTGCTACATTACAAAAAAAGAACCATATCATGAAAGAGAAGAAAGAACCAAAATGCTAGTTATCAAAGGGATTAGAAATATACGATTTATAGACGATTAATACACGAAATGTATGATAATACTTCAAAACATTCTCTTGAAGTATTAAATAGATAATTCTGTTTAGATTCTCATTACATATTTAAAAGTATGTTTTTCTATTGATGAGGGAATTTTCTATGGCTTTGAAAATGACATCTTGAAAGTGCTTAAAACAAATGATATCGCATACAAATATGACGGTAACACTTCGTCCACACATAGGATACATAAATGATTCATTACTGTGGTATATAGGTGAGCAAATTAAACCTATACAAATAATGTGTATAATTCAATGAGTGTTTCATACACTACATTAAAGGATTTTGTCTCGTTTTATTTTCTTATTTTTACATTGGAACTTTATATTTAAAATGGAATAACCCATAACATTTTTCTAATGTCTCTATGATCCTTCTTAATTAATTAACAAAATGAGGATAGAAAGAAGATAGAAACTGAGAGGAACGCAAAATGCTAGTATAATTATTCAGGTATTCAAATTTTTCGGGTCATCTGAGACCGAACACTAATTATTTAACAATCCAACCTAATTATTTAATTCAAGTGTTAAAGATGTTTGAAATGTCTGATTGTACAGTTAATAAGAACCTATTTATCGCTCGTTGATGCCAAAAATTTTTAATAACATGGCGAGCGCTCATTGAAGAAATACTGGAAACGTTTCGCTTTAACGTTAGATGAATTCTTACCACAGTATACAATAGTGAAAATGGAGAATAATAAACAAATAAAAAATAATATAGTGAACGTGTGTGATAATACTCACTAATAAGAACACGATTATTTTCATAAATGTTAAATTGTACGATTTTCAACATATATTTCCTCATTTCATACGCATGTTGGATATTGATACCCTATGCCATCCATATTGTATTGTCACTTTTACGTATTACTTTCATCTGCCAATTGTCAATTCTTACTTATATTGTGTTATATTTGGTATTGTGCATGTTCATAAGGGAATCACATCTCAATAAAAAAACGAAAAACAACGGGACATGTGACAATTCCTTGAACAGAAAAAAAGGGGCAAAACGGGACACATGCTGCATTCACACGTTTTACCACACTCAAAAAGACAATATATTTAAATATTTCAAGTTGTAATCACAAATGCCTTCTACGAATGTCACAACTCTAATGAATTTCAATGGATCGTGTTCTCAATGTTGTTGGGTTGGCCGTATTCATATGAAACAGTGACTACCAGTCTCCGTATTTTATAAGGAAATTGTTTGCCTGAAAGAACCGGAAAATGGAGAAAGATAATGTCAGAAAAGAATATCAGAATGGAACATTAAAAAAAAAACTCATTTGTTTCATTTGCACTTTTATTCATTATAAAGTTGTCCTGATTCCTCAATTAAGGTTGCTTGCTAAAGTCGTTGAAGAAACTCACAGAAGCAGAAAGTTCGGATTATTGAATTTTTCGCTAACGATATCGATATTGATAAAGCATATACAAGCTAAAATGGTGCAATAGCTCTTTTTCCATTCCTAGAACCACAACTGAATTTCTCTTGTGAAGTATTCTAGTTAATGGTACATGAGCTTATGACCTACTCGCTCTTATGTCTTTCTAAATTAATCCAAATCCAGCGGAATACATTATGATGAATTTAAAATTCGTGACAACACTTTATGCCGATTAGTCATTGTCAGCAAAAACGAGACATTTTGGCGTCAAAAAATATGGGACAGGGTCTCAAACAAAGGTAATTTCTTGGCTAATACGGGACGTCTGGTTAATGATCATGATGTATTTAACTAAAGCAGATGTAATCAAGGAAAATCAAATATGACTCACGTCAATAAAGATTTTACACTACTTTATCTACTCTGTAAAGATATCACACGATGCGAGAGAGGAAGGAGCTAGTGAGGAAATATTTGACTCTCTTACAGATAAAGGAAATTTTTATCATGTTGTGTAATAAATTACTGACCCGCGAGAAAATGAAGTGGGCAAAACGTGTCAGCAGCTGCGGAGGTATGAAGATCGCGAACGGCCGTTTTCAGCCCCCCCCACCGAGCGCCGGGGGCGCGGGCGGGGGAGCGGGCGGGGGCGCGGGCGGGGGCACGGGCGGGGGCGCGGGCGGAGGCGGGGGCGGGGGCTGGGAGCCCGCGGGACAACGACGGGGCGCGGGATCTTGTTTGCGGGTCCGGTCGGAGCTGCCCACTAGCCCCACGACGCAACACCCCGTTCTCCCCGCCTCGTCACCCCTTTCTCTTCCCCAACCCATCTCCTGGCCCACTCAGCCCACCCCGCTCAGTCCCACTCCGCTCCGTTCATCTCCGCCCCACCCCGCTTTGTTCACCCCTTCCCACAATCTGCCCCGCCTCACCTCGCTTCGCTCAGTCCCATCCCGCTCCTTTTCACCCTGCTTCGCACCCGACCACGCATTTGCTCACCCTCCCTCCCTCTTTGCCGACTCACCTCGTCCCGCCTGCAGTCCACTTGGCCTGCCCTCGCCACCGGTCCTCCCCGCCTCGCCCCGCTTAATTAAATGCGCGGTCTGCGCGAGTGGACGGCACCGCAGCGGCGGCGGTCGGGGACGGGTCGGGGGCGGCGGCGGCGGCGACCAGAGGATTTGCGAAGTTCGCGGCCTCTGAGGTGCGCGCGTACGGCCAGGAGGGTGGCGGTCAGTCCCGCCCCCGCCTCCGCCCCCTCCCCCGCCCGCCTTGCAGCTCAGTGGCCGCCCCGCCGGACTGTTAAGTGACGGCGGCTGGCTGCAGTTCAGCTTTCGCTATTCGCGCGCCGAATATTCCTGGGCGAGTAATTCCTGCACCACCGGCGTGGCTCGCGATAGCCTAAAGGGACGTCCTCTTTACTTCTGTCGATGTCGTTTCAACGCAGTTTTGGGGCCGTAATTGTTAAAAGGGCAGTTTGGGAACATAGATATACATTGATAATACTGATTTCGAATACAAGATTAATTTTAATAACGAATTTGGATCTCAGAGCAAAGATGACTATTCTTCAGATAGGTTGCATAAAATGAAAATTAGAATTGGTTTGGAAAGTAAGATGCATTTACATAAGCTTGTTTTGAAGATATTGTATACTTTCAAAATTACTGTGTCCCAAAAAACTGGAAATAATTCAAAATAGGGAATATAATTCAAAATAGAGAGGGAGAGTCCAGGCAACCCTTATGAAGTATTATTTTAAAATTTTTAATGAATGAATTCTGCAGAACAAAAATAATAAAAAGGAATACAATGAATTCCGATCGACGTCCCATAATGACTACAAAATACACAGTTTCATTCTATTTTTCATATAATGATTTCATGGAACAAAATGGTCTGTCTTGTGAACTCAAAAGGTAGATACGCATTTCTTCTGTAGAAACCTCCTTGTTACATTTTACATTTTTGACTTATCTGATTTTAAAGACAATAAATATCATTGTTTCTACGTGAAAGTTCCAGTTGTAAAACAGAAAAATTAAAGAGTATATTATTCAAGCCAATTAACTTATTTAATCAGTTTCCAAACACCGAACGAATGTTGCAGAAAAAAATAGAGAGAAAAATTATGATAAATATTTCCATAATGTATTACATATTTCGACCTCACAATATCTTCTAGAGAAAACTTATAAACCGGAGAGAGAATTTAAAAACTGGAATTTTGTGACAGTACGAAGGTTTGAATTGTACTGAATGACACGTAATGTGTATTTTGTGTCCCCAGTGTATTAAATCAGGTTTAAAGTTGCCAAGTCGGCAAACAGGCAACAGAACTAAATTTTTGTCAGTTAACGTTATTTGTGAGCTATGTCATTAAATTTTCCAATATTTACGCAAAAAAAAAAAACAAAAATAAAAAATAGTTCACCAAAAATTCACATCACAGTATTACCTTGTAATAAATCATGGCGCTTTTAAAACCTGCGTACAATATTTCCTATTTAGAAATATATCTTTTTCAATACTTATCACTGGAAACTCTGAGGCCACAAGGTTTGAAGCCGATGTGCTCGTAGTAGATATTACAACAACTATTTATAATTTCAAAAGATAATAAAAAAGGTTAATAATGAGAAAATATATTATCTACCCTAAAATTACACGAGGAATGATGAAATTTCTCTTCATATTCAAATACTTATCAAAATATTTATTTTAATAATCCAATACATATTTAACTCAAGAGATATTTCAAGAGAAGATAAAATAGTGCTTTTCACAAGCATGTGCCCATGGAATTCACTTTTCTTTTCGGTTTTGTTTAATGCCTATTGATTAAAAAGACTCGAATTGAAAACAAAGAAAGAACGACAGTATCTTAGAAGAGAGTATATTATTAGAGAGTTTTAAGAGAGATTAATCATTAGGAAAACTGATGATTTTATGAATAAACGAAGGAATTAGTTGCGAATCAAATAGTAGTTCAAAAGAAATTATAACCCACCCGCAAATACAATTAATTAAATTTTGCTATTTCTACAAAATTATTTTTGCTTATTCACATAAATTACCGTTAACAAATGATTTTGATTAAAATGAAATTTGATTTGAATAAACAATATTTATTAGTTGTCATGACGAGATGTTTCAGAAAATTATTACACATACATGAAATGTGATGTTAAAACAAGCGTTTTCATTGAAAGTCAACAGTTTAATTTGTTAAAATTATCAAAAAACTCTTTTGCATTCAGTCGGATATTTTGGGAGAGCTAAATCTTAAAAACTGAGAAGAAACGCATACTAGCAATGGACTATCCCCTCATATTTTAAGATTTACATTAACTGAATTTAAAAACCCACGGAGGAAATAATTAATGATGGGGTTAATATTGTTATTTTCTCATCCAAAAGTCAAACAAAGTGACAGGTTAAAATATAGAGCTTCATTAGCATGTGAATCAGAAAATAGCATTTTGTTTGATGTTTTTTTTTCGTATTCTGAGTTTGATACACTTAATATAAACTTTTCGTAGTTGATTTTCCATAATTCGCTACTAAAAATAACCGACAATCCTTTTTCGCACGTAAAAAAGATATATTTTTAGAATTCTTTAAAATTCTGAGAAGATGCAAATCATCGGTTATAATTACAAAAGACTAATTGAATTAGTTTTCAAAAATGCATACAGTGAATACTGATGGTAAAAAAATTAAAATTAAAATGATTTGATTTTACAAATTCTCTCGTGCGATGCACCTTTGATTCAATATCTAATTTTGGTTATGATTTGTTTTTCAAAACTCTGTCGCTGTTCAGGAATTTACTCTCCTCTGTAATTCAATGAAATTCTACGAAAATCGTCTGAAAGAGACGGGATATGTTACAAACGCGAGCGATTCATTTTATAAATTGAGTCGTCAAAATGCGCCAAGAATCCATTAATACAGACTAAATTTCCTCTAGAAAGTCTCTATTAACACCAAGAGCCCTCTATTTTTCATTTTCTCCCCCAAACGCAAAAACGCGAAAGCGCTGTCTGAAGCAACACAGACCACCGTACGCTTCCATTCTACCCACCCGGGGCAGCACCCGTCTGCCAGCAGCAATTATCATCAAGATCACTAAAGGAGTCTATTCTCATAACAAGAGGCAAAACGGAAGCCCGAAACATTAAACTCACAGACACTCACTCCCTCGGCAGGCCGTCTTTTCAGGAGGCGGATTTACCTGAAACAAAAGAACAAACAGTAAGAGAGCCTTGCGAGGGATTCGTTACGTACACAAAAGGGAAATAAAAATAAACCTCGTATTAAGTACAAATTAGGGTATGGGCGGAGTAACATTCATTTAAACGTGTTTATTCTGCCGAGATATAATACGGCGATTACCGCGGCGAGAGCGAGAGCCGGCGCGGGCCCCGCCGCCGCCCCCGCCGCCGCCCTCGCCGCCGCCACGCGAAAAAAGAGCAGCGGGAAGCGCGAGGGCACAGGAGCCGAGAGGCAGCGCGGCGGCTAATGCGAGGGGGCAACGTGGGAGGTGGGAGGAAGAAGGAAGGGAGGTGGGAAGAAGGAAGAATGGGAGGTGGAAGACGAGGAGGAAACGAAAAGGAGGAGAGACGAAGAAGGGGAGGAAGAACAGGTGGCGGACTGTCAGAAGGAAGAGGAGAAGGAATAGAAAGAGGAAGAATAGGAAGTGAAGGAGGAGGAGAAGGAAAAGGAAGAGGAGAAAGAGGAAATGGAAGGGAAAGAAGAGGATGAGAGGAAGAAGAAGTTGAAGAGGAGGGAGAAAAGGAGGAGGGAAAAGATGAGATAGAAAGAGCACAGAGAAAGAGGAGGGAGGAAGGTTCAGAGAGAGACGGCAAATTCTCCAGAAGAAGTAAAATCTCTGCAAAAATCACGTAAAAGTATCTACTTCGGAAAAAATGCTGGTGTGTATGTTCTCCTTATAATCCGGAATTCTAATCGAATGCTGGAGCAGTACCTTCAACAATGGGACACGATTCTTGTACTTTCTGTCATCATTATCTTAATGTGGGACTTCATTTGAAGTTATGTTTAGGGCGGGAGTTGGAAATGAGACCATCACAAACATCATGGAATTTTGTATTTAATATTTTTCGTTTCTGTCAATGTTACTAATATACATCATCAGTTGGTCCATCATTTATAAGATAGAAATATTTTAAATAACAGCTTTATATATTAATAGTATACAAATTTCCCACAACGTTTCGGAAACAGTTGGTTTCCATCACCAGGTGACAAATAATTATAATATATAAAAACAATGGATAAGTGCAAAACAGAAGAATTACAAAAAATTAATATACACGAGTCAACAGAATGCACCTCGTTATAAACTTTAGATAAATTTTAAGACGATATTACAAACAGTATGAAAGAAATTAGAGAAAGTGAGATTAAAAATTTTCTAAGAAAGGCGTTAGTAAGGAGGCTCATGGCGTCATTGCTAACGCATACGCCTTCAACCGCTGGGACCTGGATGCCTCGGACGGACAATCCAAGTAGATTCTGGGGTGGGAAAAGTGAGCATTCGAAACTTTTTCTCCGGGTTCTCCCGTTACCATCTGCCTCTCTTTCCAACATTTCTGTCATCAGTCACCTTGTCACAATTATCGCTAACATGGTACTCATCAGTTGATGAGTATACGGCTCATCACTACGAACCGTGAAATTGAATCCTCTATGCCCCAAAGAATAATTAGAAAGAAAGTAACGAGGTAAAATTGAAACATAATTTTAAACATTCCTGAGAAATGCAGGCCATACAAATTGGATACATTTATGTTGCAGTAGGTATGTATGTATGTATGTCTGTCGTTTCGTGAAGTCGTAAGCTTTCGCGGCCAGAGACCGACTTCAGACCAGCCCTGAGGAAGACCACAACAAGATGGTGGAAACGTCGGCAACACAGCCTTCGACGCGGCGTCACCCGGACAGCCAAGATCGTTTACACGTATGTCGTTTGGCTTCGTATCTTCATTTATGGCGTACTCCACCCAAAAACGGATAGAGATTAAAGAGCACAGTATGAAGGACACTAAGCTAAGCATACTTTTATTTTCGTCTGCTCTCGAATCATGGAAACTGCACTGTTTCGAAAACATGAGTTTCGCCCACTTTTTCCGTCCTTGAAGGCGCCGCGCCGCGTCGGTGGCGGAATGGAAAACTGCATGCGGCGCCTTGGAGTGCATCCACCTTCCCACCCCTCGCGCCGGCGGCCGCCGCAGAGTAAGCGCAACACCATCGATAGACACCGCGTTCGCTTTGCGTGCCAACAACTTTCGCAGTTATTTTACTTTCATGGCGCATGCGCCCTCGCACACAAGAAAATTCATTTATTCGTATTTTTGCCTCGGCCCCGCAGACGCGGCGCAGCGGCGCCCGGCCGACGCCAGCCGGCCCCGCCCCCCTCCCCGGCCCTTCGACCCCGCCCACCCGGCTCGCGGCTTCGTCCCCCACCCGGGCCTCCTCGGCCTCTCGCTCGGGACTTGGTCGTCCCCGCCCGAACCCTTGACCTCGTCGCCCCGCCACCGCTCACACTCCCCATTTCCCGGTCCTTGCTCCACCTTTTCCACTTCTACCCACTCCGCTGATATCCCCGCCCACGTACCCGAATTTCACATCCCCTACTCTCGGCTGCCCTCCCGGTATTTGTTGCCCTCGCCCACGCTTTCAACCTTCCGCTTTCGGCCTCCTCGCTCCACTTCCTCTCCCTCTCCAGACTGTCCGCACCAACCACGCCGTCTCCGCCCCCGTGCACGCCACCGCCCGACATCCCCGTCCCCGTCTCAGTTGTCTCCACCTCCTGCGGCGGCTCCACAACTCCCCGCCGCCACCCGCAGTACACGTTCGCGCCACCTCCTATCCCGCCACCAGAACCCCATCGCCTCCTTCGCGGACGTCGCCGCCCATGCTAATGTTACAGCCGCCATGTCTGCCTCTACCTTTCGCTTTGCTCTCGATATAGCCAACCCCTTTTCACATATGCGTTCACCGTCCACATCACCTCCACCCCATCCCGTCCCCCGTTCCGTGCGCACTGACGCTGCTAATGCCGTAGCCACCCCTGGAACCTCCGTGCCGGGACACATCCAAACCGCTTATGCCACCACCCGCTTAGAAGAGAACCGTCTGGCGGATGCATTACAGTTAATGTTTCTAATGCTTCCTCTACGCCCTTCACCGCGCCTTTGCAGTAGCCGGAACTATTTTCGGCGTTACAGAGCTCTTGTTACTACTTCTATCGTGTCTATCGCCAAGGCTGTCGCTGCATCCATAACTACTTCCTACAACCTTACTACCCTTACCACCATCACTATCACCATATCCATCTCATCCACCATTGCCCTCTCTGGGATAACAATACTCACCCTATCGTAACATTTTGCCTTTTCTCTTTACCCCTCCCGCATATTGAATGGCAGTCTATATCATCCCTTCTTCGGGTACGAACACCACCACATTAACTTCTTCTCAACCAACACTGACTTCGCTAACTTAACTACACAGATTCCTTCGCAGTTATTTTCCTTTCATTGCCATGTGCACCTCTTGGTTCGTCGTCGCTGACATCCCTGAGTACCATACAACCAACACAATCCTCATCAATACGACTAAAACTATCATAACTACCACTATCTCGGCCATCATGACCATATCAAGTAGCACTACCACCAACAATGACATCTCAACCACGAGCATTATCATCATCATCATCATCACCATCGCCGCTTCCTCCACTAACTCCACCAACACATCGCCACCACCACAACCACCACCACCACCACCATAACCACCACAACTACCACCACTTCGACCTCCTCTACCTACACCCCCATAGCAACCGCAAATTCGGCTGTGGCTAGCGCAGGCCAGCCGCGTGATAGGTTCGGAGCTCGAGGGCGGATTCTGTGCGCGGGGGCGGAGCGGTGGCGACGGGGATGGCGGCGGGTGCAAAACGGGGGCCGACGCGGGGGCAGAGCGCGCCATCCCGTCCGACGCACAGCAATGAAAGGAAAAGCGTTTTATTTGCTTTAAACTGCCGGCGGAATTTAAATACGGACGCCTGCACTAAAGGGGATAGGATTATATGGCTTTCTGCAACATTATTACCGACGGTACGACTCGGTAATTAACGCTGGGAGGAGCGAGGAGTCGTTACCGATGTTATCGACGTGTGCACAATGGCAGCGCCCGCCAGGCACGCTCGCGGGCCCGGGGCGGGGGGTGGGGGCGGGTGGGGCGGGGCGCGACGCGCGGAGGGGCAGGCGGACGCAGTGATGGAAGTGACAGCAGTTGGAAAGGTGCGTAAGAATGACACGGAGTCTGTGAGAGAGGGGTATCGGAGAAGGGAAAGCGGTGAAAGATCTGATAAACGGATGCAGAGGTAACTAGTGCTAGACAGCACAACCTTTTTCGCATTATTTCTAAATTTTGCAATTTTCGAAAATTCAGCGGGTACAACGAATATGAGACATGGGCCATTATTGTGCTTCTTGTTCTACCCGTGGGGAAAAAATTGAAGAAAATTTAAAGCCGTTTTGAGGAAAACACTTTTTTTTATAATTTGCATTACATTACGAGAAAACGACTCAAATTATCGAGAAATTATACATAACCATATTTTAAGGCGTCTTCGAACAATATATTTAATTAAGAAAAACATTTATTTTCAATATTACAGCCGTGGAAAGACGCCGACAAAAAATTGAACTTTCGCAATTAAAAAATTCAGGAATTTCATCGAAAATGAGACTCACCCCATTTATTTAAAAGTTATTCACGCTATCCGAGTAAAAAGTTTAGTACAAAAAAATGGAGCCATTTTTGAGAAAATTTTGAAAATGTTGTGACTTCATGTAAAGTACTGTTTCAAACTCTCTTGGCCTGGAGTTATTTAAAATCGATTTCGAGAATATCAAGTTTGGTGTAAATTGTCAGAATGGTTAAGGTGCAAGCGTTGACCGCAGACGACGGACTGATGAATGGACGGAGACTTTTCGGTATCAAGGACCCACAAAATATCGATTCTCACTACAAAACGTTTTAGAGGAAGTTATTTTCTACACATGGGAACAATATTACCCACTCTTTCGTTACCAGGGCACGATAGTAAAAGTTTCTCTGATGAAAAATCTCTGTTTTCCGGCGCACGATTCCAAAAGTGAGTCAGTTATTAGCTAGTGGGAAAACACATGATGAAATTAAGGGGCTACGGGAAAAATAGTGATGCTGGTGATGACCGGTTTGTGACGTAATTATTAATATGATGTTTGTAACGTAGTTGCTAAAATGACGATGCAATGGTGACGCAGTGACGATACGATATCGATGTTACGAAATATCATTTAGGAATATCGATGTGAAGGTGTAGCTGCGATTACTAGGGTAACCATTGCCTAATGTTTATTCAAAAATCACCACTAGCAAAATAGATGCTTGTGGATCAAAAGAAACAGAAAAAAACACTTGTACTTTGAGAATCAGTAGACTTGGCGTTTAGGGTGGAGATAATCCTATAATTGTGGGCGAAGTTAACGTAAATGAGAGATGATATTGCTGAAAACGTGGTTGGGGCGAATGTAGAGTGATGTCCATAGCACCGGGCCTGGGGTAAAATACTGGAAATTCATGGTCATAACTGTAGCGAACAGTGGGTGTCTGCTGCGACGCGACGTCTGCTGCGTGTGAATGCGGCAACTGACGTCAGAAATTAAAGCACGCGTCTTGTTATTTCGTTTTGCTGAACAGCACTGCAGAAGTAGCGAAACGAGCATTATAAATTGGGCCCAATTTATAATATATTATATTATATTATTAATTTATATTATAAATTGGGCCCAATTTAATTTATTTATTACAAAATGTAAATAGTTCATTAAAACCAGTTCACAAACAATACTTTATTTTTTACCTAATATTAATGGTTAAGATTACTTATTTACAAACTGAAGAGACGTTAACTTTCATATTTCTCTCTCATAATTCCCTTTCATAATTTCTTCTATAAGAGAATTATATTCATTCAGAATTAGCATCATTCAACTGTTTTCATATTTCATATTTCCAGGGTCCTCTCGATCCAGGTAAGTTACGAAGTGTATATCAAACTACGAATGGAAGGCAATAAGAAGCAATAACGTATGAGTAAAAAGTAAACATATTTCTGTTCATATAGTTGTGAATATGTTTGTTTTTACCTAATTCTCACAAATTTGTACACAAATTATTTACACAAGAGTTTATTATTCACTGATATTGAAGGAATGATTTTGTCATTCACCATGCGTGAGACATGCGAGTCGTGAAGAAATCCAGATAAATAAAATGAAAACACTCTAGCCCATGAGACGTCATTTTTCGCCATGCGTACTTCATGTGAAAGAATTCACATCTGAATCAAATACAATCTTCCACCAATGGGAAAATGTGCAACTCTGTTAACACTAGAGAGGTGGCGGTTGCCGGAGTTACGTTAGAAGTGGCGCGGGGTCATTTCTGACCCCTTTAAGTTATTTCTTTAAAAAATTATATTTAGCATGAAATAAGAGCGAAATTAGTTAATTTAATAATAATCAATCGTTTATAAGGTCTTATTAACTTAATACACTATTATAAACAAACATGCAGATGAGGAATTGAAACAAATAAAATGGCACAATTATCATTTATCTTTAATTGTAGTGACTCCATTTACATTTTCTGAATATTTCAATGACAAAGGTATCAGAAAATTCAGTAAATTTCATTTTCTAACATTGTCTCATATAAAAATAACCAATTTATTGAAAATGCTTCAAAGCCAATCAACACAACTTAGAAAAAGTACAAAATTTAAGTTGTATTGGTTTTACGAATATTTATAAATGAATTATCGTCTCCTGTATTATTTCAGCAGTATACCTTTGGGTTCCGGCTCTCACACGCAACTAATCATTATAAATGAGGGCTCTAAAGAAAGAGAATTTCACGGAGACTTGACGAATTCCATTTTGACTTTAAAAATGTAGATGATTTCTTTAAAAAAACGCATAGAAATATTCATGTAAAATGCAACCCGCATTACACGTCAAGCTACATCGGCAAATAACTCATAAACAAAGCATTTTAGAGCCTTAAAAAGTAAAATCTTTCGGAAAAATGCTAAAGAATGTGGTGAAAGGTATGTGGAATGTAAAGCTTCTGACTCGCAAAATTAGGCAACTGCAGCTAAGCAAATATACGTGGGGTCACAAGAGACCCCGCGGCACCTCTCTCGCGTTAAAGGAGTTTGAATTGAATTGAATTGAATTGCCTTATTTTACGTGGCGAGACTCAGGCCATGAGGCCTGCTCATCCGTCTGACCACGCAAATTTCGTTACGCTCCTTTCACCAAGGAGCGGATAAAGAAGGTATTACTGAGGCGACGAAACCGGCGATTTGAATTTAGCTCGGAGGCTTCATGTAGGCTTGAGGATCTTTTACATGTAAGTAAATCTACTAACATGCACAGTAAAGTAGGTCAGCCGGCTTTACTTCCCTTCCGAAGGAAGGCGTACGAAGGATTTTTTCGCCCCTAAAAATTCACGGCTTCGATCGGGTTTGAACCCGCGAACTTTGGTATAGCAGTCCGTTACGCCAACCACTACACCATCGCCACCGCAAACCCTTCACCACCAGGAGCATGCTAACCCTTTCCCTTCCCCACAAATTTTCACCTCGGAGCTCTGTGGGTGGTGTCGGTGATGGCGGCGCCTGGAGCGGAAACAAACGAAACCGCAGAGGCGGAAGCCACTGAAGGAGGAGGGCGGAGGGATAAACGCTACGGAACCGCACATTTCGGTTCCAATCACGCAAGAAGCTCCGACGGGCGCGAGCTACCCCCCCCCCCCCACTGCCCGTCCCCTGCCGCCCCCATCGCATTGCTCGCCGCCCATCCTATAGCTTTTGCTAACGACTCCACCACTTCCAACCCTCCGTTTTCAGCGCCTCCACCACCTCCATTATCTCCACCTCAGCCAACTCCACTACCACAACCACATCCACTGCTACCACTGGCACTATTCGTGGCAGTGGTTTTCACCCTCTCTGCCGACAATGAAGTAAAGCGACTTTCCTGCCTCCATATTGCTCCTGGACTGCACCCTTCACCTTTGTATCCCATGGTCCTGTGATCATATCCTTCTCAGCTACCACTTCCTTCATGGCAATTGTATCTATCGCTTCTAACCACGTGCGCTTTTCTGCTTCAAAACGTCTTCATCATTTTTCTTATTATTTCTTCCCCGAGAACACTTTAGTCTTCGCCAAAGAGTTCCTCCTCTCCCAGTTCTTCGTCGTCAGCTGGATCTGCTTTTTCCTTCGCCCAAATATTTTCATGCTCTCTGTTCACAACGGCTTTTTTCCTACATCTTCTCCTTCGATATCTCACACATCTCCTTTTTATTCATCTCAAAAAATAACAATATACAGTGTTCTCAGTGATTTCTTCTCCCTGCTACGTGACTGTTCGTTGTCACCTGGAAGCATTATTTCTTCGCTGTCCAACACTTTTCTCATGTGCTCTATTACGGACGTTCAAAACAGCATCCACTACTTCCTTCCTGCCATCAACCTGCTTCCACTGACGCTGTCCTGCAGACCCGGTCTATCCACAGCCACCTATTTCTGTTGCCTTCTTCAGAACTGAATCTTTCCCTTCCTTCACCACCAAACTCCCCTCCTACGAACCCTGTCTCCACTAATGTCTGGTGCTCTTCACTGCCGGTATATCCTCACCCAGGGCCATCTCCGTGAATCGCCTCTACCCGCTCCATAACTCCGTCATTGCCGCCGCCTCCGGTGCCAAACCCTGCGTCTCCGCCGCCCTTGCAGCCCCCGCCCCGCCCCCGCCGCCGCCCCCCTCGCCGCCGCCTGCGCCGCCCGTCCGGTGGGGGCGCGCGCATGTACACGGAAACGCAATAACGTAATTGCTCTGGAGAATAAACGCTGCAGCGACTGCGGCGCACCCTCGCGAGTTTCGCGCCAACTATGAATAGCGCTCCGCAGCGCGGGCGGGCGGGCGGGCGGGTGGGCGGGCGTTCGAGTCGGCGCCAGAGCGATGGGGCGTGGGCGGGGGCGGGAGCGACGCTGAAGGGCGGGGCTGCGGGGCAACTACTGCAGTGTGCGTAGCTGCATAGCGCGATGTGAGCTCCGTCTTGTTCACCAACGGCGATAACCTAAGACAGCAGCGTAACTAGAATTTTCTTTCATGGCGAATTCGACCGACAAAGAATATTCGAGACACTGCGGACACACTGCGCCACTTGGAGAATCTCGATTACAACATTCTGATACATTTTTATCTAAAAAAGGTCTGAGAGATGTTGATAGTATTTTTTAACGGTATTTTGATTTTATAATTGTAAAATTAGTTCATTAAACATTTTCAAGTAAGAAAAACATGTAGAGCGTTATGAGGCACTTTTTTTATAATTTTGCGAGGAGCGTAAGTCCCCTAGCTATACGCCTGACCCAAATCAGTGATTTACAAATTTGTTTGGATAGACTTTCCTGATAAGACGATTATCGCGGATATTAATAATAATAATAATAATAATAATAATAATAATAATAATATGTTTGGTATCTTCTGCAGTATTTCTGTGTTGTCAATGTAATCCATTAATTACAGAATTTGTATTAAATTTTAAAATAAAATAGAACGGTACTTAATAGTGAATAAAAATAGTTATAAAAATTATCATACACTGCTTCAAACTTTATTTGACCTTGGACGATGAGAGATTAGGTAGAAATTTCCTTTTTATTAAGATGCAGTTTTAAATAAATTGTGTGGTTAATAATGGGAAGCATTGCAGTCAACTAATAGCCCCGCAACTAAGGACGATGGTGGAAACAGATCGACTGGCAAAGACCGACTGACGGCTGACCTGCGAACAAGCATGTAGCTGTAAACAGTGGTGACAAACATCGGACACGCATAATGGTGAAGATGATATTACGTGTTCGTGAGGCGGAAATTTATCATTTGTCCGCAAGGATCCTACATCGCGAACACATTGGGGAATGTGAGACGTTAACCCGTCGATGCACCGATGAAGAATATTACACTTAAACACTTAAGGGGTCTCTGAGGCCCCCCTCCTAAATTTACAACGTACGACGGAAAAAGTGAGGTATTTTTTAGTAGACTTAATGATAATGGTATTTTATTCTTCATGTAGTTTACACCAGTAAGAATTTGATTATGATGTAATTTTTATTTACAATTATTCCAACTAATAAATATTGAATGATCTCCTCAAATATTTCTTTCACATTTTGTACATACACACTCTTTCAGCCCATTTTGTGTGGCCATAAATAAGAACAAAAAATTATATATAAATAGTAATAAACCAAAATATTTCTTTAATTTTTATTAATATTCAATTTGAAAAATCACTAACCTTTCCCGTTTACTTGTGGAAATTCTATTGCTGGCTCCTATGGATACACTTTTGTGAATTTCGAAAACATTTAAGCAGTTCAATGTTCTTTTCCGTGTTTTGAGATTGATAATCATTGATTTTGTTTCGTTTTCAAAGGTTTTCGGTACTTCATTTAGGAAAATCCGTCGCCACCAAGTGACATTTTCGTTCTAATTTTTAGGCATCGTGGTGTAATAAATGTTGCGTCGGTACTGCAATATCGTTTACATTGTACGAGAGATGCATTGGTCATCGGCATTTTTTTTATGTTTTCAGCTCATTTGGAATCTCTTTTGTGTTTTGACATGGAATTCTTAGTAGTGTAAGTTTTTTTGTAACAGGAACTCTGTGAGTAAGAACGTAAAAAAATATCCACAGAAATGTTGTATTCTCCTTTCCTCAAGGGTTGGGTCCGTTCTTTCACACTTGCAGCCAAATCTTTCATCAAAGGGCTCGTCCTTTTGCCTACCAAAATATATACTGCAGTTGAATGCAAACCCGTTCTCCACATCACAACACCAGAATTTTTTGTGCCATATTTATCAGGTTTATTCCTCATAGACGTTGTGGAAGATCACAGCCTTTCGTTTCTCATCAAAGTGCATGCACCTTCGAATGTTTTCGAAAATACGAATATTCATTGTTGCTGTGAAAAACGAACCACTTCTTTTACTCAAAAACAAATCCCTTCTGTATATAATCAAGCTCTTTTCAATACAATTTTTCACACATATTCACTGAAGTGAGATTAATTTTTGAAGGTCGCTACTTCCCGCACAATTTAGAGAACGTATTCACACTTGTGACAGATACAAAACTAAATTTTGTATTGAAGATCTGGTAACTCAAAAAAGATAGTGTCGAAAAGTGAAAGTATAAAGGAATTTCACTGTCGTAGTGCATTGTCGATCGTGCAATATTTTTTATAGAAACATTTTCAACGAAGCCACAGAACAAATAGGGGGACTTTCAGGCCCCTTAAGTGGAAAGTGCGACTACCTACAGAAAAAGCTAGATTTCTAAAAACCGATTAGTTTCCGTCTCTTCTCCGTGTAGTATTAGTAACAAAAATGATTGTTTTAAGATGTCAAGAAATATTATTAGCCACAAGCAAAACACAACAGAGTTACAGCGATGAGAAGATGCCAAGGGGCCTCCGAGGCCCCTTAAGTGCATCGACGGGTTAATCTAACGACGTAATTAGAGATAAAGCGAAAGTTATTCAGTAAAACGCAGGAAACGCCACAGATCTCCACCGCAAATCCATCTTGCTCAGCACAAAATCCACATAGACTAACCAGATTTCGAAACCCAGGGTCGGTAGAATGCACTACCACACGAGTCGTCCATAATGCAACAGACAGCAGAAGAGTGCCTGCAGCTATTAGTGACGGATGGCGGCAGCTGAGGGCGACGGCCACCGTCACCGCGAACGCGAGCGATTGCAGAGCGCTGGGTGGGTGCGCGCGAGCGACGGCGGGAGGGTTATCTCAGTGGAGCATGCAAATAGCGCGCGCGGGCCGAGTAATTACGGGGCTGGCGAGGGTCCGCCGGCGGCAGCGGCGGCGGGAGCGGGGACGGGGGCGGGGCGGTTAGGGGGAGGGCGGGGTAGGGCCGGGAGCGGGGCCGGGAGCGGGGCCGCGAGCGGGGCCGGGAGCGGGGCCGGGAGCGGGGCTGGGAGGGGGAAGGGAGGAGGCCGGGAGGGGGACGGGAGGGAGACGTGAGCGGGGATGTACGCGGGGACGTGCGTGGGGACGGGAGCAAAGACATGGGCGGGGATGTGAGCGGGTACGGGAGTGGGGACGGGAGCAGGACGGGAGTGAGGGCGGGAGCGGGGCCGGAGCGGTGGAAGGAGCGGGGGCGGGGGCGTGGCGAGGGCGCGGGCGGGGCGGAGATGGGGCGGGAGCGGTGCGTTGGAGGCGGCGACGGCTGCAGGAGGCCGGGCGCGGTTATCCGCACCCCGGTCGGATCGTCACGTCGAAATTATAATGAGAAAGGTAACGACGGCGGGCGACCGCGGCGCGGCGCGGCGCGGCGCGGCGGCCGGCGTCGCAAGGGAGGGGGCGGCCGTCGAGGTGACAGGGCCCGCGCAGCCGGGCTCTCGCATTCGTATGGTGATGCGACCGCCATCGGACGCGGCCGAGGCGAGACGAGCGCCGAATGCGGAGGAGGTGGAACGGGCTGATGGAAGTGGCGAGGGCGAAGGGAGTAATGAGAGTAAAGAGGAAGGAGAAGGAGGGCGTAGACGATGAGGTCGGAAAGGGCGTTTATGACGGCAAGGGTGGCGAGATAAGAGGGTGAAGAGGGCGGCAAGGATAGTGACGGGGACGTGGGCGGCGAAGGCGGCGAGGGCGAAGGGAGTAATGAGTGTAAAGAGGAAGGGGGTGGGGACGAAGACGATGAGGTCGGAAAGGGCGTTGATGACGGCAAGGGTGGCGAGATAAGAAGGTGAAGAGGGCGGCAAGGATAGTGGCGGGGACGTGGGCGGCGAAGGCGGCGAGGGCGAAGGGAGTAATGAGTGTAAAGAGGAAGGGGGTGGGGACGAAGACGATGAGGTCGGAAAAGGCGTTGATGACGGCAAGGGTGGCGAGATAAGAGGGTGAAGAGGGCGGCAAGGATAGTGGCGGGGACGTGGGCGGCGAAGGCGGCAAGGGCCAAGGGAGTAATGAGTGTAAAGAGGAAGGAGGTGGGGGCGTAGACGATGAGGTCGGAAAGGGCGTTGATGACGGCAAGGGTGGCGAGATAAGAGGGTGAAGAGGGCGGCAAGGATAGTGACGGGGACGTGGGCGATGAGGGCGGTGACAGCGGCGTGGGTGGTGAGGGCGGCTAGGGGGGGGCGAGGGCTGCGAGGTCAATGAGAGTGAAACGCACAGTGGGGGCGGCGGGGGCCGGGAGGGCGCGGATGTTGATGACGGTGAGGGTGGCATGGATGGCGAAGGAGATTAGGAAGGCGAGGGCGGTGAGGAAGGAGAGCAGTGAAGTAATTTCACATAATCTGTCAGCATTACGACAACCGAAGGTCTGGAAGAAAATGAATTTTCCCATGAGCTTCTCAGCCTCAGGAGATCACACTTCAGATCTCGGACTGAGAGTAATTGTGAAGAAACGGATTTGTCTGTCTTCTGCACAAGGCATCACCATACTCCTTTAGGCTAACAGTTCAACGCAAGTACTGTTGTCTTCAGCATTCACAGTGCACTATCATCTCCGCGTACCCTCCCTCAATCTCGCTTCTGTCCCAACATCCCCACCTTCTCCTCCACCATTAGCACCTCTGTGTCAAAATTTTCCTAGATTTTTTCCAGTTTCCTCCATATATTTGGGCCTTATCCTCCCCATATTTTTCACCTTCCTTTGCCCCGCTGTTGTCACTCCACAACCTCCATCCTCCCCCAACCAACTTTCGCCCCTCTCTTCCTCAACTCCAAGCAGCCTCCTCGTCGCCGACGAATTGAGACGTTGTCTGAGGAATTCTAGTAGCCGGCTGCCCTGATAGGTAGTTTTCCGTATTTTCTCTGGTAAATACTTACAAATGGGCCACAGACAGCAAGATTTTTTCCGATCTCTCCTTTGTCCTATCCTCTCCCCTTACACACACACACACACACACACACACACACACACACACACACTCAAACACTTACATGCACTACACTACCACACATGCCGGGGGGTTCCCTGCTGGGGAAGTTCTCTGGAGGGAAACATCCTCCACAAGCCGACTTGTAGGGTGGTGCCGTATCTCACATTACAATGGGGGAGGAACACCGCCAATCCTTGAGATTAAACATTCACTACACTAACGGACTAACGACCTTAGCAGTTGACTCTCAGGACACATCAATCAATCTTCACCACCGCCTTACAATTTTCTCACCGACCCACCTCTTCCTAGTTTCCGTCCTGCCTCTCTCCTGGTCCCTGTCCGTCACGTCTCCATCTCACCCCCAACCCTCTGGCCCCGTCTCTTCCCCGACGTTTCTATCCAAACCCATCAGTCCCGCCCCGCTTTCTCCTCCTCCTCCTCTCCTCCCTGCCCCACCTCCCGCCCAGTATCCCGCATCATTTGCGTCCACCTCACCTTCACCCTACCTGCGCCACGTCTCACAAGCTCGGCCCACCCTCCCCGCAGCTCGCGTCAGCTGCATGCGCGTCGGGCCGCGCGGCGCGGCGCGTCCCGCTGCCGGTGGCATGTCGAGCGAAAAGCCGCTTTGGCGGAGCGAGATTTGTTCGAGGAAACCACATTACAGGAGCGAGGGTGGCTCCGGCCCCGCCCCGCTGCGTCCCGGCCCAGAGTCGCGTGGACCTCCAACTCCGGCGGAGACAGATTTAAATGTAGCCTCATCTGCATGCCATTTATATTTCATTCCTAACCAGCCTGGCCCCTATCTTCTTTGTAGCAGGATAGAGCGTGTGACGATGCGAGGACTTAGTTCAACCAAAAGGATTTGATTTGGAAGAAGATTCTGCAGGAATCGGGCAAAAGTGTAGTGTTCAGTGCTTTCTCTTGTTTTGCTTTCATTCAGGAACTGAGAGCGCGGTTTGAAATGCTATGAAAGGCGAGGTGTACTGTTTTATAAGCCCTTTTAAATATTTTACATCAATTGAAATGCTTAGGAAAAAGAAATTGAAGTTTACGTCGCTATTAATTTTCTTCTTCGTAAGTCACGGCATTCGTAAATCATGGGTAGAATGAAATAAATATTCTGTAAAATTTCTTGCCATCACAGTAAAACCTTAACGAAACAGCAAAAAATGATGAAATTAAAGACACTGTAGGAATGTTAGAATCAGTAATGAAAGTACTAATGTAAAATATGGACATTCAATCAATGTTTTGTCGTGAAGAAAATAATAATCGAAGTGAAGTCATTAATAAAAGGGAAATAAGTTTGTAAATTAATCTTTCATAAACACTTGCAAAAATTGCGGAACATTATTTGAAAAAGTAGTAACATTTTCCCCTTTAATGCAGCAAGTGACATTTACTACAGTAAAATAAATTGTTTCATAAGCTGTAATATTCATATATTTCCGTATTTTGTAAACGGCAGGGGTTTCCTTTTCTGATGGTAATTACTGTTTTTAGTCACGGTGGGAGGTGATTTTTTTTAAGCTGACTATAAAAGCACGCTCTTAAAAATGTTCGCGTGTCTTCTTTCACTAATTAATTTCATTACCTAATTAAATAAACGCTGTTTATAAAAAAACAGTGTCGAAGCCTGTGTTTTATTGACACTTCTCGTTACAGTGATTGCCGAGAAAAAAAACGAAACACATTTTTCCTATTAAAGAACTCATTAAAGGAATATTTTGATACACTGAAAAGAAAAATGAGAAGAAAGACTTTGAACATGGCATCGGAGAGAGTGAAAAATAAAATAAAATTCTGTACAACTAATTTTGGAAGATAAAATTGTATTTTCAAGTTTTTAATATTGCAAAATAAGAGAAACTATGTTCTCAATTTTATTTATACACAACTGTTAAATAAATAGTCCGTAATGTTTCTTCGTCGATATTGTTATTGGAGATTTTGATCAAAGTATATTTCGTTATAAAACTCTAGACAGAACGGCTGGATACATTTACATGCAAGGGATCGATTAATTAGTTTTGATCTCTCGAGTGACACTGGATGTATGAGTTCAATTATAAAACTCAGTTAAAGTAATATTTGCTTGCTAATATTACATATGGAGTCTGCAATCTGATACCAGACTCGAGAGACTTCCAAGAGAAATGGAAAGAAAAATTCGTGGAAACAGCTCACGAGTCAGAAGATTAAATATTCAGACATTAAAAATAAACGAGGCTTTGTAGGTAGATGCAGCTCAATGGCCACTATTGGCGACTGGTGAAGATATCAGTTTTGTGAGGGAGGGAGTTACACGGTTGGTGTAACAGTAGTTATTTTGGGAATAAGTGTCGGAAGCCAAATTAGTACAATACGAATTCGCAGAACTATCAAACAAGGACGTTAGCTTGAGTTTCATAACCAATTGAGTGTTGTAATAAGATGTTACTATACAAATTCATTACAAAATTTCCTCAAAGCTAGCCCAAATTGAAAAACAATTTATTTTTCTGTTTCATTACATCAAAGTATATTGTGGATAATTCCCTATTCTTAATGTGCTAGTCTTTTTTACAGAGTAAATTATATTATTATTATTATTATTATTATTATTATTATTATTTATGTGCAGTATTGTGTAGTGTAGTTGAGTGAAACCAATGTGGAGGAAACTACAGTGCTGTGAGGTGAGTTAGAATGAATGGAGAGCAGTGAAGGTTTCCGCAGTGAAATTGTACATTATTTTGTGGAGTATTCTGTTGTTGGTCAAGGTTAAATGGTGTGAAGTTCTGTCACTATGTTCTCACATTTCATTGTCGATTTAATAATAAACCTATAATCTAAATTCGTTTAATTGATGTACTCTTTACAATATATTGCCACTTCCATTATTTATTTTGGTATTCTGTGGTTTGAATTACTTCTAAAAACGTATTGTCTTCATAAATGATCTACTTCCTCCGCCATTCGAAGCGTGGCGCGTTACAGACTACTCAATTATCCCACAGGAACATTCCGCCGAGCCATGCGGATACGTTACATGAAACACGAAAGGCAAACTGAGAGAGGTCTACCCCGCTGCGCTAGCTGCGAGGCTGCTCTCGTTTAAAATCATCTCCAATCTCAACGTGCGCGCCACCGGCGGGGCTGGGGCGGTGGAGAAGGCAGTGGTGGGGGGTGGAGGGGATGGTGGAGGAGGTGATGGAGGAGTCAATGGAGGAGGTGGTGGAGGGAGCGATGGAGAAGACGGTGGAGGAGACGTTGGAGAGGGAGTTGAAGAGGGTGATGGAGAGGGTGGGGGAAGGGGTGATGGAGGAGGCGGTGGAAGAGATGACGGCAGGGGCGGGGATGACGACGACGGGCAGTGGGGGTGGCAGGGGCGGGGGTGACGACGACGGGTAGTGGGGGTGGCTGCGCTGGGGCGATGGCGGAGATGGGGCGGCGTGAGCAGCGGGCGGGAGCGGATTGGAGGAATGAGGTGGAAGGGGCGGTATAGAAGATACGGGCGGGGACTGAAGGGTCGGTTGAGAGCGGGGAAGACGAAGGCAAAGGCGTGTTTAAACAGCGGATCTTCTGTCGTGAGGAGAATATTCTGTCTGCAGTAATTCCTTTGCCGGTACTGCTTCCAATGGTGCAGCAACCGGAATTATTCTTCTTTGCTATTTTGCGCGCCGAACTTCGTAAAACGTAGGAGTTATTTAAATCCATTCAGTATTCGTCTATAAACATAGTGAAGAAGATGTAAACGATTCATAAGTGAAATTTCATGAAAAAAAATATTGACGCGATGTCTTGTTCGTTCAGATGTTGGAGTGGAAGAAAAGAAGTAAATATAGTGAGCATATTGAGTTCTAAGAGAAACATGAAATATGAATGACACGATAATAAGAAAATAAAGTGGAATAAATTACGTTTTACTAAAACCTAAAATGTTCTTAGACTCCAAAAGCACTTCTGGCGAGAAGATCCTGATTACCATATTCATTTGTCATCATCATTATCATGAACAACAACACCGGCACACACTACATTTACGGTTTTTATTTCGGGGTTTAAATTGTGTTGCCGGGGTTAAATCGTTCATCCAACTCCTCAATTTTATTTATGGGAAAGCACATTGGAATTCAGCACTTCATTTTTCTCCACCTCCCGAACTCGCGCGTCACCGCAGTCGTTTGAGTAACCCAATGTTTCCCAGAGAGGTCGATATTGACCCCCTGGGGTACATGAAATATGAAAATGCGTGTATGTTCAAAAGATTGATAGACGAATATGTATCTGCAAATGATTAACATAAACAAAATCCTAATGATTACAAAAAGTATTCGACGGCGGCAGGATTTTCAACACTTGCTAGATAGCTAGGTCGAGTTCTGCCGCTATCAGGAGGAGAATAATATTCGCCGCCTCTGATCGGTAAAGTTATGTGGTTTCTCCGATTAATACCAGGCGAATGCCGGGGCAGTACCCTAACAAACGGGCCACGGACAGCGCGCAATCTTTTCTTCCCCTCCTTTGACCTATTCTACCCCTTACTTGTACACATTGACGACGCACTTAAGTACCAAACATGCCAAAGGAGTAGTCGAAAACTTAGAGCTTGTCCCGGCTGTGGCTCGCCCCCCTCGCTGGTGTGAGGTACATGGTTGCGTAAAACGCTGTAATCCTACATGTATGCCGGCGGCGGATCTCACCATACAGCGCGGGAAGATCACCGTCATCTCCTGCGCTATACCATGTACTACACTTATGGGACTAACGAACTTAGCAGTTGACGAGCCCGGAATTATGAATCAACCAACCAACCAACCAACAAAAATATTGTTAAATGTTTTCTAACATAAATGAGCGGAAAACCTAATAATTGTTATTTATACTTGTAGAAACTGTAAATTTGAAAAAATGGAGAATATTACCCAAGGAATGAAACAACCATTTTATCAAAATTTTAGTTCATATTCTTTGTGTAATTGGTATGATATAATGTATTGTGGCGTTGTGGTAGCTAAATAACGACACAGACACGAGCTCTATGTACAAATTGGTTTATTTACAGAATGTACAAATTTACAGCTCTGGGGTTATGTTCGCCAGTACCTCCCACGCGCCTGCTCGCCGTCCCTAGGGCTAGTGCATCCCGCACCTTCCGCTTTACCGCGCCGGTGGCCGACACCGTGTTTCGCACACGCCGTGCCTCAAGGACCGCACTCCCGTCTCGGGCGAGCATGCACGTCTACCCACGAGGTGCTCTGACAACGAACTGCTCCTCTGTTAACTTACTTTGGCGGTCGGCTTCCGCCCTCTAAAGGCCGGCCGGACCACATGTCGCGCACTGGGTCCGGTGCCCCTGCCCGCTCCTCTTGCGTCACGGGGGGTAGCAAGGAATTTTCCACTTTCCAGTGCCTTTGTCTGTCCCATGTGTCCAGCAGCCTCCGTGCCCGGCCGTTTGAAAATCTGGTTGGCATGTGCCGACGTTACAGTATGTGCAGTTATTCACGTTATGATTATACTGTACGCTGTATATTACAGAAAAAAACCGCTAGGCGGTGGCCAAAGCGCATCGTCTAAGGCGTCGGAGCAAGGAAGCGCCCGAGTGCATCCCTGGGTGTGGCCTTCGCGAGTGCACATGGGCGCGCGCCTCCCGCGAGGTGTCGCCCCGAGCTCATTAGGCGCCTTCGCGGAGCTGCGAGTGCATTCTGGGAACTGCGTCTCTCCATTCGCGCCCGGTCACCCCGCCCCGCCCCGCCCCGCCCCGCCTCGGCGCGCCCCCTCCCGCCGCGGCCGTCCGGCGCAGAAGCGCGCTTTAATTGCAATCCGAGGTGGCCGCCCGCCCGCCCCCGGCTCCACGGCGGAACCTGTTGCTGGTACATGCGCGTGGCACTAGCCGACCGTCGTCGCCCGCCCGCCCGCCTGCTGGCTTCAGAAGAGACTCACTTAGGGTGCATTCGGGCGCTCCGAAGAAATGCTACGATTTTCCCTTTCAATGATACTCAATGTGAAAAAAAAATCTCACTGTTCCGAATGTTAGTATTCAAATCCTTAATTCTACCATGACTTATTCTTGTCCGGTTTGGGGATGTACTGCCACTAGCAATCTCCAAAAATTAACAGCCATTCAGAATATATTTTAAGAAGAACTTTAAATGACCCCTGCTTCATTCCAAACATCCAGATTCGCGGAGAATTAAAAGTGCCTTCATTAAACGACCACATAACACAAATAGCTCAACTTTTTATCAAAACCTTCACTCTTCCCTATGCTCCTTAATCTTCAGTCTACATTGCAATGCTGCATATCCCCGTATTAAATTTAGGTATCCCAAAGACCGATTCAAACCACCGTAATCCCCCACAACTGAGAAATGATCAAAAACTGAAACAGACTTCAACTTTGTTTCACTTACTTTAGTACAATGTTTATGTTCTTCCGAGTAATAAAAACCACTGCTTGAGGATGGCCATTCCCAAAAAGCTACAAACTATGAACTGCATCATTCACCTCCTCGAAGAACAAGCCTGTCGAACGAGAAGAAATATTTTTTAATGTGGAAAATGCACGCACTTTCGTGCATAATTGAAGAGTGGTCGAACATACTGAACCACGTCCTTAAAGTTCGGATTTGCTCATTATCATCTCAAAATGAATTGCTGAGATCAATGCTGTGCTATTGACTCTTGAACTCAAAATCATGCCATTCGTAGTTACAATCTGCTTCAAAACGTGGCGCATCCCGTATTCACCTTCTCGCTTGTGAATCTCAGTTTTTGTTTCCCACAATTTTTGTTTTTGGTACTTAGATCAATTTGATCAACCAATGCACGAAGGTGAACCCCTGCGAGCATTTTGCACATTGTGAATTTTTACGTTGAAAGAGAAAATGGTTGCTTTCACCCTGGACCCAAATCAAACGTTTCTTCGCAAAAACGTTCGTGATGGGTTCGAATTGAGGGACGAACTGGAATGTGCTAAGAAGTGAGAGTAATATGAAAATGTCAGAAAGTCCTCTTGCGTATAATTACTTCATAAGAAATATAACTCGTGACCAGGAGAGACAAAAACGTGATTTTAACTGTGAAAGACACATCATTTCCGAGTTATTGAAGATTGTATCGTGTTTTGGAAAGTTGTTATGCGTTGCTTCAGTCACAGTTGTTACTTTTATATCATAATCCGTGAACTTAAATTTGTCTTAAAACTGTTTGAAGTAGAGTGGAGGGTAAGCGGCACACTTACAATATTTTCTGGCGATGTTGTTGTTGTTGTTGCTTTTGTTTTTTGAATAAACTTTGCTTTTTGGTCGCGTGAACTGGAAGTTCATAAGCGAACATATGTACAATTCTTTACAATGCTGTAAATAAATTTACAATGTTTGTCATCTTGTCTTAGCGTGTTACATAGAGAGAAGATTTTTTGTTTATGTTCATTAATTGATCTCAGCGACCTGTATTATTTTTAATCACAAAAGAAAATAATTGACAGAGACGAAAATTTTGAAAAATGGAGAATACAGAGCTAAGAATAACGAGATATGATTTAAACTGACGCAAGTCATGTGTACTCCCTGGTTAAGAGTATACAATGCCGTGGTGATCACGGCTAAATCGACATCTGGCATTCAAGAATGAAAAAAAAAATTGTTGATATGTTTCGTTTAGGATGTCTACATATATTGAAGAAATAAAATTCACTAAGTACCGCAAAAGAAGCAAATCTGAGTTCACCAGGAATGTGCGTCCTCAAATGAGGACGCTGAGCGTTGATGGGTTAAAAAAATAATAAAATTTTTGGATTTTTCGTCAAGATG